>CM028377.1:12367749-12472749 GCA_013146195.2 Codonopsis lanceolata
AATTGATGAGGTCCAGAGAATATCTCAATCTCAAAGTTTCAACATTAACAGAATTTTGCTTGCGATTGATAGACAAATCAGAAAACTCAAAACCATCTGTAACCCTTTCACAATTGCCTCCCCCAAATTTCAGCAAAATCATAACCTTGGACTCCATTAACAATGAGATCCTCTTGCTTGCTCAACTGTTACATAAGGAAACAAAATCATTTATGATCAAGGAGAAAAGTGAAAGTGAAGATATACACACTTTGGACAATTCAAAATAAATCTATCACTTAGGAAAATGTTCCCCAATAATATATTTCTAGTCTTAAAGCCTCAATCTCAATCGCAAGGCATTATATTTTTTTATCACAATGAAACATATACAAAAGTCTATATTCTTCCTTAACAATGCATAAGTATGATGCTTATGAACCCGTTAGGCAGTATAGAAGGAGTTTCAAGTAGGATGCTGACGGCATCGACTTATAAGATAACAAAACTACTCTTAAGATCAATTTAATCAAACTTAAAATGAAATTCGTTTGACTTTCACACCAAAATGAATTACATCTGCTATCTCATAGTTTACCAATGCTTCACATATCTATCATTCACAATTGAGCAATTGTCTAAACTCTGATGCCAAGACCTGACATCAGGATGCATTTGACAGCAATATGCAGTACCAAAATCAATCCAGAAACTCTAATGCTAAGCGCCAAGCCCTGGCATCAGGATGCATTTGACAATATTTTGGAGAACCAAAATCAATCAAGAAACTCTGATGCCAAGCCTTGGCATCGGGATAATTGTGATTATGCGTACCAAATTAATCCGAAACTCTTATGCCAAGCCACGGCATCGGGATCCATTGTGACAGTATTTTCAAGGACCAAAATCAATCCAGAAACTCTGATGCCAAGCCCTGGCATCAGAATGCATTTGACATTATTATCCAGTACCAAATTAATCCAAAAACTCTGATGCCAAGCCATGACATCAGGATACATTTGACATTATTTTGCAGAAACAAAATCAATCCAGAAACTATAATGCCAAGCCCTGGCATCAAGAAACCTAAGGCATATAATTGAGAATGAGAGAATTTTTAAAAGGACATACCTTTCAATCGAATTCTTTGGAATTTCTCAGAAATCGTCAATTCAAAATTTTTGGGGGCGTAGTGAAATTTGGCGGCGTAAGCAAAGAGAAAGGCGAACTACACGGCGACGTGAGAAGCAGGGCATAAGCGAAATGAAGCTATGAACGTGGGGTGGGCGCTGGGAGAGGACGACATACTTTTTCCTCGATGCAAAGAAATAAAGGGCTGTAACGTAATTTTGCCTTAAAATTGTATCTAAAAGATATGTCTAAAAAATAGTTGGATTTATTTGAAAACATGTTTTAAAAGTTGTACCGGCTTGTAATTTTTCCTTGATTTTTTGAAAACAAAGCCCAACAGCTTTTTTGGCTGAATTTTTTGAAAAAAAAAAAAAAAAAAAAAAGAGAAGGAATTAAACCTTTTGTAGCGGGGAACATTTGGGACCCGCGTTTACCGCCTCCTTCACGCGCCTCGGCCCAGAGTGATGTGCATGCACCTTCTTGAGTGGCTAGTGTGCCACACTCTCCGCTCCTTCGTTCCTCTCTCTTTCTCATCCGGCCAAAATTCTTAATTAAGAATTTATTTTCCTAAGAATTTTGTAAGAATTTGCTCCAACAATATAAATTCTTATCTTATTTAAGAATTATATTAATACAACTCCATTGGAGTTGCTCTAAGTCCTCCCAGCCACTTCCTTCAAGAGCCTACGAGCCAACTCAGCCAAGCGAAAGGTCGAACTAGGAGCCTCCAAAAATCGATACAATAAATTTATCTATCTATAACTATTACTAAAATAGAAACTGATGTTACCACGTGACAGATTTCAGTAAAATGATGGCCACATGCCAACTTTATGTAAAATAAGAAAAATAAAATTTTTCTTTTTGTAAATATAATTTAATTTAAAACCAAATTTTATCTTATTTAATTTATACAAATTTAACTTGACTGATACTCTTCAATTATCATCCATTTTCATCTCCTTATACTATTTTATTTATACAAGTTATTTACTAGACAATTTTATGTCAATTGTTTCTTCTATTAATCTATATATATTAATTATACAAGTCACTTTTGCGGTGCTGCCACAAGACGACTTTATCAATTTCACCAGAAAATTACTAATTACTCTGTATCCATTAATTATTAATTACTTTATTTCTTAAGTTCTTTTTTTTATAAAAATTTCCTACGCAAATCTTTCAATTATTCATTCATTAATCAATTTCAATATTTACCTTATTTTAGTTTTGTTCAAAATATTCTAATTTAAAATTCTAATTACTTATAATAAGTTTAAATAATCATCTTATTATAAAGAATTTTTACAAACAAAAATATTATTTGAAACGTGTATCGCACGGGTACAAACTAGTTTCATAATATTTGTTTCCAAATTAAGTGTTCAATGCGTCTAAAGAATAAACTATTTTATCAATTGAGTAGGACATCTAGGTTTTTGTAAGACTTGAATGCTCGATCCGTTAAACTTGAGCTAAGAGATGATTTTTGTTCTGAAGCTCTGACATGAGAATTAACATGTATGTTTGGTTTGGATACCCTAAATGTCATGGTTTGAAATTGGAGATTCAAAAACTAATTTCGTCGTTAGTAATACAATTAAAATTTTGAATTGAATTGTAATTTTAAATACTCGCTCCATTCCAAACAAATAATCCACTATACTATTATGAGATATTTTACATAAAGAGTCCACTTTCAAAAACTATGATTACAACTTTCATAATCTTTCATCTTTACCTTTCATTTGTGTTATAAGCATATTGGTTGTTATTATGTATTTTTGTAATTATGACAAACTTCAATCACATTAGTATATCTCTTAACTATTATATTTTTCAAATAGGAACTTTTTGAGTGGAACGGAGGGAGTAGCTTAATTCTATACTAAAATTAAGAATTTAAATTAAATATTTTGTTTCCTTTTTCGCCCAATGACAACTCACAATTCTTTCTCCACAACTTCTGACCACCGCCGCTAACCACCACCACTTTATAGTATTTATTTTTTAAAATATATAAAAAGTTAATAATTTTGTTGTTAGTAAGGTTTGAACTTTTATTATTTGAAATCACTAACCATTAGACTAGACCAGACCAAATATTTGACATATTATTGAAATCTTATTTTAACTATAATATAAAATTACAATTGAATTTGAGACGGTATCCAAACCATGAAATATAATTTTGAAAGTAAATCCCACATTATTTAAATTAATTTTATGAAATTTGAATATTTATAGAATTGAAAAACAAGGCATCCAGTATTCAGGAATGAAGGTGAGTGTACCTGGTCGAGTGAGGTATTTATAGTTTGGTAATGACTTTGTTGGAGGTCAGATCAAGGAGTGAATTTGAGTAGATCCTTGATATCAAGGATGGAATGAATCATGGCATTCAAATATGCACAATTATAAGTAGTTGATGCGTAGGAGTTACTTGTCCCATAGGGTGGACATTTGAGGAGCATTTGTGTGGCCAAGAGGAGTGCGAGTAATGAAGGTAAATATGTAATACTCTCTAGTGGTGTTAAATCAATGTTCTAGAGTTTCTTTTATCTCTTAAGTATTCTTAAGTATACGTAATTTGTTTAAAGAATCTTTTTTAAAATAGAAATAAAACACTTATTTTGAACAATTCAAAATAGAATAAGTGAATTGGACTATTGGAGTAGACACTCAAACGGTTCCGGAATCGCCGGTTCTTGGAGGGGTATATGGGGAATCGGATTCGAACCGTGAACCTTAAATCCGGTTCCAAAACTTTGATTTTTTTTTTTACATTTTATGATTTTTTTAAAACTATCTTTAAACCTTTGTAAACTTTGTGTAAAATATTTTTTGAATTTTTAAAAGTGACCAAAAGTAATTATTTAAAAATTTTCTAATTTGTAAAATAACAAAAGTATTTTATATTTTATATAAAAAAAGAGAGACTGAGAGTTTTGAGAGAATTGAAAAGATTAGAATTTTAGGAAAAAATTGTCGTGAGGGTATTTATAGGTTAAACCAAAAAAATATATCATAAAAAACACTAAAAAACTACCGGTTTACGAAAAAATGGTTTAGTCGAACCTTAATTGGACCGGTAAACCTCTAGTTCCGGTTCAGTCAAAGATTCAGTTCTTTAATGGTTCCGTTCATGATTCTAACCGGAAACCTTTTGTGCATGTCTATATTTGAGTAGTCTTTTGTTTTGTCCAGATAGCTCAAAGCTGACTTGTTTTCATCAATGTGAGTGCTATCTTTGCTTGAAAAATCAAACATTACAAAGAATTGTGAAGTAAACATATGTAGCATACAAAGGGTTACCTTGTTTTGTATGGCAGAGACTGTGAGAGTGAGATTTGCCATGCATGTTAGTTAGTGACGTTAAACACTTTTAAGGCTTAAAGATTAACAAATCAGTCCTCCGTCTTTAGTGCAAATAAGAATTTCAATTTCATATATTCAAATCAGGAAACATGAAACAACACATAAACAAGACATCATGGTAGCAGACTACCAGGCATATCGTTTACAATAATATATACAACAAAGTTGCATTCCAGTTAAGAAAGCTTATAATATAAGATGAAGATGATTGCAAGAACAAGAGCTCCAATTACAGACCCAACGATCCACTTATTCCTTGTCATCCTTCTTGACATGGCACTCAATACTTTTTTACTCTTGTCAATTGCGTCATCTACACCATGAAGCTGCATTAAAAAACAAAAATTACAATAAGAAGAAGAAAATATGGGCATTGGTCATCAAATGGAACTACTGTATTTTGTGTTGAAGAACATGACAATTTTGATACCACAAAAGGAAGAGTTTAGGAGATACCTTTGTGTGGGAATTTAGGAGAGTTTCACGTTGTTGATGCAAATCTGCAAGGATTGAGATACCAAGATCCTCAGTCTCGAGCGCAGTTCTTCGGCTCTCCTTGATCCTGTCACTTGATTCATCTAGTCTCTCAGTTGACAATGCCAATCTTCCTCTTTGATCCGCAGAAGCCTGTAATATAATTATACATTAGTTAAGAAAGGTCCCTGATGAAAATATATAAACATTGAATGTCATCATTTAGTCCAATCAGCAAGTTGTTAACTAGTTGGGCCAGCAAGAAATTAATAGAATAACAATAACTCACTACGTCCCTAAATGAGCATCACTTTTTCAGTGAATTTGCAAAAACTATACGTCCCCATGTACACTACCAATTATGTAATGTGCCAATAAAATTGTTTAAAAGACAACTAATAATTTCCATGAAAAACCAAAAATGACAATTAATTAGGGACGGAAGGAGTACAATATACCAAAGGAGGTCCCAATCATGAAAACCAAAAATAATTAACAGATCATGCATCCCATAAACATGTGCGCATGTTTAGAGAGTAAACATCTAAATTTTAGAATGATAAATCATATTCATATGGCAATTGTGGAAGGGGAATCTATATTATAAAACAACTAGGTAATTGACTAGGGCTATTCAGAGGTTGAGATTAAATTAGCTTAAAAAATTTAATGGTTGAGATTCACCCTCACATTCACATGTGTGAGTAGTTATCCATTTTTAACTCTCTATTACAAGTCACCCCTACAATTAATATTATGAGCAGTCACCCCTTATAAAACATCAATCCATCAACTTTCAGTTGAAGCAATATATCCTTCAACTATAACATTTTTTTTAAATCGCACCTTCTATTTAGATACTATTATGTCAATTCATGAAATCAGATATATTGGCATCATGCCATAGGCATGGCATGAACACAATTGACGGTCCAGATTGAATTGTGCTAAACACAATTGTCAGTCCAAATTGATTTTAAAATATGTGAAGTTACATATAAACCCCTCAGTTATGAGTTTTGTTTGAATTACCCCTCCACAACCAATAAGTATGTAATAACCCCTCAATTATAGTTTTTTTTGAATTATCCTTTCCACAACCAATTACAGTTACAAGAATGTTTTCCTCTAACACATTTGTTTAACCACATCCTTCCGTTTGAGTTGACGAGGTGGTTATCTATAATTTATCCCGAGCATCAATTGAATTGATCACATACCGACACCGTGTTTATAGCACGGACACAGATACTAGATTTAATCACATATAAACCCCTCGGTTATGAGTTTTGTTTGAACTGATCTCATACAAACACCGTGCTGTAGGCACGGACACAGATACTAGTGTGATTATAAAGAAGGAAAGCCAACCTCGCATAGGTAAAAGAGAATTTATTGTCTACATGTGGATTGTTTCAACAAAACAGACAATAGACACTACAAAACTATTTACTGATATTTGTTGTGATTCAAGGGATTACAGTTCCGACTTCTGTATGGCTCCACCACCCCAGGTCATGGCCAGGATTGGCGACAGTGGCGGATGGAAGGTTACTGAACCGGTGTCCATATACACCGCTCAGCCAATAAAAAATAGAGTAAGTTATAGGTTTTTGACAATTGGACCCCTCCCAATATTTTCCCCAAAACTAATTTACTAAACCTTCTAGGCAATAAGTCAACTATCACTATGTCACTCCCTCTCCCCGACCGACTCCCTAGTCCCTCCCATTCTCCCAACTCACAAGTCCAGTTTCCACTTTCCAGCGCAAGAGAACAGAGAGAGACAGTGCCCAAGCCAAGTGCTGCCTCCTGCTGCCCTTGCCAGTTCCACCCGCCTGCAGCCAGTCCACCATCGGCCGCCCAAATCTGTAGATTTGCTTGGTACAACTTTACTACTTTTTCTGTTTTTTTATAGTTTCATTTCATTTATTATTTTCAAATTTCAATCTTTCCCAATTAGTCAATTCACAAATCACACTTTATTTATCCGAAATTAGGGTTTTTGAATTTAGGGGGTTTTGGGATAAAATGTAAAATTGTTGATTTGATTAATTGATTGATAATTTTGAATAGGAAAACAAGGTTTGGTGCCTTTGGAACTTTAGTTGAGCTTATATTGATTGGAGAATTTAGAGCAATTTGATGGTAAAATTTGATTGTTATAATTATTTGTTGGTTTGTTGTTATTGATAATTTTTTAGCTTATATCTGAAATTAGAGGGTTTTGTGTTTTAAAAAATAGTTTAACTAGTTGTTAGTCATCTCATTTACTTGTATGTGATTTACTGATTTAGGGAATTTACTTGCAACTTGTGTGTGATGGTTTTAAGAATATTTTAATATAATAAATTACCGTTAATTTAAGATTTTTCATCTCTTCAAGAGGGTTAGTGGTTTTGACTTTTGAGGAAATATGGATAAATTTTTTAAACGAAAATTACGAAATCAAATGTCCGATTAAATGATTCTCTAGTATGTTATATTGAAAAAGACTTGTTAATAAATATTAGTGATGATGATGTAATTACACGTTTTCAACGTATAAAAACGTGTAAAGGACAATTGTAATTTCTAAATGCTTTATGTAATAGTTAAATTTCGGATACCGGTTGAGCTTATTTCTGGATCCGCCACTGATTGGCAATGAGAACACTCTCCCCAACCCTCCCCTTCCACCCCCACCTCCAGGTCACGGCTATCAATTTGAGTGCATGAAAAGCTTAGAATTTCAAACAAATCAACTTGGTCAGTAAATAGCCGAGTCTCGTGAGTATACTCGACTCAACTCGCCTGAGAAGTAAGAGCCAAGAAGTCAGGCCAAAATGATTTCCATGTACTTTCATATATCGTTCCTAAGAATATATGCAAAAGTATAAATAAACACGTGCTCCCTGTGTTCTAATCAGAGTCCTTTATCTATTTTTGATGTTACTTAAAGAGACTAGTTCCAAAATCTAAGCTTATAAATTTTAGGCAAAACCCTACAATTGGCCACCCAACTTTTCAAAAATTCGAAAGTTTAAAACTTGCAATCGAACTAAATTTATGTTGCAAGCGTGCCCATATTTTGGATGTCCGTTAGTTTCATCGTTAAATATGAGTGAAATTCCTATTTTGCCCCCTTTAAATAACAATTACTCTCTTTATGTGATATTAGAAACCCAAAGGGGTCTAATGAAAAAAAAATCAAATATAAACCCTCTTCATCTCCCATTTTTCTCTCTCTCTTCTGCCCGATCTCCAGCAAATCACGTCTGGTGGACGTAATCTTTGGGTCTGTTTGGGAATTGGGTTCTTTGGGTGTCTCGAATGGTTGGGGAGATGAAGGGACCTTTGGGCAAAGCTATGTGGAGGCTAAACGAAGGGAAGGTGCCGAATGGCGTTGGGACGTTAAAAAGAGAATTCGGTAAGTTGATTGGGGATGAACGGAGATGGAAGCGGCTAGAAATTTGGAAGGGGTTATCGGCAGTTGGACCTTGGTGGAGCTTTTTGTGATCTGAAGGAGATGGCGGCAGATGAAGGATTCAAGCTAGGTTTGGGCTCGTCCGGACATGGCGAGTGGCGAATCTGGGAGATATGGAGATTAAATGGACGGTGATGGATGAAGGGGAGGTAGAATGATGGGGAGATCGAGGTTACAAAATGATTGACTATGTGAACAATTTCGGTTAGGATGTTTATAGGACCAAACATGTATCGTCGATGCCTCAATAGAGGTCTACTAAACTCGGGAGTTGTGTGACCAACTCTTCGGTGCTCACTTGTGCTTGGTATATAACCTCCTTCATCTTCTATCTCCATATCCGCCTCTCCCATCACCCACATCCGGCCAAACCTCCCACACTCTGCATCATCGCCCCAGATCCATTCCAGATCTAGCCTGCGAGACTCCATTGTTGGGGTAGCAACCTTTTTTCTCTTTCTAGAGCGGAAAGGAGAAAGATAATTTTTGAACTTGTAAGAGTAGTGTGATATGAGCTCAAGTCGGGTTGGTTCTGGGGTGGATAAGCTGGGTCTTAAAAATAACTCAGCTGAACTTGTATTCTTAGAGTAATCTACAATATTGGTCAAGCTGACTTTAGCAACCTACAACAAGTCGAGTCCTATACAATTCTAATTACACCCCTTCTTCAGATTCAGTGAAAGTAAAGTGCTCATTTGGTACGTAATAATGGTCATTCCACTCCATTCCATGTCATTTTAGAACAAATTTCATTCCATGATAGTTCAAATAGCATGGAAAGGAATCACGATTGTGGTCTACCAAACGGGCAATAAGGGTTTCAAAATCAGTAACATGCAGTTTCCCCCCATTATCTAGCCATTCTATTGTCATTTCATAAGTAAGGGTTTCACAGTCAGTAAATAACATGTTCAGTCAACAAATCATACATAAAAAAATTAAAATTAGAAAAATTGTGGATCAATTATGTAAAAGACAAAGCAGACATACCAAATGTGCATCTGCCAATCCAGACTCCAGCAAATCATCACGTGCAGCTTGACTAGACTTACCTGAAGTTAGTTTCTTGACTTCCCTTTTTAATTTATTCAGATCAGACTTGTATTCCCTTAGCTTCGCAAGCAGCATTGCCTTTACACTTGGTTGCAAGCTTCTTGCCTCGAGATCCATTTTTCGTATCTGGCACAACATTGCAGTAATTAATTACGAACCTGAACTATTAGATATTACACAGCAAATCATAAAAGGCAAAAAGCTCTGTGTTACCAGGACATCAGCCTCATCTAATCCAACTTGCAGTTCAGTAACCTGTTTGTTCTTTCGCTCTTCAAATCATAATGGATAAAGCAAAATCATTAGTCTGAAAGAGCAGTAGCACAAACCCTAAGACCAAATGGCTGCAAAATATATCCATGCTTTCCATCATACCACACATTACCACCGGAGCAAAAGCTGAGCTCAAATAGATATACATATTAGAGAAATCAGAGGCATCTTAAGCAAGTATTCACTATAAAGTCTACTTGGTATAAATTTTGCAACATGTTAAACTTGTATGGGTTGTCCACTATTCTCAGGTTTAACTATTAGCAAGTAAAAATGCCATCTCTTGCCAGCTATAGCATTTAAGCCAACTGTTGCACCAGTAAGTCAACATAAAAACGACAGAACAAAAACAACTACATGAGCATGCCTTGTTTGGACACTTATGATAATAAATTCGGGTTAATAGCATTTTAGGATCCAAGGTTAGCACTAGTTACCACTTTAGGGTTCCAAATTTCAATTTAGCAATTTAGGGTCCATAATTCCAATTTTGTACCAATTGAGGGTCCAGAGTAACTTCTGTTAGTATTTGCCATTCATTTGGCCTGTGCAGGTCATGCGTCAAGTTTCTTTTGGCATTTTCAGTGGATTTTCAATTAATCATAATATGAAGGCGGTCGAATGTAAACTTTTATATTTGAAAGGCTAACTACATATTATAATCTCTCTCCAGTTATATATTCAATGGAGTATATACATACATACATATATACATACATACATATATATATAGAAGAGTTTTCAATGGTTACTCTCTCTCACTAACCATTGATTGTTACTATTATATTATCTACTGGATAAAAAATAAAGGCCAAGATTTATTGATTAGTTGGATAATGCAATTAATAGTTTGTATTCTCTTGAGGAGAATTAGCTACATTATCCAACTAATCAATAAATCTCAATCTTTCATTTTTGATCCAATAGATGATATAATAGTAACTATCAATGGTTAGTGAAAGAAAGTAAAAATTGAAAACTACTATCTCTCTCTCTCTCTCTATATATATATATATATATATATATATATATAATGTTATCCATTGGATCAAAAATCAAACGCTCGAATTCATTAATTGCATTAATGATTTGTATTCTTTTAAGGTGAATTAATTGCATTATCCAACTAATCAATGCATCTCATCCTTTGATTTTTGATCCAATGAATAATATAATAGTAACTATCAATGGTTACTAGTGAGATGGTTAGTGAGAGAAAGTAACCATTGAAACCTTCCTCATACACACACACACTTGTTGTCGCCTTACTCGCTACCTTCACGGTATTTTGGACATAACTTCTCACTTTTTCACTGGTTCACCTAATCAAAATAATTCAAAGTGCCACGGCTAGCGAACAACACTTAGTTGGTCGGTTAAACCGTAGCCAAACAACACTTGGTTGTTTGGTCAACCATGGCCGAGTAACACATGGTTGATTCATGAATGGAATTTTGCAGAAAGGAAGGGAGGAAGAAAAGAGGGATTGATGGAAAAAGTGGGGGGGGGAGAGATGGGTCGGGAGGGAGGGAGGAGACAGAAAACAGAGGAAGAAGGGGGGAGGGAGGGAGATAGGTCACGGCAGTGATGGCTTGATGGGAGGGAGGAGGGTGTGATAGGGTAAAATAGGAAGTTTAGGGGGGTTTATTTAGAGTTTAGGTATGTTCTAAATTTGGATGGGTGGTGTATTTAGAAAAAATGGGTGTATTTTGAGGGTTTGGGGTGCGAATAGCGCCGCTCTTTTGTTAGTTCAAAACTTGAACCAATTTTACCAGAATTCAATGCTCCCAAACAAAGCCTAAGTGTACTACTAAAACCAAATGAAGAAGAAAATTTCAATGAAAAAGACTCACAATACATATCTAACTCTAACCAAGTTAAAATAATAAGTATTTGTAAATATAATAACGTCATAAACTCTAAACGTTCATAATCTTTCAAGGAACCAACTACATTCCATATTGCATCGTTTGGGAAGTACAACTTTACCAATTATACCTGATTCATTCTAAACTTAACTTTGTTTGGAAAATGATAAAGTTTGGCAGTAGGTATCAACATTTATTATTAAGGAGAAAAAAGTGTTCATATGAATACTTTTAAAAGCAATGACCTATTTGCAATATAAATATCTAGTTTTCTAAATAACAAAAATTGCATAAAATCCATTATTGGAGCAAAGGCTTAAAATCTAATATAGAATAGAGCCCATACTCACACATGTGCAATTGACTAAAGCTATTTAGAGGTTAAGATTAAATTATCTTCAAAAATTTAACGGTTGTGATTCACCCTCACATTCACATGTGTGAGAATAGTTGTCCACTTTTAACTCCCTATTACAAAGTCACCCCCTACGATTAATATTATGTGCAGTTACCCTTTTTCTCTGAACAATCACCCTTATAAAATATCACTTTTACATAATATATAATCTCACAATAGAACTCAATTGATTAACTGAGGCTATCTGGCGGTGAGTCAATTACGTATAACTCATTACAAATAACATCTCTTAATTATGAGTCGAGTTTAAAATCCCATTTTCTATTTAGACATTGTCATTTCAATTAACGAAATCATAAACTATATTGACACTGTGTCATAGGAACGGGCACAAAGATCTAGTATGCATACATATATCATCTTTCCTATCCCTCGGTGTGTATTTATTGAGCAAGAGTCTTGATGAGAGAATCCTATTACTTAAAAGTTCACTGACAATTTTCAAAACTTCCGTGATTATTAGTTTTAGTATGGCAGCCATAAAATGAAATCCTAGGAATTGGCAAAGCTAATTCGGTGAAGGGGGAAAAGCAAGCAAGTATACTAAAAGATGTCGGATATTATTATGCAAAGGAAAATCAATTCTTCACCCCTGATCCTAGATACCATTACAGTAGCAACTCTACAACAAAATGAAACAGAAAGACAACCAGGAACATGAATAGACAACTGACAAACCGATGTTAAATGGACAGAAATTAAATAGGGTCCTTCCATACCTGCATCAAGAAGAGCAGCTGCATTACATTTTCTCGACAAATTCGCCGAGAGCTCGCAATACTGCCTCTCATATCCTTCAAATACATCACTCATCTTTATCTCTCCTCCAAAAACCCAACAGAATGGTTCACAGGCACTCACTTCGACTGTTCACTACAAAAGAAGGGTTAAATTAAGACCCAAACCGAAAAAAATGCTTAAATCAATGACTTCAACCATCAGAAGTCAAAACCCATTAAAATTGAAAATCCAAAACTCTCAATTCATTCAATAGATAGAAAAATGGATCTAAGGAAAGTACATGCATATGTGTGTGTATACATATATATTTGTAATATGACGGATATGGATCCGTGTGAATTTGAATGGAGCTCACCGGAGATCAAAGTGACGATGGGGGATTTGGGGAATCTTAAAGGGATAAGTTAATTCTGAAAACAATTTGATTGAAATGGTTGAGCTTGCGTCGTCCTGTGGATGCTCATGCGCAAATCTAATTAGATCGAACCGGGGACTATGACCGCCCGGCCTTTTCAGTCGGCTATGTTTTCTGTGTTCTTTGTTCAGGTTGAAGGGTAAGGTTGACTTATGAAGGAAGGGGTCTCCGGATGTTAGAAACTCTTTAGGGTGAGTCTTCAACTTATCTTTGGAATTAACGTTGAGTGTTTTATAAAAAGATAAAATTGTCCTCATTAATTCTAATGAACTTCTAGTTTATTATGTTGGAAATTAACCTAAAATAAAATCTAAAAATTAAAAAGAAATTAAAATTAAAAATTATGACAAACCCCGACAACCCCACCCAACAGTTACCCTAACCCCCACCCCCCACACACACACGAACACAAAAACTCCCACCACTGACCACACCCACCTTCAATCTTTTTATACAAAAATGATCTAACCAAGAGGCATCTTGGTCATTGATCTAGAGTGGGTCTTGCATGCCAAAAGGAACCTTTCACCGAGGAGAAAGGACCCCAAGCACTAACCGGTAAAAAGGATCATTCTTAATCAAATCAGACAGAAGGCACTTAGAAACAGACTTTTTGAAAGAAAATAATCAATTTATCTTTTTCTAAGTGATTGCTATCCCAAGATAAAGAGATTGTTATATGTATTCTCTCTTCTTGACGAGGCTCATTATTCAAGGTATATATAGGTTTACACACCCGAAGGCGTATACCACTATTTAATGATATTGGAATCGATCGGCTTATTAATCTAGCAGTGAGAATCGTTAGAAATAGCGAAAAGTTGCACTAGCGGAATGAACTTTCAGTTACTGGGAATCAGATTGCTTATCTCCTATCTAGAGCAAGAAAAGTTGTTATCTTCTTCTAACGATGGGAATTTCATATATGGTAGCAAGTCCCGAAACAAAGTATTTTGCTAGTAGTATAATTTTTTCTAGGTCCCAATCTTTGGATCTTACCAAGCAGCAACCTATCTCCCTCAATCTCTCTCCCCTCCGACAAATTCATTGAGGTGGTCTAATTGGCGTCAATTTTTCCGACAGGTATGTGAGCATCGGCAACAACAATACCTCTATACCTGATAAGGGCTTAGGTGTTGGCGTAGTTGAATCCGACCTTGTTAGGGTTCTTAGCAGAGGTTCGCGTCGAGGGTGACTGTAAGGGAGATTCACGTCAAGGTTGAGATAAAAGTTTTTGAGAGATAGGGAGGTGATGGCAGTGAGGGGGTGTTTGGGCTTGAAGACGGTGAAGGCTAAAACGAGACTATGTATATCTCTCTCTCAGGTCTCGTATACGGAGACGTGGATGACAACTGGCGCTTGTGTGCCATTGACCGGAGATGGATGATCTATGCTGGATTCGAGGAAGAAAACCAGAGCTAGGAGGGTTTGTCGAGGGAGAGAGAGAGAAGGGTTACAATTATATATATGATGTAAAACCAAACTCTCAGTACAACGGACTATCAAAAATTTATATATATCGAGTCGTTCTATACAACAATTTTCACTACAGTTTATGTTAGGACAAATAAGCCCTTTAAAACATCATCTAAATTAATTTTACTTTCAATTGTTACCATTTTTCATAAGTACTTAATACATCACTTATATAATACTTAATACAACACTTTTTAAGTGTATTAGACCAAACTGCCTCTTAAATCAATTTTGAATTTTTTTAAAAAGTTAAAAAATTAAGTAATTTTTTTATTAATGTATAATTACCGATTTATATACTAATAAATGAAATTTAATTACTAATTAAGCACCTACTGAAATTATAATCATAAGTTACCTATGTATATGAATATGACAATCATTGTAAAAATTATCATACTTCAAAACTTCTCAAAACTCTCCTAGTTTTACTACAAACTTGTATAGCACCCGTGCGATGAGCTAAAATTAAATTTGAAAAAAATGAAAAATAAATAACTTTAATGCTAACAAATTACACAAATTTCTGAATTTCGTACAAAATATATGTTTCAGTTAAATAAAGAAAATATTAAGCAAAATATACCTATACATCTGATTATAAATAATTTCTATTTCTTAAAAGTAAATAAACAATGCTAGTGAAAAAATGTATGTTAATGTGAGTAAAAATTATGTATGCTAAATAAAAAAAGCAGTAAGCAAATCTGTCAATTTCCATTTGCACAATAGTTAGAGCATACACATTGCTTTATTCTTATGCTTCTTCCTAGTAGGAAGATCAAAATTTGCAATGGTGGATGACCTTCTTATTGAGCCATCTAGGAGAGAGAAAAAATTCTTCCTAAATAGGAAGAAAAAATGAATCTTCTTATGTGTTTTTGTGTGTGACCGGTTGGGGGGGGGGCAAATTGAATTTTTTTAGTGGGACCCAACTAAGAAGATGTGTTAAGAAGATTATGAATGAGAAGATATATATTCTTAAATGGAATACGAAGAGAAAAGTGTATAAATAAATTTTAATTTTTAGTATATAATAATAATAATTAAACAAATAATTAAACAGTAAAAACAAAAAAATTGAAGTTATTTATAAAGAGTAACATTAATTAGAAATTGTAATAAATTTTGGAATACCACTTTAAATACCACATTAGTATAAAAATTAAACAAATAATTAAAACGTAAAAACAAAAATTGAAGTTATTTATAAAGAATAACATTAATACGAAATTATAATAAATTTTGGAATACCACATTAGTATAAAAATTAAACAAATAAAACAAAAAAAAATAGTTATTTATGAAGAATTACATTAATAAGAAATTACAATAAATTTTGGAATACCACTTTAAATACCACATTAACTATTGAACATGTACGATTAATATCACTACACTTTTGAAAATCATTATTTTCTGTAAAGTAAAAAATCATACACCAAATAAATATAAAAAAATATCATAATAATCAGGAAAGATAATTAAAGGACAAAAGGCATGTCTTTGAGACTTTGACCCAAGAGTAATCGGCAAGGAAAATGAACAAAAATATTAAATGGTCAATACATAAACATCTATATATAAATTCGTTTACGGAGACAAATATGTATTGGGCCACTTATCAAGGCTTGGCTTGGTCATTTAAAAAAAAATATGTCATTTAATCATAATTAATTGTGTCTAGTAAATATTGATATTATTTTTTGGGTCGACAAATGAAGAAGGTAGAAGTGATTAATGTAGCTCGATAAGTAGATGCTAAGGAGTTGAAGCACAAGGTATTTTTTTTTTTAATTTGGGAAATGTTGCTTGAGAATCGGAAAATTGGAGTTCCCTTTCAAACGTGGTGATGGTAATGTCGACAGTGACTAGATGGTGCTTGGGTTCCTTCCTTAGAGCATCCACAATGGCTACACACTAAAACATCCTTTATATTAACTCCTAAACCTTTTTAGAGGCCTTTTAAAAAAGTTTCAACTCCAATGAAGACCCTCTATATAACCCTTTGAATTGGTGACATCTTAACTAACAAACCTAACTATCAATATATTTCTATTTTTTATTTTTTTTATTTTCTTACTGCAATTGAAATAAAATATTTATACATTTAAATTATATATTTTATGAAAATTATATTATATGTTTTGATTATATCAATTATTTTTATTTAAATAAAGTTTTGTCACACTTTTTAATATTATCAATATACCCATAATTTTAAGTTATAAATAATAAAAAAGGGAAATGATACTGCAAAAAATACACTAAATTAATTGAAAAAGAAAATGGAAAAAATGGGAAAGCATACCATCATCAAAGTGATGATGTGAGTTGAGTTGTTTATTTAATTTATAGGCTCTCCACTCTAATACATCAAAATTTTAGCCAAAAACTAGATGCTCTGATCAAACAAAAAAAATATTAGTTTTTGCCGCCTTCTTTAAATTTTGGAACAAATTTTTTGAAAGGGAACGAATACTAGGAAAAAGACCAATGGAGAAGGAGATATGTGCGAGAGAGAGAAGAAAGAGATGAATGGAGGCCGGCTAAAACTCACCCAATAAGTTGGGGGAGAATTAGCTTTTTTCAGGGATAGGGTGATTGATAGGGTGTCCACTGTGGGCTTAAGTGTGGTAAAAAAACTCTAAAAAGGATTTTAGGGTGTTAAACAAGGCAACCATTGTGGATGCTCTTAGAGTTTAGCGGGCTTAAAACTGCCATAAAACTATGAGTTTCACTCAAAGAGCCTCATTGCAAAAATCAAATGTGAAATTCTCATTATGTTTTAAGAGCTTTGTTATAATGGCTACTTCTAAGGATAATTATGGATGCTTTAATTATTTGAATACTCGGTAGGAACTTTGAGTTGGATGTATAGAGAGTAGATTGGAAAGCTAGATATCATTCATTCTTTTGCATTTATCAATTGATATGAATATGGCAATGGCACAAATAAAAAGATTCCGAACTTGATTTTAAAGTTTGTGAACATTTTAAATACACTTAAACACTAAATATCGATCCTAAAACCAACCATCGCCTTGTACAAATTAAAGGCTCCAAACTTGATTCAGGAGTACATTTTAAGAAACATTTTGCTGTTATTATAAGGGGTTCGGAGATCATAGCCAACTATGCCTTGTCAAGCTGCACCATGAAAGAAAGTAGATATGTCAATTGGAAAATGATATAGAATAACAAGATGAAGAGAACAATATGAACTAAACAATGAGTTTTTGTTTTAACTTCTTTCTCCTTTTCCGTTTTTTAGTGTATTTGATTCAAATTATGACTATGTTTTTTTGAGGTTGCTAACATATCGATGAATATCTAATCTAATCTATCTAATCTAATATAATCTAATATAATATATCTAATCTAACTATCTAATCTAATCTAATCTAACTATCTATCTAACTCTAATTACCTATAAAAGTTTATGTTGTCTTTTAGAACTTAATGTATGGACAAACCTACCCCTTAACTTAATAAATCACTCACCATTAATTAAGGCTAAAAGAGTAAATTTGTCATAGACTAATTAATTCCATGAATAATTAAATAATAGTTTGATCCTTTGACTTGTACCTATTTTAAAGTTAGGTCCTACATTTTTTAAATTATATTCATTTCGTCTTGTATTTTGATTTTCTTATCAGTTTCTCATGCCTACCATTATCGTTACAAATGTCGCCCAATATTTTCTAAAATGACAAAAATACTCTTACTCAGTCGAGACATTAAAACTTTATTCGAAACTAAAAAATAATATGGTTTTATTTTCTTAAATATGTTCGGGAAAGACATTATTAGATTTATATTAAAAATTGTATCTATAATAATAGAATTGTTGGTGAGTATCGAGATATTAAACAAATTTGTAGCATATTTTGTTATTACCCATGAATAAAATAAGATAAATGAGTTAAGAAAATGTGTCATAATGTCAAGAAGATGAAAAAAAATGAAGAACCATTTGATGAAACTGTGTATTTTGTTAGAAAAAAAACTAAAATCTACAGTTTACTTTTTTGAATTTTCAAACTACTACAAGCAGTCTTAAAAACTATCATACTGTTCCCAAAGTTCTAGATATTACAAACAAAACCAATTGTAGTAATCACAAATAACTGGGTTCAAATATTTTACTACTCTCAATAACTGCATTCCAAACCTCAAACCTCTGTTGCTCTTAACTTGTTTGCTCCTCTTCATAGGACTCGATGTAGTTACATATGAGAATCTCTTTATTCCCCTCCCTTGACTATCGACTTTTTTTTCTTCTACCGCAACTCTCATTTTATTAGAAGATACTGCCACCAACCGACATTCTTTCAAGTAGTATATCCTAAAATTAATTAGATTATCTCCTTGCTTAGTAATTTAACACCGAAAGTGGATAGAAACTAAGAAATGTAAGACGTTCTAAGAAAAAAGTCTAACTAATCGGAAGCTAAAAAGATTATATGTTTCTATTTGAACAAGGCGAGGTGAATGCATTTTTTTGGTGGTAATGATAGTAATACTGACGACTGTAGGGATGGTGGTGTTAGGGGCGGCGGTGGCGACAATTGTAGGGATGACAGTGGTGGTTTGGATGAAATACAACATTGTGAGATTTTCAAATCATTATATTTTCAAATATCTACATGGGTTTTGGTTTCAATTTGAATATTTGAAAATTCAAAAAATTGAATTTGAGTTTGTAAAAAGTGAAATTCAAAGTTGTGTGGTGATGTGTCTATAAATGATGAATTTCGCAAATTAGTTATTTTGAAGGAAGGAGAAAAAATTAAAAAAAGAATCAAATCAAATAAAAAATTAACTTTTTGAGGGAAAAATGGTTAATTTTGCCAATGATTAATTGTTACATTTTGCCACTGCACTATGTTTGAAATTGTCATTATAGATATCGTGTTCTAAAACTCCCGCCTTCTGACTTTCTTAGTTGCCGCCTAATCGACCAAGTATCTACGCCAAACCTCGCCGACCTTAATTTATATTTGTAGCTTTGATTTTGTGGCATGCGTGAGAAGGAAGGGCAATGGTAATAGTAGAGAGGTAATTGAATAAGATCTTTTTTGTTTTTAGTTCTAAACTTGGCTGGTTTATTGCATTGAGGTTGTTGAGATTTGAGATTAATGGTAGTTTGTATATTTTTGTTCATTTTACAAATATAGACAAGTGTTTGATAAAATGACAAACATAAAAAATACTAAATTTGTATTCAATGTGTTTGATCTTTGATGTAAATTATCAAAAAAATGGTAATTATGCCTTAATTCTATTTATGATTTTAGAACCTTGATAGATATACGCAATTGCGTCACTATCCCTAATTGTCATCCAATTTTAACGATGAGTTAACGGAAGCTAAAGATATTTTATTTTTCCGTTTTAGCAAAGCAAGATGAGCGTGTTTTTTAGGTGGCGGTGACTGGTGATGGTGGTGACAGTGATTGCAGGGATGCTGGTGGTGGTGGTTAGGAGTGGTGTTTGGGGTGATTATAAGCATGACAATGACGGTTTAGATGGAATATGATATTGTTAGATTTCCAAATCATCAATTTTTTAAATCTTCATATGGGTTTGAGTTTCAATCTTCAAATTTGAAAATTCAAAAAAATTAATTTGTATTTGTAAATAGTGAAATTTAAGGTTGTGGTGGTGGTGGGTCTATAAATGACGAGTTTTGCATATAGGTTAATTTGAACGAATGAGTAGAGAATTAGACAAAAAAAATAAAATCAAATCAAAAAAATTGATTTTTGGGTTAATGATATTATTTGAGGTGATAATGGTAGTGGGTCTATGAATGATGAGGTTGATGGAAGAAAGCTAATGATAACAAAATAAATTAAATTAATTTTAAATTTCATTTTTGAGAGTAATGCAATTTTTTAATTTTTAATTTAAATATTAGAAAAATTATAATAACAACGTTGCTAGCCTTACAACTAATTTTATAACTTTCCTTATAACTAAGCCTTGAAAAAGAACAAAAATGTCTTTGTCCAAAACAACTTTGCAGTTCTTCAAAACTTAATTGTAAGGAAAATAATATAATTAGTTATAAGGATAACATTTTCCTTATAATTATGCCAAATTATAATTCCCCTCAAAAGTATCCACCAAATCACATTGTGCACCTCAACCCTAAGGTTTGTCCCATAATAGTATGTGACGTTAATTTTTTTTTCCCTATTTTCACCCTAACCACAGTCGTTTGAAAAGTCACGTTAATTTGATATTTCCTTGTGGGTATTAACTCGAGAGAAATATTAGGAATTTGCTGTAAACTTTGGGGTGCTAAATGTATTTCAGCCTAATAAAATTAAGAAATAAAATATAATTTTCTAAAAAAATTATATAAATGTGTGTGTAAAGTTAAAATGTTAAAAAAATGGAGTGGGGGTCCACCATTCCTTTTTGCTTGCCGAAAGAAAATCTAGAAAAAAAGACCCACCATGTTTTCCGGTCTTCAATTGTCCCCAAAACAAAAATTAACCTAAAATCCGATCTGGGTTTTGTCCACTCCCTCCAAATTTCTCTCTTAAATTTCTCTCTCTTAACCCAGAAGATAGATACACATTTGATTTCATTATCAAATTTTTTTATCTTGATGATGAAAACAAAGTACGCAAACAAAATATATGAAAAACTTTTACCCATAGATACCCGTCCATCTCCGATTTCTTGCATGAAATTGGATCCACTCACCTTCTCCGATGAAACCCAACCACCACTGAAATCAATCAATTTCTCATCCCCATTTTCATCTTCTTACATGACTTAACTTAACTTTACTTTTTCTCTTATAATTCTTTAAATAATTCAACCCGACCACCATGACAGTTGCTCTGAGGTTGAAATCATCTAGAACCATAGCTTCTTCAACATCCTCTTAATTTCGATACTTTATTTTAAGTCATATCCAAGCCGGTCGTATGCCCAATTTTATCTAGCAAAATTGAAGAGTATTTCAATAAAACCCCCTACCATTTCTCTTAATGCATGCCCGTCTCTCTTTCTGATGAATTCGACGATATGAGTTATTGGTTTTCTATTAATCCCATGTTTTTATAATTTTAGTAAGTATACTCTATAGCCTCTGATTGCTACTTCAGACGCAACTTTTGCAGGGGACAGAATGAGGGAGATCGAAGATGAAATTTGGCTAAAATCGAAAGAGGTAAGCGCCAGAGTTGTGTAGGTGTGACTAAAGTGGGAAGGGTTTAGGCTGGAGATGGTGGCTTTTATATATGGTGGGGCTAGAGATGGCGGCTATTACGATGGAGCCGAAGATGGGATTGCACCAGGAGATGATAGAATGAGAGGATGTGAGATTAGAGTTTTTCCTTTTAATACATTTACTCTTTAACCAGATAAGGGAAATGTCATTTTTGCCCCACACGTGGAAGATCACGTGCTATTTTAAGTGAATTTTCTAACGTCCGTCAAGGGTAGGGTGGAAAATAGAAAAAAAAATGTAGCATCACATATCATTATGGGACAAACCTTAGGTTATGATGCACTATGCGATTTGGTGGATACTTTGCGGGGGAATTGTAAATTGGCTATATAATTATTTTTGGATTATTGAAACAACTATTTTTATTTTTATTTACAAACATATTTTAAATACTAAATGGTTAACTAAATATTGAAAAAGTTATAACCAAATCCCATTTTGCACCCCAAGAAAAATGATCAAAATAATCTTCATGTGACATGCACACACAATTTTTCGTTGCTGCTTTCAACACCCATAGACGGAAGGCAAAGTGGGACAAATAGAAAAATAAGGTATAGAAGTGAGACACTTCCTAGGTTGGGGTACAATGTGAGATTTATTGTGTAATTTTAAGAGCTAATTATATTTTGGCTCCATCAAAAGTAGTCCAAAATACAAATTTCCCTCTAAGTATCCACCAAATCCACTTTGGCCCTCAATGTAATTTTGTAGCATTTCCATAATCCATGTCAAATTTGGTGATGATGATGTCATGTCTGGTAATCGTAGTGATAGACACGGTAGCAAATAATGTTTAAGATCGATAGTTTGGTCCAATCAAACCATAAACAATATCAACGGTACCCATGAGAAATTTATTAGAGTTGAAGCTAGAGACGATAAAGACAGATTGAACCATGACGTGTCTCATCTTTGTCGTATATATTTATGATTGATTCAAATATGAGTTTTGAAATTCATGGTGTATGCCTGTGTATTGTGCTGTACGAGAGAGAAAGGGTGAAATGTCAGGGGACTGTGACAACTTTAATTTTTTGTGGGTTCTTATTCGTGGTGGCCTTGACACCTGATTGTGATTATCTAATCTTCAGTTATATCTCTTTGATATTTGATATGATTCCGCTCTATTTTTATTTATTTTTCAATATGAAATTTTGAATAAAAGATTCATGCACTCTTGAGTTTTATCTCAATTAAAATTTACATAAGAAGTCATTGATGGAGAAAAAGTAGAGAAATAGTTGCTAGAGAAGAAGAAAAAGAAGTTTTTCTTTGGGTAATAAAAGCAGAGAAAGCGTTGCCAGAAAATAACCAAAATGTCCTACACGTGAAATCT
The DNA here is from genome assembly GCA_013146195.2 of Codonopsis lanceolata. Taxonomy (NCBI): domain Eukaryota; kingdom Viridiplantae; phylum Streptophyta; class Magnoliopsida; order Asterales; family Campanulaceae; genus Codonopsis; species Codonopsis lanceolata. The sequence goes on from CM028377.1 coordinate 12,391,019, forward strand.
CATGTGCACCTTAATGTCAGATTGGTAACCCTTGTCGTGGCTAGGGGTAAACTAGAAAAAAAAAATAGAAAATGATATGAAAATGACACAAAACTTAGGTTGAGTGTGGCAAAGTGGGACTTCATAGATATTTTGGTGGAATTTTGTATTTTTTAGTGCAACTATATACTTTGGGGTTGAGAGTTTGATTCTCCAACACAATATTTTTTTTAAAAAAGTGTCATAAATTCCAGAAACGACATAAGCAAAGTCTCTAACAACAATGTGTTTATCTAAGATAGTAAATTTGAATTGTTTTCAATTTACACACTAATAAAAATGAATGAATTCAGGTTTGGTGTTTAAAAAAGAGATTTAAAAATAACCAACAAAAAAGACAAATGTGTAGGATACATTGTTATACAATGACTAAAAGCATATATTATAAATGACCAAAAAACAAAGTATCAGAAATGCTAAACATACAACAACATAATTTATAAGTATAAAAAACTGTAAAAATTAAAACACACAAAAATCTAATAATTAAAAGTCAACAAAAAATGTAGGAACTAACAAATCACTTTTAAAAAATCATTAACACCACGTGCAACGCACGTGAACCTTACTAGTTTGAATAAAAGTGGGGAATACATGACCACAATATAAGTATACCTTGAGACCTAGGGAATAATACGTGATAACATAAAGAAAGCATATATCAACACGCTTCTAGGAGTAAAAAAAGGGCATGTCAAACACGTATGCAACAACACATTTAAGAATAACTTCTTTAAGGCCAAAAATAATTGTCCTGGAGCAACACTTCCACTATTAGGATTTCAATCCTCAATCATCACTCATCAAGTTCCTATTTATATTGAAGTTGGGATGAAGATGAAAGCAAGAAGGACGAAAGATCTTTCATCAACACATCAGACTATTCAGAAAGTGAAAGTTGGTTTTGAATTGCATTTCTTCATCGAAGCTTTTACATTATTCTGGATTCAACATTCTATTCTTGATTAGTTAGATTTCAGATTTCATGGTGAATACCTTAAGAGGATGAATAACCTATGAACTTTGCTGCAATTGAGGGGTCTCCCTTCAACATCATAAACAGTCCACCAACGAAACATACATGTCTCTGCAGCCATTAACAGAGTCATATAACAAATTTCTTTTAGTGATGCATACTCTCTCTCACCAATCTCTGAAACATCTGTGAACTAATAAAAGAGAAACTTCTCTGCAATTTAAGGTTTATTATCCACAAATGGAAGGAAATTTCCCAAGACCATCCACCCTTTGTTTTGGAAATATTCATGTTACAAAGGTAACACTTCATAGTTGATTCCTTAATGCAACTAAAACATGAGTGAACTAATGACATAACTGGAAATTTTTAGAATCCAAATGAGGTAAATGTCATTCTCACTCAAGTTCCAATCTTCTGCTAAACATACGTTCTTGTTAAATATTAGTTTGATTATATCTTGATTCTCAATTCGCCTACAATACCCCATTGTATTGTATTATAGGGGATGTGAATCATAGAGAAGACATTATTGCTCAAGTTTGAATAGGAATAAACTTGGGGAATAACTGAGGTTATTTATCTTTTTCGGGAGTTTTTTTTCCCGGTCAACACTCACCTCTAGCCTCTCTCTCCCTCTGTTACATCCGCCTCCCAATATCTCTCTTCTGACTCTTTCACCTTTTATTGCCTCTTAAGTAATGCTAGAGCCACTCAATGTGTACTCAAATTTGTGCACCAAATGATGTGATTTCCAATGTGTCATCCTATTTGATATTTTATAGACTCTACTATGAGTTAAAAAGTTATGTTAACAATATGACACATAAGATGCCACATCATTTGGTGCACAAATTTGAGTACAATTGAGTCGCTCTAGCATTGCTCATTTCCTTTTTTATGATTGTAAAAAAAACACTAAAACCAATTACTTTACAAACGACACTCACATATAGAGCAGAGCAGATCCACTCAGGTTTTATACACAGAACCTGATTTTAGATTTTAATTCTTTTTCTAAAAAAGGAAAACAACAACCAAACAAAAAGTTAACAAAAACAGAAGAAATCATGACTGTCTAGCGTCTGTATATAGTGATCAAGAGTTGTGTCAACACTTGTAGTGAATAGGATTTTCATAATTTTGACATATAAGAACTACATATGTACTCATTCATGCAAGCTTCTTCCCAATGTAGCTTTTGCCAATTAGGGTGAAGAGGGGTACTTAAGATATTGGCAAAAAAAAAGGATAATCATGTCTTTAACGTGTAGGAGGAAAACTAATTCAAGAGAGTAAGGGATAATCGTATTAACATCCGGTTACTTTCTTTTCCTTTAATTTAATTACTATTCTACATTTTTTCCCCATTACAACAATAAGATTTAATTGATAACGGAACAATTGACACAAACAAATAGCAACAAAACACATGCACCAAACCAATTTTCAAACAATATTGCAAAATAAAGTGAGCAAAAATTAACCAACCTTTAAAACACATAATACTTGAAAGAAAGTCTATAACATAAAATCTGCCAAAAAAAGAGAGGCAAATCTACGCAGACATCATATAGCAGAGCAGAACGGTAATGAGTTTATTACTATGACCGGGATTCTATAGATCAATGACAAATCTAAAAGAGAAAAAATAACCACTTAATAGCCATCAAACGAACAAACAATATAAGGAATAGTTCGACCTACACCAAAAATTTAAAAGAATAACAAAAGAAATTCGATCATATAAAAAAACTTCAATAATTCCATTGTTTTTATATAAACAAATATTCACAGTTTGTTCACGGTGATCAAACATTTGTATTAATAAATGCACAATCCAAATTGCGTTGTTGTGATAGAATTAGAACACACCAAAGTAAAAAAAGACAGAACAAAACTCACCTAAAAATTGCAATAGATTAAACAATAAATCCAACGTCAAAGACAAAAACTTTCCCCAATCCTAACAAACCACAATCCAAACCCAACAAATCAATCACAATAGAACAAACAAACTAATGTTAAAACACACATCATAATAACTTCAATCGGATGAAAAAGAAAAAAAGAAAAATAGTACCTCAAAGAAAAAGGACATAACAAAACTCACCTTTGGAAAATGCAAATTATGCAATAGATAAAATAATAAATCTGGCGAAGGTCAATTTTTTTCCCAATCCTTGCAAATCACAACCAAAACACAGCAAATCAATAATAGTAAAACAAACAATCTAATGCTGAAACACATTTCATAATAACTTTAATAGGTTGAAAAACAAAAAAAAAAAAATTTATACAATAGATATATAGAGAGAAAATAAGATGATAATTCTTCTCTCTTCTCCAAACCTATTTATAACCCACATCCATTTTCCAAACATAAAAAACTTGGGGAAAAAAATAACTCCTGAATTGTAGAGAAACTACAAAACCTAAATGGCTCTCCTAGATTTTGTGATGGGGAATCAAGATATAGATCTTGGTATATGAAAACTAAACATATAGAACAATATAGAACATCTACTAGAGGAAGACTATGCAAAGACTTGGGTACTGTTTTGGAAGCTAGCAGTATCTTGAAGCTATTCTTTTTCTTCTGTGCATTAACATTCGCTTCTGTTAACTGAAGCATGGCCCTTAACTTTCTCGCCACTATGATACTAACATAAAACTGGTCCTTTACTAAAGACAATTGTTAATGTAGTACATCCAAGCCTAAAGTGGACATGTGTATAGCAGATAGTTTGTTAGTTAACCATGTCTGATAGTGGTCATGTTGTTAGTGATGTATAAATATAAGGTTGAGAATCAGTTCACGTATGTTGGTTAGATTGATCAATAAGAAATATCTCCTTCTCCCTCTTTTTTTCTCTCTCCAAACCTTGCTTCATCCATGGCAATCTTTCATTCTGATAAACTAACATGGTATCAGAGCTATGGTACAAAGTGATTCCGCATTAATCCTTTGTTTCAATCATTCTTCTTCTTCGAAATTTCTTGTTCACAATGTCTGCCGAAGATCATGAGAATACTAAATCAAGTTCTTTTGAATCTGATGAAGAGATCTATGTCTATGATCTAAGTTCCACCTTGATTCAACTCAACACCTCTCGTCCTCTTTATCTTCATCCACACGATCATCTAGGTATGATGCTAGTAACTGAAATTCTTATAGAGGCAAATTTCAATTCTTGGAAACGAGCTATGGTGATTGCTCTCACTGCAAAGAATAAGATAGGAGTAGTTACTGATCAACACAAACGACTAAAATCCAATTCCAAATACCTTGATCATTGGGATTGATGTAATAATATGATCATTTCTTGGTTTCTAAATGCAATTTCTGGAGAAATTAGGTCTAGTGTGGTGTTTATCAAAAATGCTAAAGAAATCTAGGATGACCTAAATTCACGTTTCTCACAAAGCAATGCACCTCAAAATTTTCAAGTCAGACAACAGATTGCCTCATTAACTTAGGAGAATATGTCTATCAATTCCTATTTTACTAAGTTTTGTGGTCTTTGGGATGAATTGCACAATCTAATTCAACTGCCAAAATGTGTTTGTGGTTGTACTTGTGGTGCTGTTCAAAAACATGAGGATTATGAATGTATGCAAAAGATGACACAATTTTTAATGGGGCTTAATGATAATTTCACTAGTATAAGAGGTCAATTGTTGATGATGAATCCTTTGCCTGATATTGGGAAGGCTGTTCTGCTTCTTGCTCAAGAAGAGAGACAGAGACAATGCACAGTTAATTCTATATCTAACAATGTCCCAAGTGATATTTATACTGCTTTGTATAGTAAAGGTAACACTAATATCAAAGGTTATGTCAAGAAGAAGGGCAGGTTCTTCTGTGAGAATTTTCATAGAGACTCTCACACTAAGGATAGATGTTTCTACATATATGGATATCCAAAATGGCACAACGACTTTGGGAGTAAGCTTGATCCTACACGAATGCCCATGTATAAAGGAAAATCTACATCTTAGGCACCAGCTTCTGTCATGAAGTCAGCTACTCAAACTGCTTCACATGCTATGAATCCTACTGTAAATTCTGCTGTTGTTGATGATTCTTGAACCCTAGCCCTGAGTAATGCTCAGCTTCAACAATTACTATCTCTTCTCAGTGCTACTTCTATGGATAATCCTGAATCACATCTAGCTAGTAAGATAGCCTCTTCTCATAGTAGTGCTTTTCCAGTTTGTCTAGCCAGTTCACATCTCACAATGTATGACTGGATCATAGACACAGGTGCTACTAACCATATAAACTCTTCCTTGGAATTACTTGAAAATCCTATTGTTATGTCATCTTCTATTCGTGTGCCTACATGCAAAATTTTTCCTATCACTCATAAGGATACAATTCATTTAACCCCCAATCTTTTCCTTCATAATGTTCTATATGTGCCTGATTTTAAATTCAATCTGTTATCAGGGCACAATCTAGCTCTTGATAATCAATGTACTTTTATCTTTCATTCCTCTCATTGTGTTATGTAGGACTTAGTCCAGAAGAAACAACTGAGGATTGGTAGAGCTGAAGGTGGACTCTACAAGCTGCAGTTGTCTAGCCCATCCACCACAGTTCATACAAATATTATTCATTCTGTTTCTTCTGCTGTAACAAATGCTATTAATCCTTCTGTATTGACATGGCATTAACGTTTTGGACATTTACCTTCTCATGTCTTTAAATACATTCCATTCTTAGCTAATGCTAATGTTGTTTCTTCTAGTAATAAGCATGTATGTGACATTTGTCATTTTGCTAAGCAGACAAGAGTTCCTTTCCCTTTTAGCTCTTCTCATACTGAACATGCTTTTGATATCATTCATTGTGATGTCTGGGGTCCTTATAGACACTTAAACTATGATGGGTGTTCTTCTTTCTTAACCATAGTTGATGATTTTTCAAGGTCAACTTGGACTTTTTTACACAAGTCAAAATATCTTGTTTGCCAATATCTTAACACCTTTATTCTCATGGTTAAAACTTAGTTCAACTCTATTATTAAAGAAGTCAGATTTGATAATGGATCTGAGTTCTTTAACTCTTCTGTGTCTCCTCTTTTACACTCTCATGGCATTTTACATCAAAGTTCTTGTAATGACACCCCTCAACAGAATGGGAGGGTGGAAAGAAAGCATAGAAATATGTTGGAGATGGCTAGAGCTTTGAGATTTCAAGGTCATTTACGTATTAGATTTTGGGGAGATTGCATACAAACAACTACCTGCTTGATCAATAGGCTTCCTAATTCAGTGCACCAATTCAAAACACCTCATGAGCTTCTTCTTAAGAAACCTCCTGTATATAATCATCTTAAGGTTTTAGGATGTTTATGCTTTGCTTCTACCTTGTATCATAATAGAGACAAGTTTCAACCTAGGGCTGCCAAATGTGTTTTTCTAGGCTATCCTTTTTGGAAAGAAAGCTTACAAACTTTATGACTTAGAGGATCACAAAGTCATATATAGCAAGGATGTTAAGTTTTATGAATCTATTTTTCCATTTCAGTCTCTTCACTCATCTTCTTCATTTGTTCCAGTTTTCCCTTCTTTTTCTGAAATGCCTTGTCCTGATTCAGATGATTCTTAATATTCTTTATCTCCTTTTCGTTCAGTTCCTTATTCTGATTTTTCTCTAGCTTCTTCTAATCCTTCTATTCCTCCTCCTCCTACTCATGCTTCTTCTACCAAACCAGTAAGAACTAGGGTAGTGCCATCTACATTCAGTGATTATGTGGGTTTACCTATCTCTATCACCTCTACCAGATTTGTTCCTCAAGTCCTCTCTTATGTATTTTCCTATGCTCATGTTTCTCCCAGATATTTTTCATTTCTTTCCAATCTTAATCAAGCTACTGAACCTCATACCTATGCTCAGGCTGTTAAAGATCCTCTTTGGTGTAAGGCTATGGAGTTAGAAATTCAGGCTTTGGAAGTTAATAAGACTTGGAAGTTGCAACCTCTTCCCCCCAATAAGAAAACTGTGGGTTGTAAATGGGTGTATATAATCAAGCACAAACCTGATGGCTCTATAGACAAGTATAAAGCTAGGCTTGTAGCTAAAGGTTTCACTCAGACTGAAGGTTTGGACTTCTTTGATACTTTTGCACCTGTAGCCAAGATGACAACACTTAGGACTCTTCTTGCTTTAACTGTAATTAAGGGCTGGGATATCACTCAAATAGATGTTTCAAATGCCTTTTTGCATGGTGATCTTAATGATGAAGTATTTATGGATCTTCCTCCTGGCTATTCCCCTACTCTTGCCTCTGCTTCCTCTCCTCCAGTTGTTTGCAAATTGCGTAAGTCATTATATGGCCTTAAACAGGCTCCAAGGCAATGGTTTCATAAGCTCAGTGCATCTCTTCTAGCCTTTGGTTTTGTTCAATCTCACTGTGATCATTCTCTCTTTACTCTAGTCAAGGGGTCTTCATTTACAGTGATTTTGATCTATGTGGATGCTTTACTAATCACTGGTTCTAACCCAGTTGTGATTCAAGCCCTGAAGGCTCATCTTCATTCTTCCTTCAGTATAAAGGACTTAGGCCCTCTTAAATACTTTCTGGGCATACGTGAACTGTTTCCTGATAAATATAAATTCCACAGGAATCTATATTCATTAGAGGAAATATGTGTTGGATATTTTGAAAGATACTGGTCAGCTGGGGGCTACTTCATCTCTTATTCATCTTGAGTAACATCATGGTCTGGCTGCAGATAAAGGGGATTTCTTACAGGATCCTAATAGATATAGAAGACTAATTGGCAGGTTAATTTACCTCACCATTTCCAGACCAGATCTTTCCTATCCTGCGTACATCTTGAGTTAGTTTATGGCCTCTCCCAGATACCCTCTCCCAGATACCCTCATATGGAGGCTGCTTTAAAGGTTGTAAAGTATCTGAAGGGTACTATTGACCAGGGGTTACTCTTCTCTGCTACAAGTTCCATAACTCTCACTGTTTACTGTGACTCTGACTGGGGAGGTTGTCCAATTACTAGAAAGTCAGTCACATGTTACTGTGTTGTTCTTGGGGATTCTTTAATTTCCTGGAAGTCTAAAAAGCAAGGGACTGTTTCTAGTAGCTCTGCAGAGGTTGAATACAGGGCTATGGCCACTACTAGTTGTGAGATAACTTGGTTGATTGCACTGCTCAAAGATCTTCAGGTTTGTAATTTAACTCCTATTCAGCTATTTTGTGACAACAAGGCAGCCTTGAGTATTACTGCTAATCCTGTATTTCTTGAGAGGACAAAGCACATTGAGATTGATTGTCATTTCATTCGGGACAAGATTGTTAAGGGTATTGTTGCTACAACCTATATTCCAACTTCTTCACAACCAGCATATTTGTTTACCAAGTCTCTTTCCTCTACTCAAATTGGGTTGTTTCTTTCCAAGTTGCAAGTGTTCAATTTGTTCACTCCTTCAACTTGAGGGGGGATGTTAATGTAGTACATCCAAGCCTACAGTGGACATGTGTATAGCAGATAGTTTGTTAGATAGTTTGTTAGTTAACCACGTTTGTTAGTGGTCATGTTGTTAGTGATGTATAAAAGTAAGGTTGAGAAACAATTCACGTATGTTGGTTAGATTGATCAATAAGAAATATCTTCTTCTCCTTCTTTCTTTCTCTCTCCAAACCTTGCTTCATCCATGGCAATCTTTGATTCTGATAAACTAACAATATGATACTTTTCTTTTGCTTGATCAAGTGTAATGGATTAACTTAGAAAGATACATCATCAAATATAAAAAATAAAATTAACGTAGCACATACCTTGGCCCAAATACATCATCAAAAGTTGCTTCTACAATTGCAATTTGACTTCTTTTTTTTTTTTTTTTTTTTTGGAATGCTTAATTAGAGCAAAGGCAAAGGTTCGTACCAAAAGCCTTTCCAGCCTTCAAGGCTCTGCTAGGCTTGATTGCTCCGTTGAACAACTTAGCTTTTTTTGTCCAATAACATCCGCCCAGTGACAACCTAATCGAAACAAATCTAATGAGGTCGCATTGGAATAAAATATTGTATCCTAGAATCTCTCTTTCTAGCTATTAGTCTACCACGACAGGCATTTTTTAAATGGAAAAAAAGCCCTAATTTTGGAATCAGACAGATTTGAGAGAGAGGGAAACATAGAGAATATGGAAGAGCTGACCTTCAGGTGTATGGTCAACCATTGTCGTTGATGTTGCCAGGGATGGTGGTGAGGCTAAGATACATAATTGTAGGGAGAGAGAGGGCCGTCAATTTCAGATTATCTTAAGTTAAAAAAAAAAATTGTGCAAAAAGGAGGAAGCATTTAAGATTACTTGGTGATCATGCCACAAAGATGAGGTGACTAAGCTGGAGATCCACGTAGTAGACCAGAGCTGATGTGTCGATGATCGTTGTCCACGTAATGAACTGGGATACTTGATGTATCTAAGAATTTAGGATATCTGGGCTTTGTTCTCTCTTAACTTCGTGAATTGTGTTCCTGACCTTGATCCTCTGTGTCATGAAAAGGAAACTACAGTCAGGGAGCTGAGGGCTATCCCAACTAAAGCCCTTCGGTGTGAGATTCAGTAACAGAGAATGTATATGTGCCGGAGGTAGGTATTCCCCCTAAGCTTCCGGTGACAATGCTTGATATGTTTTTTTTTTGCTTGAATGCTTTAGATAGAACATACCTTTATAAAATCACCTCATGCTCCTTTTATAGCCTTGGTTTGAAGTCTCATGATTGGAATACGGGTCCTAGGACATGGGGACCTATTGCTGGTCGGCTTGCTGGCAGCTCCTTATTGGTTTATAGTCTACACGTAGCCCTACATAGTTGGTGGTTGAGTGCTTACCAAGTTATATCTGCTCTTCTTATGTAGGGGACTGTCGCTTGGTCGGCTCGCTGTCAACCCTTTATTGGTTGGCCTTTGCTTACATGGACGACACGTGGCTTCTAATCAGGAGCTGACACTTGGTGGTTGCTTTGGTCGGACTGTTCGTATGCCGAGCATGGATGCTCCTTGACCTGGTGGTTGGTCTTGCTTGGTCCTCAGAATGACCCTTGGTAGACCCGAGGATTCTTGTTCGGCAAGTAGGTAGTGGCCGGCTTTGGTTGGCCCTTCCGCTGGATGGCTTATTAGGTGATGGGCCCTATTTGTGCCGAGCTGGAAGCCACATGTTTGCTCCACGTAGGAGGACCCAGGTCGGGTCCCTTCACTTGGCTTAGTATGATCTGCAAGAGAGAAAGAGAGTAAGAATAACTCGACCATTTCCGTCGATGTTTTCGGGAAGGTGGCATGATAGAATTGTAGAGAGAAAGAGAGAGAGGATTTGATTTGAGAAAATTTAGGAGATACCCAAGAATAGCTGATTGTGTGTGTTGGGGGGGGGCGGAAATCAAATGGGTTTTCCTTCATTTATGTTTCCAATGCCAATGACTTGTCAAACAAAGCAAAGAAAACAGTGGGTAGCACACAGTTTTGATTAAAAATTGTGGACTGATTCAATAGTATTACAATATTACCTACCCTTTTATAACTTAATTAATTACATTCTATTTTTGGCAATTAGTTTTTGATAAAGGTGGTCAAATAAGGGTTTTTAGTTTATTTTAATAGCACATGTACAATTGCACATGAGTTCATATTATACCATGGCAAGTGAATACTTGATAAATAACAAAGTTAAAATTAATAAAATTGCACAAAAATTGACACTTTTTTTAAAATCACAAAAATTGTACAATTGCACATGAGTTCATATTATACCATGGCAAGGGACATTTTTATTACTCTATCCGTTCCTAAATAATTTTCATGCTTTCTTTTTTTGTTCGTTCTAAAAAAATTGGCATGTTTATAAACTTTCATTTTCAGGAAAACATTTTTACCAAATATCCTTACTTTTTCTTCCAACTTTAATTATGGTCTCGCGTATCACCTGAGCTTCCAAAATGATAAACTAGTTGTTATCAATTTATAGGCGAAAAATCTAGAATTGTAATTTAATATATGGGCGAAGGATAGTAATCACTCTGTCCCCAAATTATTGTCTTGTTTGACTCGTTTCATGGATAATAGAAAAAAATATTGACTTGATTATTAATTTTGGTATCATGTGTAGTTTCTTTTAAAACTCACGTGTATATGATTATAATTTAAATATGAAGAAAAGTAAGAATGAGGTGGTAAAAATATAGTCCTCAAAAAGGAAAGTTACAAATAAAACTATTTTTTGGGACAAATGAAAAAGAAAAACAGAACAAAATTTTTTGGACGGAAGGAGTATTTCGAAATTGTAAATAGTAACATTTAATATTTCAAATTGACTCTTCACTTCTCAAGGCTTTAATTTCATTATTTTTTCAAATTCATGTCAGCCTAATGATAAATTAATGACTTGTTAGCACCTGAAATTTTTTAAAATCCTAGGAGTAATATAGAAAATTTGATAGTGGATGTGGAAACATCCAATGTAAACACCTACATTTTCTTTATAATACATATATTTGATATCAATGTTCTAAAAATCATTAGGCGGCTTTTAAGCGGCACACTAGTGCCTAGCGCATAGGGGATTAGTCGGGGCGTAATCGGGGCCTAGAATTAAGGTATAATTACTATTTTTTTTTTGATAATTTACATCAAATATCAAACATATTGAATAAAAATTTAATTTTTTTTAAGTTTGTCAATTTATCAAGCACTTGTCTATATTTGTAAAATGAACAAAAATATACAAACATACCATTAATCTCAATTCTCAACAACCCCAAAGCAATAAACCATCCAAGTTTAGAACAAAAAACAAAAAAAGATTTTACTCCTGTTCGCCCCCCATTACCTCCCTCTTTGCCTCACCATTACCACTTCCCCTTCCTTCTCCGGTCACCGCATGCCATAAAATCTAAGCTACAAAAATAAATTAAGTTCGGCGAGGTTTGGCGCAGACGCCGACTTGGTCGATTAGGCGACGACTAAGAAAGTCGCGGCGGTGGAGAGGGGCCTAGGCGGAGTTAGGCGGGGAGTTTTAGAACACTGCTTGATATACATCGTAGTACTTCATCTTTTTTTTAAAAATTATTGTCTTCTTTAATTTTTTTAAAGTCAAACTTATTATTTTAAAAATAAAAATTTGATGTATATTTTTTTATTTTATTTAAAACCCTAAAATACATAATTCTTATTTTATGATTTTGAAGAAGAAAATGGAATTATATACACAAAAAAATTATTTTAAAATAGTGATTTGATTGAAAAAAAAATCAAAGAAGTCGATAATTTAAGAGGAGAGGGAGTAAATGTTTAGAAGAGTCTATAATCATATATACTCCTTCCGTCCCTAAATTATCGTCTTAGTTGACCTGACGCACCGATTAAAAAAAAAATTGACTTGATTATTTATATTGGTTTAATGTGTAGTTTCATTTAAAGCTCATGTGTATGTGGCTTATAATTAAAGTATGGTAAAAAAGTAAGGGTAAAATGGTAAAAGTGATGTTCTAAAAAGATAAGTTTTAAACTAGACAATTATTTTGGGATAGAAGAAAAAGGAAAGGAGGACGATAATTTAGGGACGGAGGGAGTAATACTTGGAGCATGAACATTAGCCGAAATCCACAATGTTGGTAACCCATGGTAGATGAAAGGGTACTCTTTCAACAATCTTTGTATTTAAAAAAAAAAAACTAGTAACTCACCTGTGCATTGATACATCGTTTGAAAATTGCATGCTTAAATAAAGTTGAATAATACACCGCAAATATGATTAATTATACTCAATTAATCACACTCTAATTTTCACATGGTTCAAAGTTCTCAATTGATTTCATCAGAATTATTAAATCGTCCTTATTAGTAATACACCGCAATATGATTAGTTATAGTCAATATGATCCAATCTTTAAAAATGTTTGTTTTTGAAAGTACATACACATAAAAAATTTAGTAAAATTATTTTACTAAGTGGTCGAATATCATACCGTTTGTTATATCCAATAAAAGAGAGGAATTAAAGTCGGGTATAACACTCTTTGAATAAAACGTCCAAGACTTAAATGTTGGGAACCAACATTTTTTGCAACATATATTTCATATTTCATATGATTATTCATTATAAAAACACAAACAAAAGATAAGATATAAATTGCATAATTTATATATGACAGCTCAATTACATTTTAAAAAAAACTTCAAAAATAGACACAAAATCGCACGATAATTTCTGCATGTTCTACCGTTCTTAATTGACTTCATCATAATCATTCTAACTAATTAGTTTTGGACCGCAAATATTATTAGGAAAAAATTGCACTCAAGCCACTCTTGAAAGTTTTCAACTGATTTATACATTCATATTTTTTCGAAACTGACAAAGGGAACTTCATACATGCATTGTGATGCATTATTTTGTGCATCATGAGGCATGACGTGTCTTTTTCCAGTTTCGAAAAAAATCGAAGTGCAGAACGGTTGAAAATTGGAAAAATTATTGGCCGGTACTTATTGTGAAACTTTTAACCGCTCTCGTACCATCTTTTTTTTATCCGCTAAAAAGAACTTTCATAAAATATTCAAGAAATGTTCAGTTAGCCATGAAACTGGAAATCTCAATTGTTGGGGCTAGAGCTGCCAAAATTTAGCTCGGTCTAATGGGTCGACCTAGCCCACCCGATATTATCCGAGTTGGGCTTTAGGTTCTATAGACCTAGTGAAATTTTGGGTAGGCCCGATGGGCTTTGTCGTGGCTAGAAAAATATGTGAAAATAGGCAAAATTGGCATGCCCAATGGGTAGGCCTCATGGGCTACTCCAGTTGATTCGAAGAAATTTCAAACCAACCCAGACTGAACGGATTTTGAAGTTGGTCTGTTGGGATTGGTGGGGCATGTCCGGGCTTCGTCCATTGACAGCTCTACTTGGGGGCAACGAAACGATGATGCATATAATAAAACCAGTTTGAATCACGATATATCGATTTGGATTCGCGATGCATGAATTTGGAATCATTATGCATTGCTATGAAATTAAAATAAACCAGTTTGAATCACGATGTATCGATTTGGGATCGTAATAGATATTATGAAATGGAAATGATAGTTATACAATTTGAAATCATGAATCGCAAATCAAAATCATATATCGCGATGCACAAATCATAATTAAATACACACTAATGAAATAGATCTAAAAATTTAAGAAATAGATACATATCTCTAATGTTTAGTTATGTATTTATCATGTCAAAGACCTCGTTGTTTATCCTTTTTAAGTAGAATGAAAAAAAAATATAGGTCTAGTTCTATGACCACCGTCTCACCAAAGCTCGTAGGTAAATTGCTCTTTTTATTAGTCTTCGTATCAAAATTTATATAGATTTGGATTTTTAAACAAGTGTCAGTCAAAAAAATATTCTTATCATTCTCAAAATACTTCTTGATTATATTTAATTTATTGTTTACTGATGAGATTGCCTTGAAATATTTTCCTATATATATATATATATATATATATATATATATATATATATATATATATATATATATATATATATATATATATATATATGTATGTATGTATATGTGTGTGTGTATTCTTTTGAATATATTTCATAGATATGCCACTTCATGTTTTTTAACATATATAAATTCTATTGAATAATATTTTGTTGTCAAATTTGTCTTAAATCACAAATTATTCATCATATTTTCACACTTTTTGCAATAAGATAACTCTACAATTATTTTTTCAAATTAGTCATTGTATTTGGCTATATATCACACTTTGGTCACCAAAAGTCATTTCTGTCAGTTATGTTGGATGAAAATTATCAAACAAAAAATATAAAAATATCCTTTTGTGTTCGGAACATGTCGTGCACGTGAACAGATTGAAGTCGCAAAATCTTATCGCATTCAACGCCTTAGCTAAAGACATGCGTCTTAAGTTTACATTGAAGGTGAAGGTGAAGGTGAGACAATAACGTGAGTAACACGTGATGTAGGTAAGAGTATTTTTGGGTTTCTACAAAAGTTTAATGCTTTCCATCCAAAAAATTGGATGGAGTGATGAACACGTGATATAAAGCCAAATACAATGACAAAATTGAAAAGAAAAAAAAAAGAGTAGAATTAGCGTATTGAATAAAATGTGAAAGTATGGTGACCAAATTACAATTTAAGCCGTCAAATATCATTATTATACTTGTAGATTTGGCAATTTTTAAACATGCATTAATCAATTTCAGATTTCTATGATACACAAACCATTTTAGACCTTAGGATATAAATCATATTACTCTAGGCATTTATTTTAAAAATAAGCAAATTTACCAAATCTATTCAAATTATGTTATTTCAATTCTATTTGATGTGGTAAAATCACAGCTTGGGCCGTCCTTGAGTTGGGTAGGATATCTGGGCTTGAAGTCACCTTCCTTGAGTCTGTTAAGATCACAAGAAAACCTGAGTGGAAGTGCAAGGCAGGGCCTCGCGAAACCCCTCCGGCGTGAGAGTAAGTCTCGTGTGTAAGCTTGAAAGCAAATCGACAGAGTATCGAGGCTCAAGAAAGTGTGTGTGTACCCTGTTAAGGATTATGGAGAGGTATTTATAGGCCCCCAAGGTGGTTGAATCCGTCTAGGATTCAGTTTCCTTAGTTACCAAATCAATCAAGGAGAGAATCCCTTGATTTTAGGCGTGATAGGCAGCTGGCCACGTAGATGTAGGAGCAGATAAGACAAGTGTTCTGCCTAAAAATGGAAACCTTTGACTTGTCTTGGAGAGCAAGCCTTCGATGCTTCCCATTTGATGTGTACCCGGGCGAGCAGGGCTCTGCCCGGCTATTCCACTTGCATTGCTCATAAACTTGTTGTAGATCCAAGGGACAGCTCCTGGTCGGGCGGGCAAGGCCAATGCTCGACCAGGTTGGAACGAGATGAATCTGGTTTTTTTGCTAAATATGTGTGATGTCCGGGCATGACCCCTGGTCGGACAGGCGAGACCTATGTTTGGCCTGGTTTGAACGGGAATTACACTACTCGCTGCTTGATGCTTCTATTACTTTGCTCGCTGGGCCTGTGGCTCCCATATGTATTGTGTTCGTGACTGGCACGTGAGGATAGCTCGTGCTTTGCTCGTGACCCGGCTTGGGCCGAGCATATCACTATTCAAGGATGTAAATATTATTTTATATACTGTTGAGTGTTCAAAATTATGTACCAATTGTGCTTTAATTGCCAAATTATAAAATATACGCATGATCACGAAATATACTAAATGTGTTTTCATATTCAATGGACTTTTTTTAAAGTTAATCTTAACAACCCTTCATATTATAAGAGAGGTAACATGTTCAATACATTCGTTCAATATTAGTTTTTCATAAAAAAAATGTTTCAATTTCCAAAGCAAAAAATGCAACTAAACAAAATAATAATGTTGCCATTTTTGGAAAGTGAATTTTGACGGAAACTTTCCAAAAATCACACCTCTCTTTTTATATATGTATAGATAACATGTTATATGTCATCTAACTGACTGAACTTTTAAACCCAAATAATATAACACATGGGATGACATATCATTTTGTGCAAAAAATTAAGTACTCATTCACATCTATCAGTACTCTTGGTTATTTATCAGTACATTTATCTTAATTATCTGTATAGCAAAATTTTCATCCACCGACAGTATAGAATCTTTTCTTACACAAGCGGCTCTTGGAACATGATACGTGCCAATCACCACCTTTGCCTTGTTTTTTTTGTTTTTTTTTAAAAATTTTGGTTGGTTGCGTGTCTTCTTACAAATGTCGCTTTAAAAAAAAAAGATTTTATACTGTCAGTGGATGAAAATTTAATTCTTATCAATATTTGTAAAAGAACACATGCTAATAACTATTAGAACATAGTGCTTAGGTATAACCATAACAGAATTATATATAACTCATGCCATGTTTAAAGTTAATAGTTAGAGCTATTACGTACATACTAGTTGTGCGGCCAAAGATCCAAGAATGCTTACTTGAAGACTTTAGAAACCAGGACCGGCCCTGTAAAATCGGGGGTCCAAGATCAATTACTTTGAACGGTACCTTTTTTTTGTAGCATAATTTTTTTTCCAATTTTTGAAAAATAAAATAAACAAAGGTTACGTATGTCATTTTTTTCTATTAGTAAATCTTTTGAAATTATGTCGAAAAACATTTTCGGATATTTGGCAAACACACGGAAACCAATATATAAATAAATACAAAAAGTAGACTCTAATATTAATATCCATATTGAACATAAAATAATATTTAACTTTAAGTAATTTTTTTTTAGTAATCCTTAATTTATCATTAATGATGTCAAATCAATAAGGTTCATTTTTTTTCAATGTCACAAATGCAAACAAAAATTTGGTAATAATGAAAAAACATTTTAAAAAAGAAAATTGATAATATTTGAGACATCCCTAAATAATATAGTGGACACTAATTTTAGGATGTAATGAGTATTTATTTAAATTATAATTTATAAATAATGTGCATAAACTCTAATTATATTTCTAAACAATGTATTTGTTGAATAAAATATTATGTGTTTGTAAATACGTGTAATTATGGAAAATGGCGAAGGGGTGCTCGAACATTTGGAAAATGAATACGTAAGTCATTTTCTTGAAAAGAAGGCTTCATTTTTCGTTGACTTGGAAAAGTTTTTATGTTGACTATATTTTCCTATGATTACCAAATACTGAAAAATGAGAAAAACGTTTTTCAAAAGTCATTTTCCGTGAAACAAACAGAGCCTAAGATTGTTTTTAGAAATTAGAATATGACATTTATTTTATTTTTTTAATTATGTGTAGGGTTTTTGTGAGATTTAGGGACCCAAAAGATTGAGTATTTTTAGGGGGCCCAAGGCCATGACCTCACTCTCCTTATAAGTTATAACAGGGCCGGCCATGTTAGAAACAAGATTTCACAAAACAACAATGTTAAATTTACAACTATTTATACAACTAAGCTTTAGTGAATAACACAATTATCTTTTACCAAAATATATTTGACCTTTATCAAAACTTAATTGTAACAATAGTCGTAAAAATAGAGATATCATTGTTGTTCACAAAAAAGGAAAGAGACGTGACAACCATAAGTTACTCATATGTAATGATATGAATAAATATAATTTTGATTGCGCGAAGCATTTTTGGACTAATCATCATCCTTATCAAGAATGTCCAAGACCAAGAGCATTCCTAATCTTGACATTGAAATTGATTAAGTTATCATAATTGAGTGCTCGTTTGTTGTAATTTATTTAGAATGATTTTTGACTTTTGACTTTTGAAAAGCCATATTTAGAGTGTTTGTTTCAGCTTATAAGTCAAAAGCCAATAAGTGAGGTACAACACCCTTTATGCATAGAAAAGCCAAAGCCAAAAAGCCAAAATTTTGAGTTTTTTTGGTTTTTTTTTAAGATGAAGACAACTATTTATTAATAAATATTTGATTATCCTCATTTCATCCTTTTATGAAATATACATAAAAATATGAATACTAATTTTGAAGTTTTTTTTTTAACAAAAATATATAACAACTCATAAACAGCTTTTCAACATCTGTAACAAACAGTCTATCATGCAATCAGCCAAAAGCCATTCAGCCATCAGCTTAAGCTATCAGTCATAAGTCATAAGCCATCAGCCACAACAAACGAGCCCTGAGTAGGTCATGCCACCTTGAGAAAACCATTTTCCCAAATAGGTACCCATAACGATCGTTACGTGCTAGGCTAATCATGGCCTTTGTTGAAGTAATCATTATATATGGGCTTAAGTGTAATAACCACCAAATGCAAAGGGGTGAAGGTGAAAATATGAGAATAAATAAGGGTTGCACTATTCATACCCACCATCCCTTTAAGTTGACCCCTCCCCCAAAAACTCAATCTTCTTATTTTACCCTCCTCAATCCAAACACTCTCCCTCCCTCCCACCATCTTCCTCCTCCGTCCTCCCTCCGTCTTCCCACCCAACATCTTTTTCCATTTACGTTCCTCCTTTTCCCTCCCCCACCCATCAATATATTATTCCCTTCTTCCCTCCCCCATCTCGTTGCGTATTCTTCCCCACCCATTGTCTCATATTCCCTTTTTCCTCCGCACACTTCGTCTTCCTCCTTCAATGGACACACACCCCTACCTCCCTTCTTTCCCCGTCTCCTTTCTTTTTTCAGGTTGTTCGGCAATGGTCGATCGAGCAACTTTGTATTGTTCGTCCACAAGGTTGTTCGGTTGACTAGAACCGAACAACACAAGATTATTCGGTCAACCATGGCGAACATCATAATTAAGGTTGTTCGGTTGACTATGGTCGAACAACCCTTGAATTGAATTAACAAAAAAAGAGAGGAGGAGATGGGGAAGAAGGGAGGCGAAGACGAGACTGTGGCCAGAGATTAAGGCTCATTGGCTCGGTGGGGATGCATGGGAAGGGGATAAGTTAAAAGATGTAGTGGGTGGGAGGGAGGGAGGTGGTGATGAAAGGGGCATACTGCGATTAGGGGGAGGGAGGGAGGAGGTTGTGATGGAAGGGGTATACTGTGATGGGGGAGGGAGGACACAGTCGCATTGGGGGAGGGAGAGGCGGTGAAGGGGGGGGGGAGATGAGTTTGGATTGGGGAGGGTAAATTAGGAAAATTGAGTTTTGGGGGAGGGGGGGGTCAACTTATAGGGAAGGTGAGTCCGAATAGCGCCACCCAGTAAATAATGGTTTCATTACCCGTGACTTGCATCCTTTTTTGTTTTGCTCATGCGTTTTGCAATAAAAGTAAGTTTTTTTAGTTTCAATTTGTTTTAGGTAAAAACTTAGGAAATAATGTCTTACAAGTATATTTACTAAGATGGATTAAATTGTTAGAGAATGATGATCCATCTTATGAATTATGATTCGTAAGATGCTCACATGAGACCTACTCGTTAATGAATCGTTTGAGTAAAATGTGTTTTCAATACAGACTATCCTTTTTCAAAGCTATAAATTGAAGTTTTATTTTAAAAGCCACTTTTAGAAAAATACATTTTAAAAAAATTATTCCATCCGTTTCAAGTAAAAAGTGTCATTTGAAAGTCAAACTTTTAAAGAAAATAACACTTTTAATAGCTCATTAGTAATAAATAGACATTTTTATGCATTGATTTTTGAAAGTAGACTCTTTAAGTAAAACATTCTTAAATGAAATAATTGACACTTTTAGTAACTCATCATTAAATATTGTACACTATTTGGTAAGATCAAATTATTGTGCAACTTTCATTGGGAGCAAACAAGAAAAACACTGTTTCTGCAATTTTTGATTTATCGTTCAAGAATCAAGATTGTATAAAAGTATAGTAAATGCTTATAGCTTCTTCTTCTTTCATGAATTTGAATGAACGGAATCATAGAAAGCACGTCTAGTAGAAAAAGTTGATGCTCTAATTAAGCATCTTATTCCCGGAGAGATTCGAGGATACGATCCAAAAATTTAACGATGCTCATGGCATCAGTCTGTTGGGGATGGTTTGTGCATCCTCCGATACCAATAATATTCCAAGATATTTATGACCGTTGATCACCTCAAAAGTGGGTGACCTTGGTGTAGATCTCCATGCATGTGGATGGAGTAGGTGGCCGTGCGAAGGATAACTAGCTGTTATGCATGTCTCCGGCGTAATATCTGACCTGATAACAACGAACACCACCACTGGGGAGTCGAAGTTAGATGCAGCTCAAACCCTTCGGCATGAGAATTAGTAATCGGTGACTAAATTTGTGGTTTCCAATAGCAATGAAGTGATGAGGGTTTGAGAGAGGATAGAAGCTAGAGACATAATAAATGTTGGTTGGTATTTTATATTAATAGATAGATAATTTTGTTTATACAATTGTAATATATATATATATATATATATATATATATATATATATATATATATATATATATATATATAATTTGATGTTGAAATGAAGCAAATCAGCTCTCTATTTACAGATAAAAACGTGCACTTAACAAATAAAAAAGACACTTTTTCTTGGTGAAAAATGATAAAAAAACCCAGAGAAAAACATTTTAAACTTTTTTCCCCTTGCCAAGCTTGGGTAGCTTATGAAGCTCCACAATCTACTTTTTCTCATACTAGTCAAGTGACTCAAGTGCACACATATTGCATGTGCGTTGCACGCATGTTGCACACATATTGTACGTGTTGTTAATGATTTTTTAGTGAAATACTATTTTCACTACAATTTTTACTTATTTACCACATTATTAGTTATTGTTTTTAACTTATGTAGGCTTGGACAAAATTGCTTATTAATTAATTAATTGTTATTTGAAGTTGAACAATATATTTGTTATTTCTAAATTATACTCACCTTGTTTATAAATTATTGTCTCTTTTGACCAGACACACCGTTAGGAAAAAGTAATTGATTGTATTGTAAATATTGGTGTAATGTGTGATTTTTTTAATGCCCTTATGTATGTGGTTATAATTGAAGTAGGTAGAAAAAGTAAGAGTAAAATGGTAAAAGTGTTTTTTTAAAAGGAAAGTTATGAAAAAATACAATTATTTTAGAACAGAAAAAAAAAAGAAGAAAATTATTTAAAAACGAAGTGATTATGTGATACTTCATTAATATAATAAAATATTAATTTTATTTAAACATTATTTTGTATTAACATAAATTCAATAATAATAATATGGTTAATATTGAATTGATTATTGGTTAATCTATTCATAGTTAATATTTAGAATCAATTGTTATGATAGGCAAAATGTACAAAGCTTTACTATATGGTATCAAAATATAATTTTACTATTGGATAATTTTTTTTTTACAATTATAACGTGTAATTCATCTAATTCTTATTTTTTTTTATTTCAGTAAATAATGATCCCACGTTTTCTTAATATTCGGTTGATAATTTTTTTTTTGATATTATTTTTTTATTATGTAATGTGACCCTAGTCACAAATTTTATGGATATAACATTTAGGAAAAATAAAATAATAAATAATTATGTTGTTTATGTGGACGGTAACCAAATATCAAGTGATTTTTTTACTTAGAAAATTATGTAAGTAACATCGTTAGATAACTTAACAAAAGCAAATAATTAAGGGGTAATTTTGTCCAAATATGTGTTTTATTGATGCAATAAATAGTAAAGTATTGGATAAGTAAAAATTGTAGTGAAAATAGACTCTCCTTTTTTTAATAGTGTATTATCGTACCTAGTAGGAGGATAAATAGAATTAAAGCTTTCAAAATCTAATAATTAAAGAAATTTCATTCATTATATTTATTTTTTATACAAACTTTAAAAAAAATTGAAATCTCATTTTCAAATTAAGTGATCTTACTTCGAAAAATATAAATATTTATAATATGGTTAATTTGAAGATAACTGATTGATAATACATTTTCTATTCATTTTTTAAAAGTTATATATTCATATTAAGAAATAAAATAATCAAAGATAATATACTTACTTTAATATTAATATGTATCTATGGGTTTCTGTACATTTCTTAATATATGATGATCTATTCAAAAATTTCTGCAAGGAAAGGATAGTGAAAATCTTAACAATAATTATTTAGTTAACTGATTAATGGTTTGTTAGGTATCAATATATTCATTTTAAGACAACTTGTAATAGTCAAAATATTCAATGCAATAAACTGTAAACTTTAGCTAACTTCTCCAACAAATACTGTATTTTTCATTTTTTTCGTCATCATCTTGAAAGTATAGCTTCTTTTCGTAACTCATTTCTTTTTAATTTGTTCACTGATAATCACTAAACATGTCAATGATTTCTTAAGTATCTCTATACGCACTAACAAATTTGTTATTATAGTTAAATAAATACATATAACTTTAGTAATATCTTCAACAATTTCATCATAACAATTTTGAAATATATTTAAAACATATTCTCAAGATATAAGGTTAATATACTTATTACCCACTCTCACAATTGTTGTAGTTTCTAAGAAAAAATAATTCACCTTTTATCTATCTCTCAAACTTCTTCTCTCTATCTCCCCCAACTCTACAATTTATGTAATATATTAAATATGGTAGTAAGTCATACAAAGGGAAACATAAGAATGTGTAAATATTATTAGTAGTGGTTAATTTGAAGACAACATGCTTACTTCAACATTTATATATATATATATATATATATATATATATATATATATATATATATATATATATATATATATATATATATATATATATATATATATCCATATATTACAAAATGAAATAACTATAGACAACATACTTACTTTAATGTTATTTCCAGGATAATGAGTTCTATACATTTCTCAACATTTGAGGGTTTATTCGAAAATTTCAATATTTAAAGGATAGTAAAAATCCTAATTAATTGATTGGAGGTATTTGTTAGGTACCAATATGTTAGTCTTTAGAGTTACTTGTAGCATTCAAATATTAAAGAGAGAAAAGTGTAAATTTTTGTTTTCTTCTCTGACAAAATGCACATATTCATAAAATGTGTTTTTCATTGTTTTCTTCATCATCTTAAACAATAGCTCTTTTAAAAAAAAACTCATTTCTCTTG
Organism: Codonopsis lanceolata; assembly: GCA_013146195.2. Lineage (NCBI taxonomy): Eukaryota > Viridiplantae > Streptophyta > Magnoliopsida > Asterales > Campanulaceae > Codonopsis > Codonopsis lanceolata. The sequence continues at coordinate 12,414,675 of CM028377.1, forward strand.
ATTTGTTCACTGATAATTAGTAAACTCGCCACCGATTTGTTTAAAATCTCGATACTCACCAACAAATCTATTACAATAGTTTAAAAAAATTCATACACCTCTAGTAATGTCTACCTAAATTTCACCAGAACAAATTTTAAGTATTTTATAAACATTACTTCAAAATCTATGGTCAATTACCTAAAAAATTTCTTGTTATTTTTTAAACAAGATTTAAGGCTGATTATCTTTATTGTTGCCTATACACTAATTTGTACGTAAGAAAAAACTCAATACTTTTATATAGAAAGATAAATATGGTCATAACAAAAGTTATTTAGTTAACTGAATAGAGATTTGTTAGTAAGATCTATAACTTAGGGACCAATATGATAGTTTTTTAAGGTTGCTTGTCGTAGTCAAAATTTTACCATAACAAATGTTAAACAAATTTAAAAAGGTAAATCATATTATTTTTTCTCTTAACTGAGTAAGTGTATTTTTGTGATATTCAAATATATTGTATGACATTTGTAATGGTAATGACACGAAGAGGGAATATGACAAAAAAAAAAAACATATGAGACAAAATGAATATAATTAAAAAAGGTAGGATCTAATTTAAAGTTAGGTATAAGTTGAGGGACCAAATTCAATTTCATCCTTCAAAGAATTGATTAGTCTATGCAAATTTATTTGTTTAGCAATAATTAATGGTGAATAGTTTATTAAATTTAGAGATATTTATTTTTATACATTATTTTCTACTTATGACAAATTTTACTTGTTTAATCTTAATTTTATTATGGATATTTATTAAGTGTATGATAAGTTTTATCCATATATTAAATTGTAAGAAACAACCTAGACTTTTATAGTGGAAAAAAAAAAAAAAAGTAGATAGTAGATAAGCTCCCTATTTGCTACCTTATTGATAGGCGATAGTTGATACCACCCATTAGCTTGGAAGCACACCAGCCCTCTAACAGTAACGGCATTAACTGTGGCGTAGGTAGGAGTAAGTACATTAATCAACTTCTGTTGATGGATTGGTCAGAGTCAGAGCTTAGAAAGTTTGATAAACGAAATTATGCTTTACGTTGGCACTTGCTAATATGCTATTGCTGCTGAGTGCCGACTTATTAGTGGTTTGAGCGCATTGGGCTTTAAGAAAAAGAGAGATTCAAAATATGTACCTCTAATCTATTGCGACTTGCGAGGAATGAAGATAAAAGGGAGGGTGGGCTTCAGAAAACGTACTTATCAATACCTGGATGTGGTCAATAGGTGATCAAGAAAGCCTATATCGCCTAGGTTGGCAACCTCCATTTTCCATTCCAGTTTGGGGGCATCATTTGTGATTAACTTTTTGTTCGAATCTTCATGACAGCCCAAAGTGTTCAGAGATGGGGCAGAGGCCTGCGTGTCATAGCTTAGCATACTAATGTTGGCACTGCTTAAATATAAATTCTTCCCTTTCTAGAATCACCAGGCAACTCAATTTGATTAGTTTGCTCTATAATTGTCATCTTAGAATAAATCTCTTACATCAGAAAACCAAACTCCAACGTCTGGTTTAGTCTCTTTTGTTTCTATACAAGTTCCTTGAGGAAATTGTAAGTCGACAAGGTCGTCGTCGTTGATTCCTCCAAAAAGTTATTGAAAAAGAAAAGGTTTCTCGAGAATCCTTAATTAATAAGTTCTTCCTCGGCCCAACAAGTTAAAGAGTATGTTCAAGACTCCAAGTTTGATTCATATCAACTTCTGCTAAACATCTAGTGACCTTATCTCTGCTAGCTGACCTTCCCCGACACTGCCTCTCCCAAGGGTATACTCATATCCACTTTGGTGCTATAAGATTAGCTCTTACTTTTCATGGTCGTAAAGCTCTCCCAGCATTCTCAAGGATTGTTTTGGTCGATACTAGGTTTGTTGAGTACCAACATGCATGTATTGGTACAATCCAAACAATTCTAAATGCTAGAACAGTTTTCGTCACGTTCTATCCAAATTTCAACATGCCCCTCAATGATCCTTCTTTACTTACTGCTCTCAAAGCCGAGATCCAAATTGGTGGCACTACCCAGATAAATACGTTTCAAACAACGTTCCACTATCCAATGGCATATCGGGTACAAAATTATTCCCTGGACATCATGGTCAATCCTTAGTCTGGAAAACTAGGAGATGCCCTTCTCCTAGATATTGATTCAAGTGCAACACCAACATGCACTTATGTCCCAAGACAACTATCTCGAACTAACTTACTCAAGCTCCTCCTTGAGCAATGGGTAACAAGTTATGAACAAACTCATCAAGCTCCACAAGTTCCTGTTTAGCTCCCGAATTCGTTCGTCATAAAGACGGACTCGTTGAAGTAAAGTTTGCATCCTCACAACAGGCAAATACTTCATGTAATGTTTTCCCAATTGAAATTCATATGGTCGAACCAGTTGGTACAATGTTTGCAATTGTTCAGACTGTTTAGATGACGCTTTCAAGATCTTAATGGAAGAAGATATTCCCAAGGATCCCAAGAAGCAAAATTCTTCTCATCAAAAGTTACAAATGAGATTTGAACATTGTAGGAATACTTGGTGAACCATCAGGTAAATTTGACTTGGTGATCAGCAGAAGTGCAGTTTTATTCCAACGAATTGGTCATTAAAAGATTCGTTGCCTGGATCTAAGGACGACTTCGAAATTGATATCTCAGCCTTGGAGAATATTGTCAGCTACAAATCCTCTGAAATCATTGGTAATCCAATAAAACACACTATCTATGCCAGAGAAGAATTTCTTAAGATGAAGTGTTGTTCTTTCCAGAAAAAAGATCTTGAAACATACTATAATCGAATGTCCCAACGTTTTTATTGTCTTCATGGTGTTGATGATGTCAACCTTAAGTAGGTTTTCCTCAACTTCTTTCCAGAACATATTGGCAACGAAACATAAAGATCCTTAGAATCCAGAAATATGTCAATTGCTCAAACCTCTCTTGGTGGCCTTTACCAGTTGATCTTAAATGCCCCGGAAAAGAACTGCAACCAAAAAAAGTTCCTTAATGAAAAGTTAAGGTTTCTTCAATAGCCCCCCCCCCCCCATTTTGTAAATCGACAAGGTCATCACCATTGATTCCTCCGAAAATTTATTGAAAAAGAAAAGCTTTCTCCAAATTCTTGCTCTAATCATGAGTTCAAATTCTCTTTTAACCCCTTCATCCAGCTTCCGACAATCTTCTGCCTCCAAAATTGATCAATTATATGAAATATCTATATCCCAAATGATTCAAGAATCCCTATATCCCAGCTACCTATAGTTAATCCCTACCATGTATTTTCCAAACCTACTTTAACCAGAAAAGTCAAAAAATTGATAAGTTCTTCCTCAGCCCAACAAGTTAAGGAGTATGTTCAAGCCTCCAAGTTTGATTCATACCAGCTTCTTGCAACTTCTGCCGAACATCTAGTAGCCTTATCCCTTCTGCCTGACCTTCCCTGACACTGTCTCTCCCAAGGGTATACTCATATCCACTTTGGTGCTGTAAGTTTAGCTCTAACTTTTCATGGTCGTAAAGCTCTCCCAACATTCTCAAGGATTGCTTTGGTCGATACTAGGTTTGTTGAGTACCAACATGCACGTATTGGTAAAATCCAGACAACTCTAAATGCTGGAACAATTTTCGTCACATTTTATCCAAATTTCAACATGCTCCTCAATGATCCTTCTTTACTTACTAATCTCAAAGCCCATATCCAAATTGGTGGCACTACCCAGATAAATACGTTTCAAGCAACATTTCACTATCAAATGACATATCGGGTACAAAATCATTCCTTGGACATCATGGTCCGTGGTCAGGAAAACTCAGAAGATGCCCTTCTCCTAGATATTGATTCAAGTGCAACACCAACATGCACTTATGTCCCAAGACAACTATATCGAGCTGACTTACTCAAGCTCCTCCCGGAGCAATGGGTAACAAGTTATGAACAAACTCATTAAGCTCCACAGGTAGGTTCCTGTTGAAAGCAACACAACTCCAGAATTCGTTCGTCATAAAGATGGACTTGTTGAAGTAAAGTTTTCATCCTCACAGTCGGCAAATACTTCGTGTAATGTTTTCCCAACATGAATTCATATGGTCAAACCAATCAAACATTATTGGTATGATGTTTGCAATTGTCCAGACTGTTTAGATGACGCTTTCAAGATCTTAATGGAAGAAGATATTCCCAAGAATCCCAAGAAGCAAAATTCTTCTTAACAAAACTTACAAATGAGATTTGAACATTGTAGGAACACTTGGTAAACCATTTGGTAAATTTGACTTTACGTCCTCTATTCAGATAAAATTCTCAAGCCTACATCATCTCCTCAATCATGAAAGCCTTCCCCACCTTCTAATATCCATCCATATTACCAAAAGGCTTTATCCATCATCCACGTAGGCCCAATGCTTTATCCAGCTCCTATGATGTGCTATATGCTAACTTCGACCTCAGATTCAAAAGAATACCAAACGAAGTTCCTTCCGCTAAGTTCATTTGAACTTCCGGATCAAAGAACCAAGCATGACTGAAAGTCAAGACTCCAACAACAATTTGTTCAAACCCTGTCAGTGCCAAAGCTACCTTTAATTGGCAAAGTGAAAATGTTGTTGCTCATAACAAGGTTCTTAAACAACTCATTTCTCAGCAAAATATTCTTGCAAAGACTCAAGACACTCTCTCCTCGAGAGTTAAGTCACTTGAAAACATGACAAGAGAAATATGTCTTAAGATCCAAACTCTTCACCAAGAACTTCTCCAGATTGTACGTACCCCACCTTCACCCCAAGTTTCCTCTTCTCTAACCCAAAAAGAAGCAAAGATGAAGTTTCTTAAAGCCCAACTCACAGATCTAGAGCGGCAACATAAGCAGAAAAGGATGGCAACGATTGCCGATGATCCTTGGAGATTACCCACAACCCCTTTTGTCAAGACTGGTTTTGACCCACAGCCAATTCCCCAGTTTACCCATAAAGTCATCCCTTTTCACTCATTCTTTGGGCCTCAAAGTCCATATTCCTTAACAAACCCACCAAAAGGACTTCACAAGTCATTTCAGCCTCCTTACAAACTACAACCACATCTCCCAAAGAATCGACTCCACAAACCTTTCAACCAGAACATCCAGTTCCTCATATTGGTGCTTCCACCATGGCTGGCCTCTGTCATTTTTCTGATCGAAAAAACAAATCCAACAAGCAACTTCTACAAACCCTTTCCCAGCATAGCAACTCTTTTTCCTCTTCCTTTGTCAGACAAGTTATTGATCCATCTTCTTCTCAATTAGAAGAAGAATTCGATCCTGCATAAGCTTTTGAACACCTGTTCATGACAGAACCCGAGCCAATAGTCCAAGACGCTCCATATATTGATCCAAATGAATCTACATCTCAGACTACACCATACGAAGATAAAAAAGCTTCAGGTTCTGTTCCCAGAGTCGATACCAAATAACAATTCACCTTTGATGATATTTCGCCCTCCAAATGGCTTGAACGAAGTGTCGAAATGTTGATTTGGTTCAGCAGAACTGCAATTTTATTCCACCGAATTGGTCATTAAAAGATTCCTTGCCCAGATCCAAGGACGTCTCAAGATTGGTATCTCAGCCTTAGAGAATATGGACAGCTACAAATCCAACAATCCTCGTCTCCAGAAGAATTCATGAATATTATCTATTCTGAATTCATTGGCAACCCATAGAACACACTATCCATGCCAGTAAAGAATTTCTTAAGATGAAGTGTAGTTCTTTCCAGAAAAAGGATCTTGAAACGCACTATAATCGAATGTCCCAGCGTTTTATTGCCTTCATGGTATTGATGATGTCAACCTTAAGCAGGTTTTCCTCAAATCCTTTCCGAGCTCTCTTGGCAACAAAACATACAGATCTTTAGAATCCAGAAATATGTCAGTTGCTCAAACCTCTCTTGGGGGCCTTTATCGGTTGATCTTAAATTCCCTGGAAAAGCACCAGAAAAAGTTCCTTGCAGAATTCGAAAAAACTGGCAAGAGACTATGTTCTGCTTGTGACGGTAAGTATCTTCAGATCAAGTGCAAAGACAAATCATCTTATGACTGCAGCCACATGAAAAAGAAGTCCTTCTCTAAAAATCTCTCCAAACCCATTGAATTCTCTCCAACAAAGGAAAAACTTCTCACGACGTCCCTCTTGGTCCAAGAAAAATGGAGATTGATAAAGAAAAAACCTCAGCGTGGCTGCAAGGCTGCAATTCTGATTGTTGTTTCATTTGTCACAGAAAGAGATATTTTGCAAAAGACTGTCCAGATACAAAGAAATCTCAAGTGTTGATCCAAACACTTAGTCAAATTGAGTCGGTTGATCTCTCAGACCTCGAGTCCCTCTATTCCATTGACGATGAACCAGGCGATTTTTCAATTTGTTCAATTGCCTATCCCAATAATTTATCAGACATAGATTCCAACCTATCAGCAAATGTTTTCATGATGAGTCCCTTCCCCACATCTTGCCAATACAAAAAAGCCAACTCGTACCCCTGACAAAAATCCACCTTCTCACCTTCACATAAGCTAAGCCTATCTAGATAATCGTCTTCTTTTATACATGATCCATTGTCTCCATTCTGAATCCAAAAATTCTCCCTGCCAACTTTTAGAGGCCACATCATTAATAATTCCCTGCAGCTAATGGTGAAAGTTTCATTATTGACAAGCTTAGTATTCCATTATACATGAGACTGTTCCTCAAATGTGTCATTAAGCACAAACTGTTAGACTCAAGTTCACATGTAAAAGATCTTCTCATTGGATTCGATATCCTTCATAAGTTGCCTAATTTAAGATGGACACATGACGATCTCTGTTACAAGAGTTTCTTCATAACTTGTCACCCATTGCTCAAGGAGGAGCTTGAGTAAGTCAAGTTGAGATAGTTGTCTTGGGACATAAGTGCATGTTGGTGTTGCACTTGAATCAATATTTAGGAGAAGGACATCTCCTGAGTTTTCCTGACCGATTTTGTACCTGATATGTCATTTGATAATGGAAAGTTGCTTGAAACGTATTTATCTAGGTAGTGCCACCAATTTGGATTTGGGCTTTGAGAGAAGTAAGTAAAGAAGGATCATATGTTAAAATTTGAATAGAACGTGACGAAAACTGTTCCGACATTTAGACTTGTCTGGATTATACCAATACATACATGTTGGTACTCAACAAACCTAGTATCGACCAAAGAAATCCTTGAGAATGCTGGGAGACATTTAAGACCATGAAAAGTAAGAGCTAATCTTAGAGCACCAAAGTGGATATGAGTATACCCTTGGCAGAGACATTGTCGGGGAAGGTCAGCTGGAAGGGATAAGGCCACTAGATGTTCAGCAGAAGTTGAAGGAAGCGGGTATGAATCAAACTTAGAGGCTTGAACATACTCTTTAACTTGTTGGGCTGAAGAAGAACTTATCGATTTTTTGACTTTTCTGGTTAAAGAAGAAGTAGATTTTGAAAATACATGGTAGGGATTAACTATAGGTAGCAGTGATATAGGGATTCTTGAATCAATTATATTTCATATAATTGATCTATTTTGGAGGTAGACGATTGTTGGAAGCTGGATGAAGGGGTTAAAAGAGAATTTGAACTCATGATTAGAGCAAGAATTTGGAGAAACCTTTTCTTTTTCAATAACTTTTAGAGGAATCAACGGCGACGACCTTCTCGACTTACAATTTCCTCAAAATAACTTGTATAGAAAAAAAAAATTATAGGCTAAACTAGACGCTGGAGTTTGGTTTTCTAATGTGAGAGATCCATTATAAGATTTCTAAGATGGCAGTTACAGAGCATACTAATCCTAAACTCAGCCACGGAAGATAGATGGGGGGGGGGTTTATGGCAGATCTATTCTAGACCTGTAAGAATGATAAGAAAGACAAATAAGAAAAAGATGATCGAAGATGATTATTAAAACCTTGAATATTATATTCATGTCCTTTTTTTTCTTCTCCTTACAAATGAAGACTTAAGGCCCTTTATATAGAGCTTTGTGGACAAACTAATAATTATACAAATGACAAAAGCAATGACAAAAAAAAAAGTAAAACAACTAATAATTAAACAAATGAAGTAAGCCATGACGATAGAAAGTAATAATTAAACAAATGACGAGAGTCATGACGTTAATTCCAACGAGAGTTCGGATGAGATGGGTCATCTTCATACGAATCATGGTAAGATCGGTCACAGTCATCATAAGAAACTAAGTCTTCATTATCGACTGATTAAGATGTTTCAATAGTTGGGATACTGTGAGACAACGCCATTGATCAAGAGCGTCTATCCATTTGGATGAAACCTGATGGTCATCTGAAGCTTGCATTTCTAACATGATCTGTGGTTTGAGGATTGATCATGTTGGCTCTAGCGAGACCATTTTTTGTGTTTATGTAAAGTTCAAAATTACGCACCGCACCAGTGGCTCTTGCTGGACCAATCATAAATGAACACCAAAGGAGAATGGTATACGAATGATTGCCCTTCATTTCCGATTGTTGGAGGAGGAAGGTATGAACACGGTCTTCGAAACATTATGACCACATATGGTTGACGACATGGAGATAATTTTTTGTGTCCATTGGTGGGCTGGGAGGAACAACCGGGGTAATTTGAACAGATTGTGAGATTGAAATGGGGCACTGTTAAGCTGACATTAGAGGATGTATGAGAGGAGTTTAACAGAGTTAAATGAGATTCATATGGTAGATGTTTCAAACGAATACCAGAAAAAACAAAGTGCTTCTTTTGAAAATCTGTATAAGTCATGGATATGGAAGATATTGAGGAAGGGATAATCTCGATGAAACTTGAGACCTTTCATGAAAAGACCATAATGGCGGAGAAGGATGGTAAAGAAATTTTGATAGTTTATGATGGCCCTTTGTTTGAATGTTATGTCTACAATGCTTTTATTATTTCTCCGGGGAGAGAAATGACAGGGAACGGCTCAGGGATAAAAGAGATTGGTGATCTGAGGTTAGAAGAGGAGAAAGAAGCTCCATTGATGGGGAACATCATTGGGTGGATATTGTGTAACGCTCTCAAACTCGGTACCGATACCGCGGTCCCATAATTTGGCCACGTCACTAACAATCATAACTTAAATCATAAATGTTCCAAATCTCATAATAATTAAATCTTAAACATCCTTGACTAAAGTCAAAAATAAACCCAAAGTAATTCAATAAAAAATTAATCTGATACTTAACACGAGTCTATAATTTATTTAAAGTATTATCAAGTGATTCAATAAGAATAACTAGATCTAAAATTCTCGGAAACTGTTATCTTGGTCTACCCGAGCCGAAATCCTCTAATAAATCTTACTCATTACCTAAGAAAGAAGAGTATGAAGGGGTGAGCAAATAATGCTCAGTAAGTTCATATACAACCTCTCCGGTTACTAAAGAAAAATTGACCAGAAACAAATAAAAAATGAATGTTTCAAGTATTCAAAATTTATTGTTCAAATATCGATAAGCGGAAGCAGTTATCAAATTTCGATTTAAGGAAACGAGAGTCTAAATGAAAGTAAAGTACAAAGGTGACTTTAGTAACTAACTATCACTAACCGTCCCATACCGATTGGAGACAATTAACTACTCACAGAATCTCATGATTACATAAGCAAATTCAATATTTACTCCAAAGAGTTTCGATAGTTCTATAGTTCGATAACATTGGTATATCCGGATAACCATGCCACGGGCCAAGTGGCGTTCACAAGCATCATAATTCATAGTTTCATAATTTATAGTGTCACAAGTTCAATCTAGTGATCATGGTAGAATTTCAAGTAATCAAATACTTTTACAAAATCAGGCATCGCAAAAAAAAAAAAAGATCATACTTTTCATACAAAAGGACATCTCACATGAAATTTAATAATTATGAGTTTGAAAAAAGTGTAAGCAACGTTCGAATTCAATTACTGATTTAAAGTCGGCGTATGCTTTAAGAAACATCGATATCAAAGGAGTAATGGAAGCCTAACGAACGGTACATAAAAGATTAGAGACCTAAAAGAAGTATAATCCCTTATCTCAAGATGCTTAGCAAAAGAAAGATTCGCAACTCGTACGATCGTCGAAACCTTCCTTGTCCAAATCTAAGTTCAAAACGTAAATAATTATTAACTAATGTCATTATAATAATTAACCCTTAATGTTTATACCGTACTCATGATTGGTTGTTTATGAAGATAAATTTTCTTTCATATGAGTTAACAAAATTTTAATAAAATACTTATATTAATGAGTTCGCATATTATTATTAAACAACCAGTAAAGTAATTAATGAGTTAACTTGTATTTCATATTTTTTTTCAAGGCTAGTTGATTAAACACAACTTACCCCAAAGATTTTTCATGCTGGACACGCATACTCACTATGCCCATTCATCAGTAAAGTAAACAAAAAAACTAAACACACACACTGACACATGGTCAAACACACATGCACATCCCCCTTGTTTGTTTCAGTATTATATATATATATATATATATATATATATATATATATATATATATATATATATATATATATATATATACTTAGTGATGGAACATGATTTGACACACACACATACACATATATACTACATATCTATCTATTAGAATGAAAGAAGCCAAAATACATACTCACAAGCAACCACCCGGTGTACTAATCACACACAGTGCACTGTACCAAATCCTACCATCTTCCGTGTTTTATTTTAAAAAAAAATGTTTACCGGCTATTAACAACTTACTACTACCAAGGCAGTACAATGATGGAGAGTATTCCTACTTTGACTCGAGGGTTATGCAGCTAGCTCCCAAATTCCGCCGCCGTCTGCCTTATACCTTTCTGCCGCACTCTTTCTTTCTCCTTTAATTGTTTATACAACTTTTCTCCGTCTCAAAGCCCTATTTATATAAGTAAAACCCTACTAGGTTTTCAACCCTAACCAAATCTTAACGTAATTTAATTGAAATCAATTAATTAATATTAATAGGGAATTATTATTAAAGGCCTAGTTAAAAGTGTGTCAATCCCGACCTAATTTTAATTAGTTACTAAATAGGTCCAAAACCATTCAATTAACACAAAACAATTATAATATTAATTATATAGGTCCAAAACGATTGTAATATTAATTAATGTTTTTTTTTCCTCCTAAGGGGGGCATGGGAAGGGATCGAACCTGAGACCTCACACTATGTGAAGCCCCATGTCTACCACTGGGCCACCCCCTTAGGGGCTAATATTAATTAATGTCAATTAATATTTTAGCTAAAATTATCAGGGTATTACATATTGGCTGTGAGTTTGAAGATGCTTTTGGTGCCTTCGAAAATTATGCATATCTTTTTAGTCTTTTGGCCTTAATATGTTTAACGCTGAATTTCCATTGGGAGAACCAATTTGACTAGCGTAAAAGCTATGCTTGAGGAAGCATCTTTCGCTTGAATTGAAGCATGCAGGGGAAAAGGGACATGTCCATCTCAACTTGAAAATCGTGACCGATTAGATGGAACTGGAACTTTTCTATTCCTCTTTTGACTCCAAGGATTTTTTTGATTGTGGAATGGTAATGCTGTTCCGATGGCTTAAATGTGCCCCTCTTGTACCAACATATTATTCTCTTATCATTTTCACTTTGGATAAAAAGGATTGCCGCCCAGTATTCATTACTTGCATCCGTTTGAAGAATCTTTTTTTTTCTGATCAAGCATGAATCTTTAAAGGGGGTATAGTGTTTGCTCTTGATTGCTTTAACAACTTTGGCTTGTCTTGTTGTCCAAAGGGGAGGATTCATTTTTAACATGGGGAACAACTGAATTGTATGAATTGATAACTTAGGTAAGAAATTTGTCTTATAGTTGACTAATCCAAGAAATTTTTGGATTTCTTTTGGTGAAGATAGAACAGGAGCCTGTGCAACTCTTAAGCGATGTAGGGATGGTATTTTCCGTCAGATATTTTCATTCCAAGAAAATCAATGGATTGGATTAGACTCCAGCTTTCATTTTCTTTTCCGAGAGCATTATACCATATTGAGTTACTAGAGAGTGGAACCGAGAGAGTAAGTCTACATGAGACTTTTCATCAGGAGAGAAAAGGAGACCAATGTACCAGAAAGAATGGGTTCAAAAATGGTTACCATTGCCTTTTGAAAGAAGAATTTGGACATTTTTTAAACCAAATGGCATGACATTCAATTGGTAATGATGGTTAGAGATGCAAACTGCAGTCTTTGGCCTGTCTGGCATGTCTTCAGGAACAATACCAAGTTGTCAAAAACCTGGCTTGAGATCAAACTTGGAGAGGACCTTTTGAATTTGATAAAGATTGGAACAAGGACCTTTCCTGTAGGACGGGAAATAAAGTGATTGAGTGGCTGGTAATTAATAATCAACCTTACTTTTCCTCGAACTTGTTCACTTCTTTTGTTGACATAGAATGTTTCACATGCCCATGGAAAGGATGTGAGTTTAATAATCTTTTGGTCAACAAGCTGAGTGTGATCGTCTGGATTCATTCTTGGATGACTTGCTTTAGTAGGATTAATATCTTCATTTTGTTTGAAGTACAAGGAGACATAAAAAGAAGAATTCAACCACAGAGGAGAGAGATGTTTTGCCAAAAACTCTGTATGGGATGAAGCATATGAGTCTTGGATGATTTGTTGCTTGAGGGTTTCTATGTTTGAAGTAATTGTTATGTAAAGTCGTAAGACTGGGCTCCATGGTCTAAAGAAACTCTTGTAACAGAGTTTACCCACAACCACTTTTGAACATGAGCTTGATGAGTTTGTTCATAACTTGTTACCTATTGCTCAAGGAGGAGCTTAAGTAAGTAGCTCGAGATAGTTGTTTGGGGGCATAAGTGCATGTTAGTGTTGTACTGGAATCAATCCTTGAATCCTTATGAAGTATTACACTATGAAGCAAGAGTTAAACATAATGCTCCATTATATAAACAAACTATGGTTACGTCATGGGATGAAATATATGTTAGGTCATCAGCCAAGTACATTTGTGGATAGCTAGTACAAAGTAATGATATGTTTCTATCTTATTACCACTTCTCACTGGATGAGTTGGGGACCAATGATCTGCAGGTGCAAACACCGGTAAGGGTCAACATCATCAAGAAGTTTTACGATTTGATTTCTTAGGCGCCATGGAAGAAGAAAGAATCCTAGCATGTTTTCCAGTGGTGAACCCCACCCTAGCATCAAGCATCAACAACTTGAGTTTACCTTTTCAAATCACGGATCAACAATGTGTGAGCTATCAACCACAACTCTGAATACAGGAACCCTCCGGGATGCTGATAGAATTTGATTCATTTGAGCAATTTGGAGTAGGAGCTGGTTGATTTTCTGCAAATAAGTTGTAAAACATCCAAATCACCATAAGCAATTAATACAAACACTTGTTCGGTTCATGAATTTAGGGAAAATGATATCGAAAAGAGAATTCTTCAAATATGGCCAGGTAAACTTAAAAAGAAAGAAAATGATATGTGATGTGAATTTTCTCTTTTCCTATATTTGATTTTATAGTATACTTTTAGAACGATTTTCCAAGGTAACCCAAAATAGTCGTGTGATCCTTTTCATCTTCCCTCTACAAGGCCATGAACCACATAGTCCACGTAGTCATTGAAATGTCAAGGAATCAGTAAGTAGCTCCATTGACCAAGCACGGAATAAGAAGTCTATGCAGAAAGCTAAACTCATGAAAACGAAGCGTCTGCATATATCTTCCAGGTTTTGGCCTTAGGACCCCCACAAAATACCAATCTTCCCTTGTATGGCTATAAAATTCCTCTTTCATAATTAGGCACATACTTGGATACAGGACTACCTCCTCTGATTCAAAAGGGTTCTAGCAAATTTATAAGAAAGATAAAAATTAAAATAGCGCCCTAAGTTAAAGCATGGTAAACAAAATTCTACTCTTTGATCTGTAGTTCTGAAATCGGTCTCAAGTTTCTGATGCTTTCGTTATATAAAGTTGGAACTCATTTGAGATTCGCTAGAGAGAATAGCCAGTCAAGTATGAATATACTGGAAGTTCATTAATGGAGTGAGATCAGTTGATGTCTTAATAAACACTCTTAAGTCTCTAATGCAATGGCCATTTGAGAAAAAAAAACAAAACTACTTGAACTCAGCTTCGTTAGGATCTCCTTGAGGTCAGCTTGAGAAGTTATCATGCCAAACTAGAAGTAATTAAAATGACCAATAGTCTAGCAGTTCTTAATAGACGAATCATGATCAGCTCAGTGCTAAGCATCAGTAGGAAATGATGTGATAGTAGCATCTTCTCTAAATATAAATAAAAAACAGGGCACTATATGCGGTAATACTTCTGTTTCAAGATACCGAAATGGCAACGAACCATATTGTGTACTTCATCTGTTTTGTCTAGCGCTGCAAATGAGATAGAGTTCTGAGCTCGGCTCGGCTCAGCTCGTCTTTAGCTTGCTTAGACTCAATTTCAGTCTTGTTTAAAATTGCAAATGTGATGTTCACGCTCGGCTATGCTTGTGTGCATATTATAGATGATAACATTTGAACCATCGTGATCAAAGAATATAATGCCACTGAATCAGCACAAATTTGTGTATTAATATAATATTTTTATTTATTTATTATGTTTAAATAAATCATTATATATGTATGTATATAATGATTTATTTATATATTTCAAGAAATGTGATGTTCACGCTCGGCAAGCTTTGTGCATACTATAAAAGATAACATTTGAACCATCATGATCAAAGAATATAATGCCACTGTATCAGCACAAATTTGTGTATTAATATAATATTTTTACTAATTAATTATGTTTAAATAAATCATTATATATATATATATGACATGTAAAAGGTTTAACAAATTATATGTTATCTACGAATATACAATAATGTATTATGTAAAATACATATTTCATGAAATATATATATGTAATATAAAAATAATAAAACGAGCCGTTCACGAGCATATTCATGAGCATATATTAATGTTCAAGCTCGGCTCGTTTAGCAAACGAGCGTAAATTTGTTCTTAAGCTTGGTTCACTTCTTATTGAACTGAGTACGAGGCAAGACTGAGCTTGCTCATAAACAGCTCATTTTTGCAACCCTAGAAGATGTGTTCTTTTTGCAGGGTAACTTATTCCGGCTCTTTGATTCACTCGACTTCTTTCTCTGCTTTTGGAGTTAGGAGTAATGGTTCTATATCTTGGGATTTCCATTTTTTTCGCAATTTGATGGATAGGGAGGCCGAGGAGGTCTCAGCCTCTCAGGTTTAGCTGTCGCACAGTTTGATACTCGTTCTTGGGTTTTGGAGAGATCCGGTCTCTACTCTTGTAGATCCCTCCTTTTGCATATGAATCACTCACCTAACTAATAGACTTGTCCCCTATCTTTCTTTATTTGTAAATCTTGTGCCCCATTCAAGTTTATGGCTTTTGTCTGTTCTCTGGTGCTTAATAAGCTCAGCACTAATAATGTCTGACAAGCTTGTGGGCCTTATAAGAGGATTTCTCCAGATTGTGGAGTGACGTGCAACGGTGCAAGCGTACGTCAAGAGTCACATGACCATCTTTTCTCCCTTGTGATGAGGCTCAGAATGAATGGAATAATCTGTCTGGTAGGATTGGCAGAGCCGGCTACCCTTGTTTTGATCATTTTTTTCTCCATATATAGGTTACAGATTTCGGAAGGGACAAGGATGTGAGTTTGGTGTGGGGATGTCATGTCAGAGTGTTTGCCATCGGGCGGTTACTTGGCTCGTAAGAAGTTCAAGAGTTTATAAGAATTGGTCCACGTCAAATGGATGTTGTTGGATAGATAGCTTATATGGCTTCTTTATGGGTCTCGGTAATGGGTGCTCAGCGGCAGGATTGTAGAGCCTTGATTTGTTTGAGTTATTGGGAATTGTTTTTTTTCTTTCCTTTTCTTTAAGTATTTTCCGTTCGAGGGACTTCTTGTGGATCTCTTTATCTTTATATTCCTATATATATATATATGTGTGTGTGTGTGTGTGTGTGTGTGTGTAATCTACTTTTCTAATCAACAATGAAATGACTCATTTTCAACAATTTTTATAGATTAAACCCTCATATATGAAATAAACAAGCTATCCAGTATCCACAACACCTAAAGTTCGTAAATCTCTCTATTCCACTTAAATGAGTCCTGCTTTCCTATGTAGAATGTTCAACTGAGAGTCTCATTTCAGAATTATGAGTATAATGAACTAATTCTACCCTTTATTTTGAAATAAAGCCAAATGGATATACCCAACATTTTACTTGTGTACCTCTTAAATATTGCACTTTTTAAATGTGAACTCTTTGAATGGACGGGATGGAGCATAATGGCTTCATAGGGTAGTTATGTATGCTTCAACAAATAGGGACTCTACATGAGTGGGACAGAAGGAGAAACTGAGGGATGAGCAAAATCTTTGGTTGAAACCACATGTACTTGGTTAAATTGCATCGAGTTCAATCAGCTCAGAGTCACAGTGACTTTGTTCTACTTCATAAAACCTTATTGCCAGGGCCTTGACGAAGTTTGCCAAGATTGCCTAATGCCTATCCTCCGTCCACGACATATGATGGGTCTTATAGGCATTTCGTCGAACACATTATACTAGCACCTTAATTGCTAAGAAACAATCCAAACGACATTAATAAATGAAATGATATAAAGGCGTGATCAACAACACATTTAACTTAAAATTGTATGGAAACGAACCTGATCTTTCTCTCTAATAAGAAGCATCAATTGATCCTTACTATCTATCTCAACTTGCCTCCGCCACCGCAACCACCGCCTTCCGTACACCACTGCCAACAGAACTGCCACCACGCCGGTAACCGACAAAACCCCAGCTTGGCAAACAGCGTATCTCCGAATACTATAAGCAAGTCGAAGAATCCCGGAGCTCAGGATTCCCAAATGCGCCCATCCCCGGCCTCTAACCTCACTCCCCACCTCCAACTCCCCCTCCCTTTCACCCTTTGTCGACGACGACGACGATGATAACAACGAGGAAGGATTGGCAGGTGGTTCTTGGAGTTGGTAACTGTTTGGAGGAGTAACCGGCAAACCCTCGTGATTGCTGGGAGGGAAAATTGAGCTGTCACTGGGGATTGCGCCACGCACCACTACCATGTCATCGTCGTCGTCCCATTGATCGGTGTTTGGGGTCACGGAATGTGGTGGCTGGATATTCTCCCAGTCGTTCACTTCTTCAGATTCGTCGGGATATTCCATTTCCAAGTGGATTTAGGAGATTTCAACAGTGAGATTATCAGCTGTTTGATAAAGAATTTGGCTAATCTACTGACTACTGTGGTCATGTATCATTGTATACCTAATTATACATATCTTCACAGTTCACATCGCTATCAAGATTTTCTAGGAAGCACTAGATTTTGCTATCGTTTCTAAAAATCTTATGAGGAGATATATTCATCATTGAAATATCTAATACGGAGTATAAAATAGAATTTATACACACATGTATAAATGACTAAATCTAGAGGTTGACGTTAAATTATTTTAAACAATTGAACGGTCGTGATTCATCATCACATTTATATATGTTAGAGTAATTATCCATTTTTAACTTACTATTATAAATTCATCCATTTTTCTTCGGAACAATCATCTCTTATAAAACATCATTTTTACATTAATATATAATCTCACAATAGAGCTAAGTTGATTGACTGAGGCTATCTGGCGGTAGGGATTGATTCCTGCTGTAAGATTAAACGATCATGAGTCAGTTACATATAACTCCTTACAAAGAACCCTCCATAACTATGGATCGAGTTTAAAATCGTGTTTTATATTTAGACATTATTATTTCAATTAACAAAATCATATATATTGATACCGTGTCATAAACATGAATACGAAGATCTAGTCTATTTTAGTTGTTACTCAAACTCCTGTCCTGGGTCCTTTCAAAAAAAAAAAAGAAAGAAAGAAAAGGTACTGTAGTACTCATTTCGTCAAATTCTTTTCAAAAATTAAGAAAGTACTTTAATTTTCATGTTACCCTATTTGTAAATGTATAATAGCACAGTAGCACTTGTAAACTCAGCAGAATAATACAAATAAATATTTATTTTAAAATATATAAATACTTATTTGGAGTCATAAGGTAATACAAAATTAAATATATTAATCAATTTAGCGAAATATTTGAATTTTGAGTTTAAAAAATCACTGATTTTTTAATATTTTAATTTACTTTTTCGCTTTTTTGGATGGATGGAGTATTTGACTTTACATCATTGAAAAAGAGTCGTTTTTCCGTTAATGACAAAAATATTCTCAATTATAAAGACTTTTATATATTTCTAGCTGATAAGTAGACCATCTCCTTCTTTTCTTAAACCTAAAAACCTATAACTAAACCTATCACGCCCCAAGTCAGCCCATACGTGGGACTCAACTTAGAACGTGTTCAACCGATTGTTTTCACAGTTAAACCATGTTATTAAAATTAAAGAAATAATGTTTTGGAAAATACAAGATTATAGACGTAAGTCTCCCAGAGACTAACAAAAGGTTACAAAACTTACTAGTTCTCAATGTTTACAAAACAAAAGGAAGACTTTAAATCTTCCTACACATCGGAATAAGTAGTGCAACTACAACCATGAATGCTATCCCAAAAGAATTACAACCTCTAGCAGTCCGACTTTGCACTCTTGTTCACGCATGTCTCCATGTCTGGCTGTGATCTAAGGAAAACAAATAATAAAGGGTGAATCAAAACTAAGTAGGGTTCAACTATACTTATGCATGTTATGTGTGAATGCATCATAAAGAAATGTCATTATGCTAAACAGATCATATCACAATTAAGTAAGTATTTCGATCACATGTTGTTCATTTAGGGCCTGAACCAAGACAAATAGTATACAAAGGTCGAGAATTATCTCTGACTTGCCGCTCCCATCCAACACCACTCTGATTGTTGATCATGAAGCATATCAAACATGTTGTTATTTTCCCGGGATATGTCAACACGGACTAGGTCCCTACAACCCTAGCAACCCGCGTGGAGTACTCACAACACAATCAGTGAAGTGTCATCCTTCATTATGACCGTAATGGAGGGGTTGGGCAAGAAGAGAACTTCGTTGCTAACTCTCCCTACATCTCCGCACCGAGATAATCAGAGGAACGTTCCAAACCCACCCAAGACATGTTGTTCAAACTACCTGTTTTTCACACTCTTGTTGTTGTTACAATCAAACATCACTTGGTGTTATGTCCACATGTTTTTCATACTCAAAGTCATGGAATTGTTAAGTTCTTCATAGTACCACTTAGTGCCAAGAAAGAGTGGCAATGAGCTATAAAGTAAACCCATTGATACTTCACTACTACAATGCAACCTAGCTTATGTTATTCATACTATTGCAAGGTTCAAACCATAGTCTTCATATAATTGCACAACATAGTAATACAAGCCCCTAAGCTTTTACCAAGTCTACAAGGAGATTAACACCCAATTCACATCTTACTATACATAGCTACCCAAGTAATCATCGTCGAAGGATTCAAATCATAAACATAAGAGTTTCATCATGTAATTCATCAAGATATTCATCAATATAGTTCAATTACATGGAATTAATGAACAAACATAAGTAAGTAAATCCCCCTACCTCTTGTAGATATTATACACCAATGGTTTTAGAATATTTTTTGTTCAAAACACTCCCCTTGATAAGCTCTACAAATTTAATGAAGATGGTATAGGCAAAGGATGAGTTTTAGGCCTTCAATTCCAAGAAATTCACTCAAAAACCCTATGTTTTTGCCCTCTCCTTTTTTAGTATGAAAATGGTGAAGTTAGGAGGTGGAAGATGTATGTCTTGGATTTTTTCAACTAAAGATAAAGGTGGGAAGGGATGAGGTGTCACAACCTCTTTGGTTAACATTAATCAAAGATTAAGCTAAGTAATCTTGATTAACACTAATTAATCGTACTTAGGACCCCTTATTCGTGAGTAAGCTAATTAATTATACTTATCTATAATTAATCATGATTAGTTATATTGATCTCAACTATTAGCTATATTGATCTCAACTATTTAATAAATTCCAGCAGGTTTCGCACCCATGGTTGGAAATATTTCGCACCTGCAAAACTGAAGTAACTATATTAGTAAATTTGATACAGTAACAATCGCACCTAGGGTGGGAAATATTTCGCACCCATGGAAGTAAAATGTTAAGACTACTATAATTCCAGAACAGATCGCACCCAGGGTTGTTTTGGAGTTTTAACAAGACATATTAGGGTATTAACATCCCCATATTCAACTTGGAATTCAAAGCACATACATGTAATTCAATCAATTAACAGACATTAACAATTTATTATCATGCTATTAAGGTTAGGATGCATTTCAAAACCCTTGGGTGTTACAAAACCCCCCACACCCAAACAAATATATCCCCTTCTTCCCAACAAAGAAACCCATTTTCTTCTTCATCTTCTTCATTGTTGAGCATCTTCTTCTTCCCCCAACAAATATACCCTCTTATTCCAACATATCTTCTTCTCCTTCATCTTCCCTTTCTTTTCTTCTCAAAACCTTCCCAAAAACCGTCAATCTTCAAAATCCTAGGGATTCAACATTAGGTTTGAAGAAATCAAGCATAAAGCCAAAAAAACGTCAATGTCACGCAAGTAGTAAGCATTTAAAACCTTTTTTTTTGTTTTAAATATTACTTGAGAAAGCGTTTTTTTTCTTGAAAAAATAGGTCTTCGTCGTGATTTGTTCGGACCTGGGTGGCTGAAAATATTGAAGTTGTTCGGCCACATGGGTCTGAAAATGTTCATGCTGTTCGACACATACATACCGAACAAATTAATTATGTTCGGTATTGTATGTGTCGAACAACATGAACATTTTCGGACCCATGTGACCGAACAACTCCAATATTTAGTTGATATTTGTGTTTTTTTATGTGTTACTAGTTTTGTTAATATGATTCAAACACGTTGTCTACAAATCCTAGTGTTGTTGGTCTAGTCGATAATGAGATATATTTTAATCATAATGATGCAATTGTTCAACATAATCAAACAGTTTCGTTTGAGGCAGAGGATTACGCACATGTGTTTGTGACCAATGAAATGTTCTCATTTCGTCAAATGTTGATTGATTGGATGTGTGCTAGGGGGAATGGGCTTGCCTCGGCTTGTGCCTGTGCCTGTGCCCGGGCTTCTGCGTCAGCCCTCATTTTCCTAGTTGATGTAGTAGGTCTATTCTCCATCTAAAAAACCTTATCTATACATGACATGACATGAAATTCATCACATGTGAGTTCGTTGACGTTTGAAATGAAAAAGGGATAAAAATAGAAGTGCTCGGACATGTATAGCTGAAAATCACATTTCTGTTCGGACCCTATTGGCGAGAAAATCTCAAATTTGTTCGGAGTCTATTGGCCGAAAATCATAGGACTGTTTGGGTCTGAAATTTTCTATGATTTTCAGTAGTAGAAGTCCGAACAAATAAGTGATTTTCGGAAGGTAGTGTCTGAACAAATATATGATTTTTGGAACTCCAAGTTCGAACAACACACCCTAGTTCCAAGGTTTAGGCCCGAATTTTGTTCAAAAATTTCTCAAAAAAAATCTCATTTTTGCAAAACTATGGTCCTAAAACTACTCACGACCAAACAAAACAAGTAATCCTAATTGATTTATCAACCTTACACACTTACATTGCAACAAAACACAACTTAAAATTAAAAAAATACATACCTTTCACCATTTTGCTAAATCAATAGGAAGGAGATGGGGTTGATGAAGTTTATCTCTTCTCTTCTTCTCTTCAATCATTCTTCAACAAGATGCTAAAGGGATTTTTTGGCTGGGTGAGTTTTTTGGCCGGCAGGGTTCTCATTCTCTCTTCTCGATTTTGTGTTGTGTGTGCGTAGTGGGGAAGGAAGGGGTCACGGTTTTGGTGGTGGGGGGTAGTGTAGATAAGGTGGGTTAGGGATAGGTTTTTTGTAAGAAGCAGTTTAAAAAAATTAAAAGGTCAAAATGGGTAATAAGGGGGGGGGGGGTAAACAACGTGTTTTCAAGAATTTTAAATTTGGGTCAGGGGTACACTTAGAAATGGGGTCAACTTGGAGGAAAGGGGGGGGGGCTATATAGCGCGATTCATTAAAAAAATGAAAAGTAAGGGGAATAATTAACAAGTGTAAATTCCACAAATGGTCCATGAACTTTTAGCCTATTTTTGCGAGTGGTCCTTTATTGACCTAAATGGTCCCCACACTATCGATTCGAAAGAGTTGGTCCCTATTTCCAATTTCATCCATTTTTAGCCGTTAACTTTGAACACGTGCCTCACATATGTATTTTACAAGGGTAAAAAGCTCATTTCCTATGACAAAGTAAGGGACCTTTTTCCTTCTCAAAATAATCTTGGAAAATGAGACTTTGAAGCCCTACTTTGCACTTACAAAAGAAGAGTGCTAAAGCTCCTCAGCTTTGACTTAATTATATTCTATATTTAATCAATTGACATAAATTGTATATACATACACACACACACACACAAAATACCGGTGATGAACATCAAAATTGAGATATCGCAAATCAATAGAGAGGGAGATGAGTTCAAAAATGCTTACCCCTGGGCAACTGAAAGAACATGCCGACGCAATAGCATCTATTTTGTCCAATACATTCGGGACATTGCAAAGGGATGTCCCCCATGTTTGTCTCTCCTCAAATTACCCAGAACCCCCTTCTTCTCCTAATCTCGCCAACGAACCTCCGTCCCCCACAACATTGCTGACCTGCCCACTTCTAGGGTTCCGTCATAAATGGCCAGGTCAAACATAAAGTTTACACAAATGACCTGACTTATAGAAAAAGATCTTTTATGATCAGATTTAAATTGAAAACCCCAAAATACTCTTACTGAGTCGATTAATTGACTCAAGGGTCGATTAATCGACTCATGGGTTGATCATGAGTTGGTTAATTAAAAACCACTCATGAGTCGTTTAATCAACTCATTATCGACTCAAGGGTTGATTAATCGACTCATGAGTCAATCATAAATTGGTTAATCGAAAACCTCTTATGAGTCGTTTAATCGACTTATGATCAACTTAAGGGTCGATTAATCAACTCAAGGATCGATTAATCGACTCATGGGTCGATCATGAGTTGATTAATGGACTCATGAGTCGATTATCACTGGGTAGAAAAGAGAGAAAGACGAGAAAATGTTAGGGTTTAGGGCTCTGACCAGAAATGGAGCTTGCGGTGTTGTAACAGAGATAGTGAGAGTACTGGAGATAGAGCTCGATTTTTAGCGATGGAAAGGATGCACATGTCTATGTTGTGAGGGAGGCGGACGAGAGAGAGAATGGGAGGAGGTAAAACCTAGAGATGAGTGAGACTAAATGAGGAGACAAAGAGTTAGTCTGTGAGAGAGAGATACATAGGATTTTGGGATATTTTGGGAAGTTTATAAGAGGAATTGGTCAAAGGATATAAAAGATAAAACCATGGGTTATTTGGCTATACTTGACCAATTCCACTTCCCAAGACCCTTAGTGTCGAACTCGTCAAAGTTATTAAGCAGATAACTCCTCCGCCCCCAATTATTATGTGCCCCTAACTTTTCTACTAATATCATGCACTCATCTAATTTGGTGATTCTTTATTGGTTTTATATGTACTTGTGGTTAGGTAAAAAGATTTTGTTTTGATGATTGAACATGATTCTTAAAAATAAAATAAGGAATGGCATGGCATGACATGAATGATTGTGGTTTAATTTCACTTTCACCCATTATCTTTCATAAGATCAAACAATGATTGGTCCTAAATTTTGGCCCCTTCACAGATAGTCCCTGTACTATTTGTAATTGACTATTTTATCCTTAGGCAAAAACACGTGAGAGGCACATGTACGTATGTAACGGCTAAAAATTCACGAAATTAGATGGAATAACCAATTGCGTTTAATGGGAAATTACATGGATATGATTTTTTTTTTGAATTTCAGTACAGGGACCAATCCCCAAAAACCCAAAAAGTTTAGGGATCATTTGTGGAATTTTCCCAATTAACAACATCAAAGCATCACTAATGTCTTTGTCTTGTGAAAATTACTTATATTTAAAACTAAAATGGCACACTTTCTTTTTGATACCAAGCAGCTGGGCTACAACGAACATCCTTGGAAGAAATTTGAGCCGGTTTCCTTTGAATAATTTTCAACAGCTTTGCACACATATTGTTTCGTGGCCAGAAAAGTCACTTTATGCATCATTATAGACAAAATAAGACACTTTCATGCATCGCGATATAGAAATGATGCATCGCGATGCATGATTTTGTGCATCGTAATGCATAAAATGTCTTTTTCCGGTTCGGAAACAATATAGAGGTGTAAGATAATTAAAAACTTTGAAATGGGGACTCACCCATAATTTTTTATCAAAGAAGATCAAGGACTAGGTTGACGACCACGACTGCTAAGGTCATCCCAAGTGGTAGAGGCATGTGTCATAATTTGTGGTAGTGGGGGCCTGCGCTGTGTTCATGTGCCCCCTTCCAATACTTGAGCTCTGTTTATTTCACAGAAAATGATTTTCAGAAAATAGCTTCCGAAGAATGAAATGCATTCATTTTCTGGTGTTTGATAAATCTTTTTAAAAATATGTTAGAAAATATTTTCGGGTGTTTAGAAAACACACGAATTTTTTTCAAAAAATAATTATTTAATACAAATCAAGAGGGTCCATCTTTCACTTATTTAAAAAAAAATGCATGACTTTAAATTAACCCCTCAATTTATAACTATTGGTATCAAATCAAGAGGGTCAATAGTTTTTCAATCTCACATATGAATAACAAAATGCATAATTGATTTTAAAAAATGTTTGAAAAATTAAATGATTAATTTTTACGACGTCCCAAAATAATATAATGGACACTTATTTTAATACGTAGTAAGTATTTATTGAAATTATTCTTTATAAATAGTGTGCACAAATACAATAAAAATCTCAATTTATACTTTAATTATTATTTTTATCTATTGAGTGTATAATTGTATGCGTATGTAAATATGTGTAATTGTGTGTAAGATTATGATTTTGTTAAGAAGATAAAAGTAACTTAACTAAGTCGTCATGAGGTAATGGAAAGGTGACGAATGAGCCAGACATATTTTAATATTATTACTTTGTGTTGGGTGGATGAGTTTGGTGGAAATACTGACATAGGGGTTTGTGTGAGAGAGAGGGGGGGTTGTTGGTGAATGGGAACGGGAAGGGGGAGGAAGGGTGGTAGATTGGTAGGGTGCTCGAATAAGAGTTTGATAAATTTTGGAAAATGACTAGAAAAATGAGTTTGTTAGTCGTTTTTCGAGAAAAAAAGACTTCATTTTTCATTGACTCGTAAAAGCTTTTACTTTGATTATATTTTTCAATAGTTACCAAATATCGGAAAATGAGGAAAATGTTTTTCGACAGTGATTTTCCGTGAACAAATGGAGCCTTGGTTTTAAATATTATTAAGAACTAGGCAAGTGAAGTTATTCTAGCAATAGTTTGAATACCCGATTTTAGACAACCCAAAATTTATTGTGTGGTCTCCTCCTCTTACAGGTCGACTAAAGATGAACACGGACAGCAATGTCAATAAAAAAATGGAAAGTGCGGCTATGAGGGAATCATTCGCAATGCTCAAGGTGAGCGGCTAGGTGGTTTCTATGGTAGCTCAGTCGAGTGTAGCAGTCTTGAAGCAAAACTCCACGCGATCTTTGTTGGACTTGAAGTGTTGAAGTCAAGAAATATGATAGAGGCAATTGTAGAGACTAACTCAATTTGGGTTTGTACTCTTTTTCAAGACCAAAGTGAAAACAACCATCCAATGACGACCTTGTTAGAAGATGTGAAGATGTTGTTGAAGGATAATAATGGGAAAGTCCAACATATCTTTATAGAGGAAAAAAATTGTGCAATTTTTTTTTTCGCTAAATTGGGGGCATCCTAAGAGTTACTTTTTGTTTCTAATTGAACCCATCTGTGACCTCATCCCAAGGCCAGCCCTCCCACAAGCCCAGTGAGGCCATGGCCTAGGGCCCCCAAAAAATCCCCCTTTTTTTAGGCCCCATAATCTCATAAAAATATGCCTATTATTTTTTTAATTTTTTTTAGCCATATTCTAAACCCCCCAAAAGCAACAGCGACTCCTCTCCTTGACGAACGAACGCGCCAACGCGGACGCATCGCCTGAGTGGCTGAGTTGCCTAAGTCCTGACCATCCCACCTGAAACTGAATTGTCGAATTGGAAACTCACTCTGTCACTCATAGTAAGTTTTCTAGTTTCTACTTTTCATCTCTTTGTTTTTTCACTTTCACAATTTCTTTGAACTTTGAAACTGAATCTGAAATTCTGAATGAATTAATTATGAATGCTTCATGCTTGAAGTTGAATCCTTGGGCTTGATTGATGCTTCAATCTTCAATAGTTCAATTCTTCTGTCAGACTGTTGACTGTTCTTCATGACTTCATCACTTCATACTCTGATGTTCATGCTTGCCGCTTGCTTGGGCCTTGGAGACTTGGAGTTACATAGTTACTGTAACTGAATTCTGAATAAATCAATAATGCTTCAAGCCTTCAATTTCAATTTTCAATGCTTGGAATTATTTGGATTTTGGAAACAGGATTACAGGAAAGTGTCAAACTGAAAATTTATATAAAAGAATAATTTGAAATTTCTTTGCTTATTTGCTTGGAATTTGGAAAGTGTCCGTGTAACTGTGTCTCTGTGAGTACAAATTACAATTTCTTCCATTTGCCCAATTTATTAATTGCCCAACGTATTAACTTTTAAGTATGTGAATCATTTGCCCCAATTTTTGGGCATTTAATGATTTAAGTTATTAAGTATGTGAATGAGTGAGTTGTTGGTAATTTGTAGTATTCTAATTATACATTTATTATTTGAACACATGCTATAATTCTAAAATAAAGATATTGAGAATTTTTTGAGCATTTTTGTTAGTTGTTCGTAAGCTTTGATCTCAATTATTGTAGGTAGACAAAATGTCATCACGGAAGTATCTTTGTGGAAATGACAAAAGGAAGAAGAAGCAAAAACAAGAACAATTAACACAAGCGTTAAGTGGTTCTCTTAACAAGTATTTCACCTCTAGTAAGTTGGGTGAAAATGAAACAATTTCTCTTGAAAATTCGGTGCGCGAAGAAGCAGTAAATGTGAATCCTAATGATCCCGTTGATAGTGACCATGTGGAAGGGGATAGGGCCAATAGCGAACATGGGGAAGAAGAAAGGGCCAATAGTGACATTTCTCCGGCTCAAGAAGACCAGCAAGAACCTTTAGAATTAGACATTTATGATCCAAATAATTGGAATTCAATTGATCATAAGCTCATAGGTTTGTTGGTGGAGAAAGGACCAATACGAGTTCAAATTGAAGAATTCGAATATCCGAGGGATGGTTCACATAGAAAGCGACATTTTTCAAATGTGCATTATACTCGTCGCTTGCCTAATTGAGAGAAACAAGATAGAAAGAAAATGGCTTGTCTATTCAAGATCCTTCGATAAAGTGTTTTGCTTTTGTTGTAAGCTTTTTAAAGATAAAGAAGGAGATTCTCAATTGACTAGTACCGGATTTAGAGATTGGCACAATGTTGGAATCCGACTCAAACAACATGAATCAAACAATGAGCACATAGTTTGCATGCAAAAATGGATTGATTTGGACATAAGACTAAAGCGTAATTAAACAATTGATAAAAGTGTGCTAGAACAAATTATGAGAGAGAAAGAACACCATAGGCAAGTTTTCATACGAGTGATGGCTGTTGTTAAAAGTCTTGAAAAAAACAATTTGGCCTTTAGGGGAAATAAGGAGAAGGTTTATGAGGAAGACAATGGAAATTTCTTAAGTATGATTAAAATGATTGCAGAGTTTGATCCTATAATGCAAGAGCACATACATCGTTTTCAAAACAAGGAAATTCAATATCACTACCTTAGCGACAAAATTCAAAACGAACTGATTCAGTTGTTCGCAAATGAGGTGAAAACTTCTATCATTGAAAAGATAAAGAAGGCAAAATACTTCTTAGCTATACTTGATTGTACACCCGATGTAAGTCATGAAGAACAAATGTCTTTACTCATTCGTTGTGTAAATGAAGCTGATTTTCCTGTTAAAGTTGCGGAGTATTTCTTGGGATTTATAAAAGTTAATGATACAACATGAATGGGGATCTTTTCAGAACTTGAAAATGATTTATCTCTTTTAGGATTGAACATTGAAGACATCCAAGGGTAGGGTTATGATAATGGTGCTAATATGAAAGGGCATCGCAAAGGTGTACAAAGTAGATTACTTAGCATCAATCCTAGAGCATTTTACACAGTGGTTGTCATAGTTTGAATCTTGCATTGTGTGATATGGCTAACTCATCTCCTAAGGCTAGAAGTTATTTTGGCGTGGTTCAACGCCTTTATACACTTTTTCATCTTCAACAAAACGGTGGGACATATTGAAGAGACATGTGAATGGCCTTACACTTAAACCATTGTCTCAAACTCGTTGAGAGAGCCACATTGAAAGTGTTAAGCCAATCAAATGTAATGCCTCAAAAATTAAGGATGCTTTGTTTGATTTAGCAAGTTCTATTGAAGATCCCAAAACATCTAATGAAGCAGAATCATTAGCCGTACATGAAGTTGGGAGCTTTGAATTCTTGGTTAGCACAATGATTTGGTACGAAGTTCTATATGTTATCAATATTGTGAGTACGACTTTTCAAAGTGAAGACATGCATATCGATGTAGCAGTAAACCAATTGAAGGACCTTATTGCTCGCTTTTGTGAATACCGAGAGCGTGGTTTCGAGGATGCTTTAATAAAAGCCCAAGAACTTGCTCGAGAAATGGATGTTGAGCCGGTTTTTCGTGAAAGAAGGAAGGTTCATAGAAAAGACATTTTGATGAGGCTTCAAGTGAAGAGGCCATTTTTTCTCCACAAGAGAGTTTCAAATTAGAGTACTTCTTGTTTATTGTTGACAAGGCTCAACCTCACTTGATGAAAGATTCAAGCAATTCCGTGAGTACAAATTTTTCTTGGCTTCTTGTTTGATTTGAAGAAGTGCACAGATGATACAAGTTTGACACATAATGAGCAAGTTGATGTGGATGAAGATGATTTGTTTATGGAGTTGCAACTTGTTAAACATATTTTGCCATCAGAAATAGGAGGCCTTATCCAAGTATTGAGTTATTTGAAACGAAATAATGGTTGTTTTCCGAACATAGAAATTGCTTACCAAATCTTGTTGACTATATATTCTGATTACAGTTGCATCTGGGGAAAGAAGTTTTTCGAAGTTGAAGCTAATAAAGAATTATCTTTGGAGCATAATGTCTCAAGAACGCTTGAATGGGCTAGCTATGATATCTATTGAGAAGAACATGGCTGAAAAAATTGATTATTCTTCTTTGATTACTGATTTTGCTTCTAAATGCGCTAGAAGAGCGTCATTTAAGTAGTACTTTGGAATATGTTTTGTGTTAAGCCAATAACTTTTGCAATGAAGTGTTTTTTTAATTATATTTTATGTTTGTTTGATTGTTTTTTAGTTATTCAAAAAATAGATTTTTTTGCTACATAAGAAGGTCCCGTTCGAGATGATCGACCTTAGGCTCCTAATTTCACAGGGTTGGCCCTACCTCATCCCTATCCCATGGGCGGATGAGGCGAATGTTAGCCTCATCAGAGCTGAGTTTTTTTTTTTTTTTGGCAAAACACACAATTGGGCCACCCAACTTTTCCACTTTTTGCAATTCAGCCGCCGAAAGTTTAAAATTTCTATTTGGGCTATTCAACTTTAGTCCTGTTGCAAACGAGCCCATTTTCTAACGGGCGTTAGTCCAGGATGTCAAATTAAGGTGAAAAATAGGAAAAACAACGTTAAAAATATCAAAATTAATTTTATTTACTTGAAAGATGTACAAAGACGAAAAATCCCACAATCTAATACCTAATTTTCAAATTTCCCCATTAAACAAACCCAGAATAATCCAAATCTAAACTCAAATCAAACCATTTATTTTCATTAAAACTCTGCATTTCCATCAAATCCTCTACGCCCACCACCACCACCACCACCACCAATCCACTTGCCAATTCGAATGGCGGCCAATCCTCAAAGCATGCATGGCTCTGCAGTGCAGTCTCAGTGTACTTTCTCTCCCAAATCATCCCCAAAATTTCTGAATCGGCAAATTGATTGAATGAAAGAGTGGTTCGCTTGATCATTTATAGGCGGTCAATCAAGAAATTTCTTATAGAAGGAATAATAATTCGTAGAGAATGAAAGCGTGAATGGACTTTATTTATCCCGAAAAAGAGTCCAAGGCCACCCGAGTCCCAGTACTACTGTACACAAAGGCTACTACTTTCATGGACCAAAAGATTGCAAAGCATATGGACAGGTGACCTGTCATACGTTATTAGACAAGAAGCCTCTGTCGAACCTCTTTTGCAATAGAAATATAGTGAACTTTTGTCTAACCTATTCAAACCATCCTTAGAATAAGTCATTTGACTAAAGATGAAGATAAAGGTGGAGGTGTTGAATGAAGTTGAATATGTCGATCGAAGAAGAGATGGCGTGACTGTTGATAGAGTAGGAATTGGCTAGAGATGAAACGACTCGGTTGGATCTGGGTGAGGAGAGGGCTGGATTCTGGTGGGAAAGGCTCGGCCAGATCTAGGACTTTGTTTTGAGGGAGAGTGAATTGGGAGATGAGAATGAGCCATCGACGTGTGGAGATGTACGGTTCGGGGGTGGGGCTGTGTCATCGTCACCAACAGTGGAACATACCTGGAGGAGGGAGGAGGAGACTGCGGATGCGTCAGCCCTTTCGTCGATGAAGCCTAAGGGAAAGAAGAAGAAGAAGACGACTACCGACGAGGATGCGGAGGCGCCAGGACCGGACTATGACTATGGTGACGAAGATGCACGAGGACAATAGGATAGTCGCCTAAGGAGAAGTAATTAAGCAGGAAGATCTTCGAAAAGAATCATGATCTCCATCCAAATCACTATTGCAGATTGAAAGGAGATGCAAACCCATATTTATAACTAGGGGTGGCAATTTGAGGTATGACACGATTGACCAACACGAACACGGTACGAAATTATAGAGTTTGGGTTGGGGCTTATCGGATTTGGGCCGTTATAAGGCCAACACGATAAGGCACGATAAAAAATGGGTTGTTATCGGGCTGACTTGATAAGCACGGTAAGGCACGATAAGACACGATAACTAAAATATATATGTTTTAAAAATATATTTTTAAAAATTTACTAGGGGTTATTCACTTCTTTCGAACTATTTTTATGATTATTTTATAGTTTTATCATTTGAAAATTTATGACTTTTAAACTACTTGACTATTTATATTGATAAATTTTCAAAATATGTATTAAAAAAATCAAAATGATATATTTTATAATGTTTATTGGGCTTAACGGCTTGACTAAATAAATCGTGTTTTTTGTTTATCATGTCTATCGTATCGTGCTGTACTTTTCGTGTTTTTATCATGTTGTGTTCGGGTTTTAATATTAAGCACGATAAGCTTATCGTACCGTGTTCGTGTTCGTACTTATCGTGTCGTGCTGTTATCTTGCTGGCCCGATAACAGCCCAGCACGACCGATTTTCCACCCCTATCTATAACCCCAAAACTCTATTATTTACAGTTGGACCCCTTTTTAATTATAATTGTTCCTCCCTTCTATTTGTATTTCCAGTTAGACCCCTTCAGATTTCTAATATCACACACAAAATTATATTTAGATGAGTGAAATAGATATTTGACATAACTTAATAGTTAAATCTAACGTTCATCCAAAAAATAGGCTCGCTTGCAACATGACTAAAGTTGGATGGCCCAAATAGAAATTTCTAACTTTCGGTAACCGAATTACAAAAAATGGGAAACTTGGATGACCTAATTGTGTGTTTGCCTTTTTTTTTCCTTCTCACCAAATTAAAAAAATAAAAATATATTATTAACAATCCAAGCTAGGTTGGACTGCTAGTTTACAACATTAGTAAAACAACTTTGCTATGTTTACCACCAGGATTACCATTACGGTGACAACTATGCCTTGAAAATGCACATGTACCTCACATGCACTTTGCCTTCAAGGCAAAATTGTCACCACAGTGGTAATCCTGGGGGTAAACTTAGTATTTTTCTTAGTAAAATGTTAATGGGTATGGGTGTAGCTCACTAAATTCCGCCTAAAGTCATGGCCAAAAACTAGAACCCATTTCCACTACTTCGGTAGTGAGTTTGGTCGCGGGCTGAGGCTATTGAGGATGAAAATTAAATTACATGTACTCCCTTTGTCCCTAAATTATCGTCCTTTTTTTTCGTCCGTTCCAAAATAATTGTTCAGTTTGAAACTTACCTTTTTAGAACATCACTTTTTTACCACTTTACCCTTATTTTTTCAATCTACTTTAATTATGGGCCACATACACATGGGCTTTAAAAGAAACTACACATTAAATCAATATAAATAATCAAGTCAATTGTTTTTTCTTAAACTACGCGTCGGGTCAACTAGGACGATTATTTAGGAACGGAGGGAGTATGATATTTCCAGACATCGATTTGATATTTCTGACAAACGTGAAAGACATGGGTCTTAGAGTATCACCATTGTTAAAAAAAAAAACTCAATTCTTATCCAACTTCTTATTAAGAATGTGATATTAACAATGGTGGAGCACTTCTTAAAGTGTCAAATAGGAGAGAAAAAACAACTTCCAAAATAAGAAGTCACTTTTGGCTGAAAAAGAAGAAGCAAGTGGGCGACTGTCAGCCACCATAAGTGGTGTGTGTGTTGGGGGGGGGGGAAAGGGTTTTTTATTTTATTTAGGATGGTGTTAAATTTAATATTTTTTGTGTAAGAAGATATGTAAGAAGATTATACGATGCGAAGATATATTCTTAAATGTGTAAAAAGATAAAAATATATATGTGACCGTAGGACCCAGCTAAAAAATTGTGGGAATACCACCTTTTTGACCACCATACGAATTGGAGAAATCCAATTTGACCAACAACGTTTCATAACGACCAAATTAACCAACCAAGTTTTAATTTGGTTGCAATGTCGTCCTCACCGTTTCATAACGACCAAATAAACCAACCAACTTCTGTCAATATCGGGCCAATAAATTGTCATAGAAGGAAGATATTGACAGAAGTTGGTTGGTTAATTTGGTCTTTATGAAACGGTGAGGACGACATTGCAACCAAATTAAAAATTGGTTGGTTAATTTGGTCATTATGAAACGTCGTTGGTCAAATTGGATTTCTCCAATTTATACGGTGGTAAAAAATATGGTATTCCCAAAAATTGTATAAAAATTTATCACATTAAAGATGCTCTTATAGACACGATGTTTGCCAATCGCTACATTTGAGTTTAACTGGTCTAATGTTAGTAGAGTGCTTATGTATTTGTCTAAATTCAAAAAACCTCCAGAAGGAGAGGTTAATTGGTTATATATAATTTCATCAAATAAAATGATAGTATCTAAATAGAAGGTGCGATTTAAAAAAATATTACAGTTAAAGGATACATTGCTTCAAGTGATAGTTGAATGATTGATGTTTTATAAGGGGTGACTGTTCAGAAGATTAATCGTAGGGTGTGACTTTGTAATCTGAAGATAAAATAAAGGGAGAAGAAAAATGGGTGACTGCTCATAGTATTAATTATAGTGGGTGACTTGTAACATGGAGTTAAAAATGGATAACTATTAACTACTCACACGTGTGAATGTGAAGATGAATCTCAATCGTTAATTTTTTTAATATAATTTAATATCAACATCTGAATAGCTCTAGTCAATTACTTAACTGTTTTATATATATATATATATATATATATATATATATATATGGCTACAAAAACTGAGATAAGTACTTGGAACAACTTCATGATATAATGTTAACCTGTTTATCTCAAATGGAAGACGTGAGACGACATTGAACTAGAACCAGTGGTCGGCAAATAGAATAGGATTAAAGTCATATGTGTGAGAAGATTAAATTAGAAATAATGCTCACCAAATGGATTGACGCAGTGCAGTTTCATTGCGACTGCGTCAGAAAACCTGAAAGACCACAAAAAAAAAAAACACAAGAAACTTCAAGAAACCCCAAAATCAGCTAAGAAACAGAATATTGAAACAAACCTAAGCTGAACCAAGCCTGAAGGACATGATCAACTCAATCAACCAACTGACAGTTTTGGTCGGCAGTAATAATTCGTCGAACAAAAATCAGAGGCAGGCACCATAAAGAAATTCCTTAATTATGATTGTTCTATTTTTTTTAGTATTTAAAAATTAGATAACTTTATTTATTGTAATAGGAAATAGATTAGAATAATGAGTCCTTTAGTATCGTGAAAACTAAGTTGAATATGATTAGGAATTCTTTAGATAGTAAACGGGTCTTTCCGATCCTTTAGTTTTGTTTTAGACTTTTTTCTTTCAATCAATAATATTCAGTTCAATATAACTCCTATTTGGTGCGCCAATAGCAAGGAAATTCCTATCGATTGTTTGATCTTCGATGGTTTGTACGTTACTAACATAATCTTAATCTTTTATATTCACCCATTCATGTGTTTACGAACAAGTTTGCTTATTCTATACTTTCGTGCTACGCTTATGGCTGAACCCTAAACAATCCTGCTCGAAGTGTTGAACAAATGACTGAAGCTGAATACTGATGGCTCGTGTATTTCGGGTAAGTGCTCAGGGGGGGTATCATTCGGAATGATAAGGGGGAATTGGTGGCTGCTTTTTCTAACTTTTACAGCTCTGGTTCGAATGTGTTCGCGGAAATTATGGCGCTTCAAGATGGTCTTCGTCTGTGTCGATCCCTTGCTTTGGATAAGGTCCTAGTTGAATCTGACTCGTTAACGGCGGTTAATTTTATTGCAGGACACCATAACACTCCATGGCTTTATGAGTATGATCTTCGGGAGTGCCGCAAAGTTTTATCTTCCTATAGTCTGAATCACGTGTTCCGGGAACAAAATTTTGTTGCTGACCGTCTGGCCGCAGAAGCTCATAGTCACCAGTCGAGACAATCCTTCTTTGACATTCGAGATCTTCCTAAAGCTGTTATGCATGCCTATAAAAGTGACTTGTATGGTTTTTCGAACTTTCGCCGTTGACAATTCCTGTTTGGATACTTTTTGGATATTTTAGTTTGTCAAAATTTGTTACATGTATTTCCTTTTAGAGTTAAGGCTCCTCTGTCCCCCCGTTCAAAGGGTTAGGCTGGTTGTCCCCCTCAAGTTTGTTTTCTTTTTCTCTTTTTTATATATTCCGCAAGTGCCGCCCTGCTTCCCAAAAAAAAAAAAAAAATGTCTGAAACCCTTAAATCTGGTGTCGAGGAGTTATGCAATGACATGAGAGAAATACGTGAGAGCCTAAGGGAAATTATGGTTGCCCTACGCCTCGGTGGAGAACAAGCCCAGCAGCAACCTAACGTCGTTGCTTGCTTACAGAATCTGGATGCGCCTACTGCAAATCCAGTAGCACCAATACAAGCATGTCGACGACATAATGAATTTGACGGCTATCGACTCAAAGATGAAATTCCAGCATTCAATGTGTAGAAATTCACAATTAATAGGAATAACGACATAGCATTTTCATTGATTGAATCACCTATTTATATAGAGAATTACAATTAGGGTTACACTAGGAGTGTGGTACAAGAAACCTTTACAAATGAAGGAATCATAATAAGGAAAGAACTATACAAGGAAAGGAACTATATACGGTAGTTACTACTAAACAATAATTACAATAAATAAATGAATAATTAATAAATATATTATTCTCTAATATGCCTCCGCAAGATGGACTCACGATAGGAGAAACCAATCTTGTGAAGTAATTGATGGAAGCGCTGGAGAGCAAGCGGCTTGGTAAGGGCATCAGCCAACTGATCAACCGAGGAGACATGGGAGACTCGTAATAACCCGTCTTGAACCTGTTGCCGGATGAAGTGAAAATCCAGGGCCACATGATTCATACGAGTATGGAAGACTGGGTTGGAACACATACTAGTGACACCCACATTATCACAATAAATGACAGGTTGAGTCGATGAGGTGATATCAAGCTCGCCGAGGAGAGACACAATCCAGCGGACTTCAGCAGCAGTGGCAGCCACGACCCGATATTCAGCTTCAGCCGAGGAGCGAACAATAGTGTGTTGTTTCTTGGAGCTTTAGGAGATCGGGTTGCTGCCAAGATAGACAATGTAGGCACTGGTGGATGTATAGTCATTTTTTATACCCGCCCAGCCAGTATCAGTGAATGCATGTAAAGCTAGAGGAGAGTGACAATGAAGAAGAATGCCAACATCAATAGAACCGCATAGATACTTGAGAACACGTTTGACCGCATTCCAGTGCTCGGTAGTCAGCCTATGCATGAACTGAGAGAGTTTGTTGATAGCATATGCGACATCAAAGCGAGTAAGGGACAAATACTGAAGACTCCCGACCATTGCCCAAAACTCTAAAGGATCCATGAAGGCAGTGCCCGACTGAAGTGTCAAAATTGGCGAGGTGGGGAGAGGAGTAGTAACCGGGCGAGTATCTATCATGCATGTGCGAGCAAGGAGATCGGAAATGTATCCGGAGACCACTTGGTCACTTAACAACTTCAACACCAAGGAAATAGTGAAGATCACCAAGGTCCTTGAGCGAGAAGTGACTAGCGAGCAGAGAGATGAAGGTCTGAACTGCAGCAGGCTGGTTTCTAGTGATGATGATGTCATCCATATAGACAAAGAGATAGATGATGTTGCCCCCTGTATGAAGTATGAACAACGACGTGTCGGCCAAAGAATTTTTGAAGCCAAAGACAAGAAGAAATTGTCGCAGTTCGTTGTACCATGATGGGGGAGCCTGCTTGAGTCCATAGATGGCCTTGTGAAGCCAACATACATGTTGAGGGTTGTTCTTGCCAATGATTCCCAGAGGTCAAGTCATGAATACTTCCTCAGAGAGAGTACCTTTTGTTCACATTGAGTTGTCGAAGAGCCCATCCTCGGCATACGGCCAGGGAGAAAACTAGTCTCACTGTAGTGGGTTTAACAACTGGGCTGAAGGTCTCATGATAGCCAACACCTGGTCACTGGTGAAACCCTTTAATAACTAGGCGAGCATTGTTGCGATCAATGGTGCCACTAGCATGACGTTTGATATGGAAAATCCATTTACAGCCAATAACATTGCGAGCACTTACCGAAGGAACCAGATTTCAAGCATTATTGCGAGTTAGTGCATCATACTCCTCAGACATGGCCTGTCGCCACTTGACATTTTTGAGAGCCTGTGTGACACAAGTCGGTTTGCTGTCCACTGCTAGGTGAGCAAAGTGATTGAGTTTGGTGAGTGGCTTGTAGATATTATTCTTAGAGCGAGTAACAATAGACGAGGTACCAGTAGCAGCAGGCACGGGAACTGGAGCAACGGGCACGAGATTGACCTCGGGTGCAACGGGCACTGGAGTAATGCGTACAATGCTTTCCTCGGGTGAGGAATCTTAGTGCCGGGAAGGATCCAGTAACGGGCATATAGCTGTCTTTGGGCAGGGTGCTAAACTGCTGGGTGTCGAGGGGGGTTGAGTAGTATGCACATGCACAGGGCTGGTAGCGGGCATAGAACTTACTGAGTGAGGTTAGTGTATGGGAGAGCTGAGATCAACGAAGGTCTGATTAGTGCTAGGAGCAATTGGCGTGGAGTCACTGGAGCGGGCAGCGGACGGTGTGTATGAAGATGAAAGAATATCATGAGGTAACCAAGTAGCACGTATGGAGTTAGTAGGCCGAGGAATATGTAACTCGAGGTTGGATATAGGGAACTCGGACTCGACAAACCGAACATGACGGGAAACAAACAGTTTAGTGGTAGCCAGATCATACCATAGGTAGGCACTTTGGGTGAGCGAGTAACCAAGGAAGACACATGGGGTGGAGCGGGCAGCGAACTTATGGAAGAAGTATGGGCGGAGCCAAGGGTAGCAGAGGTAACCAAAGGCACGCTGTTTGGAGTAGTTGGGAGGAGACCCGAACAGTTTTTGGTAGGGAGATAGTTGTTGGAGGGTTGGTGTTGGTAGTAGATTTATGAGGTAAGTCGCTGTTTGGAAGGCAAACGACCAGAAGGGTAGCGGAAAAGATGTTTTGGAAAATAGAGAAAGGCATGTTTCAACAATATGACGATGACGATGTTCCGAGAACCCATTGTGTTCCGGAGTGTGAGGCGGTGAGGTGAGATGAGAAATGCTATTGGCGGACAGGTAGGCGGCGAAGTAGGCAACCAAGCCAGTGTCCTGGGCAAGACCAGTGTACTCGCCTCCATTGTCCGATTAAAGGGTGACAATGTTCGTTTTGAAATATTTTTCCACAAGGGCTTTGAAGCGAGGAAAAATGGTGGCAACATCAAACTTTTGTCTGAGCGGGTAGAACCAGATATAGTGTGTGAAGTGATCAACAAAAATCACACAATACTTGAACCCATCAACAAAATGAAGGGGGGAGGTCAAAACATCAGAGTAAATAGTTTGAAGTAGGGAGGTAGACACAATAGTAGATTGATAAAAGGGAATTTTATAACTTTTATTGCATAAACAATCATTAGAATTGGTTTGTTTAATGCATGTAGTGTCTAAAGCTAAGCCAAAACTAGATAGAATCTAATGTTGGACGGATCAGACGGATGACGAAGCCGATGATGCCAGTCTTAGTGAGAGACTTTACATCCTACACAGGCAGAGGGGCAAGGAGAGGGAGCAGTGGTCGGCCATTCATACACACCATCTTTAGATTGCCCGGTCTGTAGTATGCTCCTTATCAATAGATCCTTCACATGAAAATACGATGGTAAGAACCCAATAGATGTATTGTTGGAGATGGAGAATTGAGATATGGATATGCGATTCTTTTTCATGTCAGGTACAAAAAGAACATTATGTAGGGGGAAAAGTGTGTGATGATGTATAAAGCGAGGAGGAACAAGATTTGGAGATAGTTAACCCAGTACCATCACCAATGACTATGTCGTCCGTGCTCGTGTAGGTGGAGTGTAAAGAGAGGTTTCCAAGGTCGCCAATGACATGGTGTGGGTCGTTGTGGGTTCCCGGGGTCGGTGCGCCCGCACCCTGCGCGTCCTTGGATAGGTGTGTGCGTACGTGCGGATGCGGGACATCCACTGCTCTCGTTCCATCCTCCTTTTTTTAGGGGAAGACGAAATCAAAAGTGCGAGAGGAGTGCTGTCTAAGATAGCGCGTTGGAAAGCGCCTCGGTTGCCTTTAGTGGATTTTTGATCCAATATGGGAACTTTGGGTTTCCCGCATCAAGTTATCCTTTTTTAGGGGATACCAGGATATGAGAATGCATCACCCTTTCATTCCCATTTTCCCTTTTTTAGGGAAAAACAGAAAAGTGCAAAAAAGGATGTTGCGACGCCCCCACTATGGATTTTATTGAAAATAGCCTTATGGCCTATTTCGGATCACTATGGGAGCTTTGGGTTTCCCGCATCAAGTTATCCCTTGTTTAGGGGATATCAGGATATGAGAATACACCACCCTTTCATTCTCATTTTCCCTTTTTTAGGGGAAAACGGAAAAGTGCAAGAAAGGAGTGATGCGAGGCCCCACTGGATCCAAAATGTTTTAGAGTCGCCATCTTTATTTTAAGGCAAAAATAAAGCAAAACCAGAAAAAATAAAACCAGAGATTATGAAAACAGGTTCGGAGGCTAAGTTACGAGTTGGGAAGGTGCTTGGCACCTAACTCACCCTTTCGGTCTCAAAAGTGGTTTTTGGCTAAAGTATGCTTATTGTTATATTTATTTAGCAAATAAATAAAGCATTAAAAGACAGGGAAATAAAAACAAATACATCCGTGGCTACATTATTTACGGACTTGCAGTCATTTCCTTACAATAATTAGAAATATATTTAAAAATATTTGGTCATTATAACGGCTCTTTTACATAATATTTTCTAATCTAATCCGGGTAGCCCAACGGCCTATATTAGCTACATTGGGCCGGATTTAAAAAGTAATTTTATAAAAAATAGCGCCCTTAAAGGCTATTACCTTTTAGAGCGTGGTGTGCTCGCTCTGTCCTTCAGGGAGAGGGAGTCTTTGTTGTTGTTGTTGTTGTGTTGTTGTTGTTGTGATTCGGGCAGAGTGACTGCTTATTCTGGATGATTTTGGCTCGTTCACTCGGGCAGAATGACGGCTTATTTCGGATGGTTTTAGCCTTTTTGGTTGGGCGGAATAACAGCTTATTTTGTGTGTTTTTCAGCCTATTACTCGGGAGGCTTACTTTATGGATTTTGGGCCGGGGAAGTAGAGTGGATATCTAACTAAAAGGCTAGGGATCACTTTTAACCGGTGGATTTGTGTTTTGGCAGAGTTTGGACGGGGTTTGGAAGCTTTGGTGGGCTACACACTCCTTATCTCACTTCTCTCGCTACTTCGGAGTTATAAGGACGCAGAGGAAATTTTCCTTCAGCGTTTCTTCGTCTCTAATTTTCGTGTCTCCGAAGTGAGCCCCAACACTCCTATTTATAGCTGGAAGAAGGGACTGATCGGGAATTACAAATTCCCTCAACGCGCTGATAAAGCAGGTACTCCATCCTTCGCAGCTTGTACAATGCGTTAACTGGGAGAGGAACTGTAGCACAGATGGCGCGGACATCACCATGGCATGGCGCGGCGCCAATGCAGCCTTTTGGCTGCGCCATGGCCCTATTCCAAGTTCAATTTTGACACTTTCACCCCTCGCATTTTACTGTTTTGCACATCCTGCTTTGCCTTTTGCATTTTTGACTCCTGTAACTTGACATTTGTTAAGTTTAAGCATTTCTTGATATCACATGTCAGAGTCACATATCAGGGGTACAAAATTGGGGTGTCTACAGTCGCCCGGCGTGCACCCGTGCGCCGGGCGCCCTTGGATAGAGGTGCGCGTACATGCGGATGCGGGACACCACTGCTCTCATTCCATCCTCCCTTGTTTAGGGGAAAACGAAATTAAAAGTGCGAGAGGAGTGCTGTCTAAAATAGCGCGTTGGAATGCGCCTCGATTGACTTTAGTGGATTTTTGGTCCAATATGGGAGCTTTGGGTTTCCCGCATCAAGTTATCCCTTGTTTAGGGTATACCAGGATATGGGAATACATCACCCTTTCATTCTCATTTTCCCTTTTTGAGGGAAAAACGGAAAAGTGCAAAAAAGGATGTTGTGAGGCCCCACTATGGATTTTATGAAAATAGCCTTATGGCCTATTTCGGATCACTATGGGTGCTTTGGGTTTCCTTCATCAAGTTATCCCTTGTTTAGGGGATACCAGGATATAGGAATGCATCACACTTTCATTCTCATTCTCTCTTTTTTAGGAGAAAACGGAAAAGTGCAAGAAAAGAGTGTTGCGACGCCCCATTGGATCCAAAATGTTTTATAGAGTCGTCATCTTTATTTTAAGGCAAAAATAAAGCAAAACCAGAGTCGTTTGATTTGAAATATTTCGTATGTTTTTGGTATATAAATGTGGTACAAATTTACGAAAATGATTGATATCGAGCTAAATAGGGAAAAATCAATTGTGTTAAAGTGATGGTGAATGCTATCACATTTTATAGGGTATTAGATTGCAGAAGTCATCGCTTAATAGCAGCTAATGCGATGACAATAACAATCACGCATAAGGAATGATGTGATGTCATATATAGCAATAAAATGATGGTTAATGCAATCGCATACTTCAATATAAGCGATGAACAAAACAATCATATATTCGGAGATAAAGCAATGGGAAAAACAATCACGTATGCCACAATAAAGCGATTATAGAAGCAATCGTGCATTCGAAGATAAAGCGATGATCAATGCAATCGTGTAATCTCAGATGAAACGATGATTAAAGTAATTGCGTATTCCTAAATAATGTGATGGCCAAAGCAATCACTTATGGCTCACTAGAGAGATGGTTAAAACAATCGTGTATTCCAAGATAACGTGATGGAAATATCAATCGCCTAATGTCCTCTAAAGTGATTGAATAAGCTATCGTCTATTGTAAAGACGATTGCTTTAGCAATCACTTATTTAGTACTAAGGTGATTGTTTAACAATCGTCTTTTAATAGATTATGCGATAGCTTTATATTTTTATGAATTAAAAAAATAAATATTATTTTTCATGTTAGGTGATTGTTTATGCCATCACCTAAAATCTATCAGATAATGCAACAACTTTTACCATCACTTAAAGTTTCAGCGACAAGGCTTTATGCAATGAAACCGGTGATTGTTTTGACCATCGCATATAGTCTAAGGCGATGGTTTTTTAGTATTGGTGATTGCTTTCGGCCATCACATAAAAGCAATTTTCTAGTAGTGTATATATATATTTTATGCATGCAAAAATGCAAGTAATGTAGCATATACCTTTTAAATGCAAAATATATACATTTTTATTATTTTTTAGAATAATAGAATTTTTTTGTCCTTGAACTATATCAATACTATGCGTTTGGTCCCTGTACTTTTTTTGAAATGTGTTTGGTCCCTCAATTCGGTTTTTTTGGTCAATTCCCCCTTCTTACCGTTACCATTACTAAAAAATTAACATTGGCTAACTTTTCAAAATGTTAAACTATAGGGAGTTAATGTGTCAAAAAAATTAAACACTCGGGAGGAGGCATGAACACCGACAAAAAATAAAATAAGGATGGCACCAGTCAACTCTTTCTCTCTCTTCCAGCCATGTCTCTCAAGCCCAAGCACAAGCTCGTTAAACAACAGCAAGTTGGGCCGAACTCTCTTTGATCACATGCACTCTCTCAGGCCACTAATCCAACAACTCAAGAAGTGCAAAACTTCAGATTTCCCTTCCAAATGAAGACAACTACTTTAATTAAGTATTGACAGACCGAAACCCAGACTGTGTTCAAGAATTCATGCCAAAATACTTAAATCTGGCCTT
Source organism: Codonopsis lanceolata (assembly GCA_013146195.2). Lineage (NCBI taxonomy): Eukaryota > Viridiplantae > Streptophyta > Magnoliopsida > Asterales > Campanulaceae > Codonopsis > Codonopsis lanceolata. The sequence goes on from CM028377.1 coordinate 12,457,941, forward strand.
GGTTTTAATGGAATTATCAGTAATTCCCTGCTGGATACATACACAAAATGTGGTCAACTTGAAAATTAGACCGTACTGTTGTGTCATAGACATCGATTATATCGGGTTACTGTCAAAAAGGTTTTCCCTACAAAGGGATTCACTGGTTTTCACAGATATTGGAGGTTATGCAGCCTAATGAAATTGGGTTTAGTGTTCGCCGCTGGCGAGGGGGTCGGGGCCGGGGCTAATGTGAGATAAGCGTGGTCGGTGGATCGTAGATAGTCATGATTGAGAGAGAGACGACATCTATGGAGATGGTGAGAGAGCTCGGGGAAGATGAGGCGGCTAGGGAAGAAGCGAGGAACCGATAGATTTGAAGCTGGAGTTCGGCGGTAGGAAGAGAAATCGGAGAAAGCTTTGGAAGAGGCGACATCTATGGAGATGGAGATGGTGAGAGAGCTCAGGGAAGATGAGATGGCTAGGGAAGAAGCAGGAACCGATAGATCTGAACTGGAGTTCCGGCGGTAGGAAGAGAAATCGGAGAAAGCAACTGGAAGAGAGACGACATCTATGGAGATGGAGATGGTGAGAGAGCTCGAGGAAGATGAGACGGCTAGGGAGGAAGCAGGAACCGATAGATCTGAACTGGAGTTCCGGCGATAGGAAGAGAAATCGGAGAAAGCGGCTGGAAGTGAAGACGACAGGCACGACAATGGAGGGATTGAAGAGCAAACCTTTGTCACCGGCACGACAATGGAGGATTGAAGAGTAAACCTCTGCCATCGTTTTCTTCACAAATCACCAAAGTAGAGGGAGGTGGCTGGATTGACAATGGAGGATGGCATTCTCCGGCTGGATGAAGAAGGTAGACGGGCTTGAGAGACATGGTTGGAAGAGAGAGAGAGAGTTGACTGACTAAAGACAATGCCATCCTTATTTTATTTTTTATCGGTGTTTATGCCTCCTCCCGAGTGTTTAATTTTTTGACACATTAACACCTTATAGTTTGGACATTTTCAAAAGTTAGCCAATGTTAATTTTTTTAGTAACGGTAACGGTAGGAAGGGGTAATTGACCAAAAAAATCGAATTGAGGGACCAAACACATTTAAAAAAAAAATACAGGGACCAAACGCATAGTATTGGTATAGTTCAAGGACCAAAAAATTATATTATCCTATTTTTTATTATGCCTACCATGCAAAATAAAAGATGCATTATTATTTTATGGGATGCTAAAGATGCAAATTCAAAAATTTTCTCTTTTATTTTTTTTAATTTTTATTATTTATTTTTTTACATGCGAGAATGATGTTTTATTACGAAATGCGTCACATGAAATTAGCATGCTGCAATTTTATGATTCACAAAATACGATGCATGCAACATGTTTATTATTTATCATTACTCATCATTATTATTTATACTTATTCATTCATATTTATTTTGCGAGGAAAATAAAGATAGTAGACTTACCTCCTTCTTCCCTTTTTTCTCTTTTTTTTTTTGTTCTGCGGGCCATTTCAGAGGGTCCGGGCTTCTTGTACCAACGTGATGGAGATTTATCACATGTTGCCCGAGGCGGCACAGGTCCTAGTGGAGGGTTATGGTTTCAGTGCCTTCCTTCATGCCTTTCGTCCCTTCACGAGTTATGTGCCGATTTTTGATGTGCTTCGGGACTATTGGTGGGACACCACCCATACCTTTCATTTTAGCTGGGGGGAGGCGACCATGACCCCCTATGACTTTGCCGCTATCACCGGCCTCCCTACCAGCATCGGTGAGACCTTGACTCCTGACAATACTCTCCGTCGGCGTCCTTAGGAGGTGGAGGACCTCCTGGGTTTCGAGACAGAATTTAAATCGACGGATGAGATTTTTATCAGCAGCGTGCGGAAATGGCTTCTAGCCAACGCTGGGCGGGTCCCAGAAAACGACCTCGCCGCCGTGACTCGCGCGGCTAAAGCATTTTTATTTTTCTTCCTCGACACGTCGCTTTTTGCCAACTCTTCTACCACCCTGAGGTTTTCTGTCCTGGCCTGCTTGGCAGATTTTGAGTGGATCCTTGATTACGATTGGGGGCAGGCGGGCCTGGCTGAACTATATGCTTCTATGGACAGGGCTTGCCGGAATGACTCGCCAACCTTGAATGGCTTTGCCCCGGCGTGGGAGGTATATGTCTTTTCCTGCTTTTGCTGCTTTTTATTATTATTATTATTATTATTATTATTATTATTATTATTATTATTATTATTATTATTATTATTATTATATATATATATATATCTTTTTTTTTCGCATCATTCATTTTTTTTTAATTGCTGATAAAATTTCTTTCTTTTATTTTTCTTTCTTTTTGCAGGCCTGGGCCTTTTCATTCTTTCATTTCACGTCGGGTCGTCTTAGTCAGCGTGTCCACCAGCCACCTTATCTGCTTCAGTTTATTGATGAGAACAGAGTTCGGCCATATCAGGACGGCGGTTGTGCAAAGAAGGAACGGGGGCAGGAGCGGATTACCAGCTCGAGTTCGAGTACGGTGCACTTCCTTCCTTGGGAGGGCCTGGAGGAGCATTATGTTGTTGCTTTGGGATTGAGCTGCTTCCGGATAATGATGGTATCCATTATGGTGGATTCTTTATATATGGGCGAGCGGGTCAATCACCAGCATCATTTGATTTTGGTGCCTCCAGTGGTGCCTCTTAGGCCCCCTTTTTGGGTGATAGAGCCCGACCACCTGCCGAACAGGTATCAGTACCTGTCGAAATTCCTTATGCAAGCGACTGATTTTCCTGTTATGGCATATGAGGATTTCCTGCGGACAGTGCTTCATTCTCCCTTTCCTGCTCCTACTGTGCCCATACGAGCTTCTAATGCCTGTGCCAGGCCAAGGCCTTCCATCCCATCTCTCGACGAGAATCTGGAGTTCGCTGAGCCTGATGACGTCTTCTCTACCTTTCAGTATCAGTGGGGTGGTCATGTGGTAGAGGAGATGCTTCCAGATGTCGAGATTCCTGAGGAGTGTCGGGTTCCGGAGCAGGCCCGTTCGGTAGACACATTTACCTTTGCATTTATTTTTCTCTTTTTTTTTCATCATGCACATATATTTTTTCATCATTTTTCTCCATTTTATGAATGTCTATATTTTTTGGAGACTAACATATTTTCTTTTTTGCTGTCTCACTTTTTTGTTCCAGGTGAATGTGTCCACTTACAAGAGGATGTTGCGGGGCTTCGTCAGCATTAACAAGCTTTATAAAAAGCTTGTTGACGAATTTTCCTGCAGGGGGAATGACACAGTGCGACAAACCAGGCGCCGAGATGGTGATGACGATGATGCAGATGCCGGGTCGAGCCGCACTCGGGGCAGAGGTCGAGCATACAGAGCTGGTGGCACAGGGGGCCCTTGGGTTATGGGTGGTGGTCTTGATAGGAGCCAGTCGTCCCGAGCACATTAGTCTTGGATACCTGCGATTATTAGTTTCTTTTTCTTTCTTTTTTTTAATACTAAAACATGTACATACATTTATTATACAATGCAATATAATTTTATATAATGCAAAAATATTAAAATGCAGACTCAAACACATGCATAAAATAAAGTTATATCAATATCTAAGGGTAATGGCATGTTGTATTTTAGAAACAGGTTTTATAAGAATACACCTTCAGGCTCGAGCGGGCTTTTCTGGTGATATGCGGGGAGGAAAAGGCAGCCTCCTTCTCCTGTTTCCTGGGCACATAATTGCCGCTGAGCTAGTGTGCGTAGCCTTTCCTTTTTTTTCTCCGTGATCAAATAGAAATTATAGAAATCAGTCAAGCCGAAAACCGGGATACCGGGCAATTTCAAGGGAACAGTAGTAGGAGGCTGGCGCGGCACCAGAAAGGGTATATGGCGGCGCCCTGAGTCCTTTCTGTGCAATCCCTTTTCAGTACTATTCACGTATTGTGCTCTGAAATCGTCTGTTTCTTGGATTTTCGGTATAAAAGGCGGACGGGGGATCGCTTGTTTCTTCACAGATTCATTTGCTCCTTCCTTACAAATTTCTAAACTTGCTTTTGCTCAGCCATTGCCTCTTTTATCAAATAATCTTTTGCATTCTTTCTCACAAATGGCTGCACGAATTCATATAGCGCTAGAGATAGAAATCTATGAGAATGCTTTGGATTTTTGGATTCTCTCCCTGCGTTCAGACGAGTGTGATTGGTTCGATCATATTTTTGGATTCAGGTGCCTGTTATCTTGGAGGAATATCATCATTAACTGGGACATGCTGAGGGGAGCCTCCAGGTTTTGGTCTCCTCAGGACCACCTTTTTAACTTCTGTATGAATGAAATGTGACACACTTACGAAGAGTTCTGTGCAATGTTAGGGGTGGCTCCTTCTCGTCTGATTGTCGTGCCTTCTCACAGAAGGCGTTCGTATATGGCTATCAGGGAGCTGTTTCGCACTACTCGCCGCGCCACTCTAGGTTTTTATGATGGAGTAACTTTTGATTTGACTGTCCTCCCTGGAGCCTTTACAGAATTCAGGGAGGATGGCATAGATTACTTGAGGCGTCGGCTGTCTGCGCTTTTCTTCTGCCTGGTAGGGAGGTATTTGTTGGTGGGCCAACCCAGATTTATTGATGTGCGGGTCGTTGACCTAGCATTGCAGCCATGAGATTGCCAATTGAGCATTGTTCCGGTGATTCTGGCGGAAACTCTAGCGGGCCTGGATGATTTTACAGGCGGTGGTGATGAATTATTCCCTACCGGTAGCCCCATTTTGCTCCACATGTGGTTGGAGGAGCATTTTCTTTGGGTGATGGCCCCTGTACGACATGGAGCACTGTATGACCCAGGGCTTTATGGCCTTCGTGGTCACTTTCCTCAGACCAACTATTCAGAGTTTGATTGGGCTGAGAACTTTTTCCATAGGGGCTCCATGGACATAGTCTGGGTGATCCACCATTGGCAGATCCGACGCTTCCTTATGTATTCCGCAGAGTATAATCAAGTGGTCTTGCTGGGCATTGAGCGGACTTCTTTTTACAGAGCCGACCGGATCTTGCGCCAATTCAGGAGAGAGCAACTTATCCTTAACCCAACCCGTCCTGTATATCTGGAGGCGGATAATAATGACGAGGGCCTGGGTACCACTATCCAGGAAATGTGGGAACGAGATTTTGATAGGCTGGAGGTAGCCTATTTATTTTCTGATTATATGATTCTTTCCTACGAATATCTGGCATGGATAATGGTGGCTGCCGAGGGGGCGTCCCGCGTGATTAGGTGTGGGCTGAGGAATATTCTGGGCCGTCATATTGCTAGCGTTATAGATGCTCGCCTGATAGAGATAGGCGAGGATATTGATAGTTCGGGGCTAGTCGTCCCTCAGGCCCTACAGGAGGAATTTAGGCGGGTACATAATCTTGGTGCCCAAACAGCTCCTGGACCGAACACAGCGGGTCCTAGCAATGCGCCCCGCAGGTTGAGCAATGCAAGCAGATAGTGCAACCCTTGGGAACCTGAAGTGGCTGCTCCTCCCCCTCAGACTGGATGGGGCACGACTTTCAGAAATGATGGCAATGAGCTTCCTCGGCTGAGCATCGCAAGCAGGCAGAATAACCCGTGGGAGCCAGAGGAGGCTGTCCCTCCTCCTCTGCCTGGATGGGGCACTGCTTTCAGAAATGATGGGGCCGGTCCAAGTAACACAGCTGCCCAGGAGAATGGGGATGCCGATGATGAAGAAGAGGATACTTCTGGTGGCTCCTGGTCGATGTCTTATTTTAATTATTTCCTTGCAAGTGTACAAGACTATTGTAGAATAGTTTTGGGAAGCAAGGGTCGAACCACAGAGACAAGAAGATCACAGATAGTACGATTATTGATAGCAAATTATTAATCTAAGGGGGTTTTTCTATTGATTTTAATCTAAACTAATTATTATTCTAGTGTTTAACTAAATTAGCAGCAATCACATATTATGAAGATCTTATGGTGGAAGGAAATCTAGGGTTAGGGTTTCACTTGTATCTCTTCTATGCTTATTTTAATAAAATATCATTCAATTACTTGGGTTCGTTCACAAAATATAGATATAGCCTGTTGAATTACCGTTCAGTCTCCATCTTCAAATAATCCATCCATTATATATTCTAGGCATACGAACATATGATTTAACTGTCACTTAGGTCATATATGGAACCTGACCCTAACTTATCACTCTCGTGCATCGATAGGTTCAATTTATTGTGATGGTGAGCCAGTGTACAACATATGCATATTGATCATGCAGTTATCCGCACCTCTAGGCCTTTATTATTCACGATTACATTCATTTGTTCAAAGTGAAATAATAGAGGGATTGATAAACACCACAATCAACAAGAATTGAATGAATAAAAATATAATTAAAGTATAGATTCGATACAAGTTACCTCCCAACTCCTAGATTTATAGGTGATTAGTTCATCCTTGAAGATGAACCGCACATAGAGATGATAAAATACATGAATCGTTCTTTAATCCTTGTAATTACAACAACTAATTATGTTATACAACCTAAAATCTATTCTAAAGCTATTGAAAACTACTTTTTAGCCGTCCTAATGCCTTGGCTACCGGCCTCTATTTATACTATGGAGTTGTAGGGCAATTAGATCTCTTGGCCTGAAGTGAAAACGCAAATTCTAACATTCTGACCACCTTGCGGTCGCATGGTATGAGGAGGCACCTTGCGTCCGCAAGGTCTTCAATTTTTCCGAGGCTTGATTTCTGGCGACCGCAAGGTGCCCAGTCTGGTCTTCTTCTTTTCTTCTTCAATTTTACACTCTGGGCCCTTCTCGAAATTTTCACCAAAAAGCCTTATAATTTATATACTTTCACCTAAAACCCTGAAACTCACAAAATCACTGGAAAACGCATATCAGTAGCCAAAAGCCTCGTGAAATCGCTTAATTTAAGTCATAGAAGTATAGGAAATCGACGTATAAAATACATCGATCAGCTCCCATGCAGGTGAAACTAGAGCTTCTTCTGCGCCTCGCAGGAGGAGTATATGGGCCCGGCTGGGCGGACGCCACAGACACTGATGGACCACCTTGGGGTTGGAGCTGCAAAAGAAGGGATAGTTTCTGGGGAAACAAGGGGGATAGAGGCAATAATATATATGTACAGGTAGATAATGCACAATCTAAATTTCTTTAACAATTATTCCTAAGTTGCACCTTAGGACCTAAAATTTTATATTTTAGTGTTTTAATGTGAGCTTTCGTCGTGGTTTTTCTCCTTCCTGTCAGTCGAGCCCCTTGCATGCTAAAGATTCAAGGTAGAATGCTGAGGATTCAAATAGTGCCTTCCCTCCCCTTTTTCTCCTGATATTTTTTTTATATATGCTCTAATTTTTGCCTAGGCCGCCCTTTCGGGTTTTCAACCTAGCAAGGCCTTATTTCTTCTTTTATTGTTTTTTTATATATATGCTCTAATTCTTGCCTAGGCCGCCCTTTCAGGTTTTTAGCCTAGCGAGTTGGGGAGGGAGGTAACCGCTGGATAAATTAGCTCAAGCATAATACCTTTTGAGCTTGTTGAGGTTAAAGGGCTGAACAAGATCTTCTCCTTCTTGGTTTGTGAGAAGTACGGCACCTCCTGACCGGATTTCTTTGACAATATACGGTCTCATCCATGGAGATTTTCATTTTCCCCTAGTATCAACATAACTAGGGGGTTTTTCTCGAAGCACGAGATCCCCAACTTGGATGTCGCGGCCTTTGACTCTTTTATTGAAGGCCAGGGCTATGCGCCTTTGATATGCTCGGGTATACTCCAGTGCTAGTAGGCGTCGTTCGTCGATTAGGGCTAATTCTCCAAATCGCCATTTGACCCAGTCAACTTCAGCTATGCCAGATTCCATCATCACTATTAGTGATGGAATTTCAATTTCTATTGGAAGTACTGCCTCCATGCCATATGCTAGAGATTAGGGGGTAGCCCCAGTGGGTGTGCGAACTGAGGTGCGGTAGCCCCAGAGGGCTAGCGGTAATTTTTCTGGCCAGTCTCTTCCTGTGTCAGCCATTTTTCTGATGATGTTATCGAGCATTTTGTTGGCTGCTTTAACGGCACCATTGGCTTGCGGCCGGTAGGGGGAGGATTTATGCCTTTGGATCTTGAATTTGTCCAGCAGATGATTCACGTCCCCTTCAAAATGTGTGCCGTTGTCGGAGATTATTTCGAAAGGTACTCCGTAGCGATATATAATTTTGGCCCGGATGAATTTGGACACCTTTCGGGCATTCAGGATCTTATAGGAAGAGGCTTCCACCCACTTCGTCAAGTAATCGACGGCTACTAGGACGTATTCGTGGCCATTAAATCCATTCGGGTGAATTTGGCATATGACGTCGATTCCCCATGTTGAGAAGGGCCAGGGGGCTGTGGAGTTATATAGGACGTGTGGGGGCACATGCTGCAGGTTGGCAAAGCGTTGGCACTTGTCACAATGTCGCACCCACCGAATACAATCGGTTTCAAGCGTACTCCAATAGTACCCCTGTCGGATAATTTTCTTGGACAACATATGGCCATTCATGCGGGGCCCGCAGGTACCACCATGCAATTGGTCCAAGATTTTCTCAGCTTTGGCCTGATCAACGCATGATAAATTAAGGCTTTGATAATGCCTCTTATACAGGCTGCCACCGCTGAGTACAAATTGTGAGGCCCACCTTCGCAGGGAGACTTTCCCCCTTTTGTCTAGGCCGGGAGGATAGATTCCTTTCTGAAGCAGATTTAGGATATTAGCGTACAAGGGCTCGTGATCTGCTTCACGGGTTGCATTAATTTTGAAGCAGTATGCCGGAGTGACCTTCTTCCCGACTACGAATGGCTGAACATTAGTTTCTGCGGGAATTTGGACTAGCGATGCCAGAGTAGCTAGGGCATCAGCAAATTGATTTCTATCTCGTGGCAGATAGTGGAACGAGATAGAATCAAATTGGGCGGTAAGTGCTGTTAGTTTGGCATGATAGAGCAGTAGCCGGGGATCTTGGGTTTTCCATCTCCCTTCGACTTGATTTATAATTAGGGCAAAGTCTCCATAGATTTCGAGATCTTTGGATCCCCTTTGGAGAGCTTCTTCTAAGCCAGCAATACAGGCTTCATATTCCGCCGTGTTATTTGAACATTCGAACTCCAACCTTATAGCCAGCGGAGTATGAGAATCAACTGGGTCTATGAGCAAGATTCCTATGCCAAAGCCTCTTTTATTCGCGGCTCCGTCAAAGAACATCTGCCAGCTAGTGCCATGATCAGTGATTTCTAAGACACCTTCGTCTGGGAAGTCAGGCTCAATCGCACCTTCAGTTTTCAAGGGTAGATCGGCTAAGTGGTCTGCAATTACGCTGCCTTTGATAGATTTGAGTGTGACATAAGTTATGTCAAACTCATTAAGAAGAAAGGACCACTTGGCCAGTCGGCTGGAAAGTGATGGCTTGCCGAAGATGTACTTGATAGGGTCCATTCTGGAGATAAGCTTGATGGATCGTCCTTGCAGATAGGTCTTGAACCTTTGCGTGGCTTAGACTAGGCCGGTGAAGCTTTTCTCTAGCGCTGAATAGTTTAGCTCGCTTCCTTGCAGCTTCCTACTTATGAAGTATATGACATTTTCAACGTAGGAATCTTCTTTTTCTTGGGCGAGCATAACCCCTACTGATGTGTCTGTGACAGTTAAATATATGAGGAGAGGTTTATGTGTATGAGGTGGAGCTAGCACATGGGGATTGGTAAGATAGGCTATTATTTTTTCGAAGGCTGGCTGGCACTTCTCGTCCCAGACTTGGTCAGTATTCTTTTTTAGGAGTTTGAAGAGGGGCCCACATATGGTTGTTAGTTGTCGGATGAAGCGGCTGATATACTGCAATCGGCCTAGGAAGCCTTTGACTTCGGTTGGAGTTTTTGGCCGCGGCATCTCTAGGATGGCTTTAATCTTTGCTGGCTCGATCTCGATGCCCTGCTCGGTCACTAAGAATCCCAGGACCTTGCCTTTGGTAACCCCAAATGTGCATTTGGTGGGGTTAAGCTTCATTTGGTGCTTCCTTAACCTTTCGAAGAATTTTCGAAGGTCTTTGATATGGGCACCATTGGCGTTACTGGAATGCACGATCATGTTGTCAACATATACTTCCATTTCTTTATGGATCATATCGTGAAAGAGGGTGGTGGCAGCCCTCTGATAAGTAGCCCCAACATTTTTTAGCCCAAACGGCATGACATTGTAGCAGTAGGTCCCCCAAGGAGTAGTAAATGAGGTCTTCTCTTGGTCCTCTGCTGTCATTTTAATTTGATTGTAGCCAAGCATGCCGTCGACAAACACTACTAGAAAAATGACCTTTAGTGACGGAATTTTCCGTCGCTAAAGGCAAAATTCCGTCGCTAAAGGCCCCCAGCGACTGAATTTTTCCGTCGCTAATCCTTCGTCGTTGATGTCCGACGGACCGATTTCCGTCGCTAAAGGCTGCCTTTAGCGACGGAAATTTCCGTCGCTAAAGGCTTTTAAAAATTAATTAAAATTGAATTTCAGCGACGGAAAATTCCGTCGCTAAATGCTTTTAAAAATTAAATAGAATTGAATTTCAACGACGGAAAATTCCGTCGCTAAAGGCTTTTAAAAATTAATTAAATTTGAATTTCAGCGATGGAAAATTCCGTCGCTAAAGGCTTTAAAAAATTAATTTAATTCGAATTTCAGCGACGGAAAATTCCGTTGCTAAAGGCTTTTAAAAAATAATTTAATTTGAATTTCAGCGACGGAAATTTCCGTCGCTAAAGGCTTTTAAAAAATAATTTAATTTGAATTTCAACGACGGAAATTATGTCGCTAATAATGGAAAAAAATGTAAAAAAATACACAAAAATACTATCATTATAATTTTTTGTACCTGATAATATAACAATTAATACAAAAATAAAAATACAAAATAAACAATAATATAAAACTCTAAATGTTATTACATTGAAGTACCAAATATATACATACAAAATCAAACAATATCAAATATCAATGTTTCAACTTCAAGCAGTACCAATAATCAAAGTGGGGAAGGGGGAGGCTGATCTTGGAAGAGATTTCTGGGATGAAAAGGGGACCCAATACTGCTAGAGGGAGTACTGTTCGAAGACCCATGCATCTGGTGTGCCATGCTTTGCATCGTCGCCCTCATTTCTGCAAATCGTTGCTCTGTTTGCTCTCGATATTCCGTAAACAAACGTTGCTGCTCAGCCAAGCGTGCTTCCAAAGTCTCTATCCTCGAAATCTGCTGAGCATCGGGCCTTCTATTCATCTTATACTATGAAACCTGCATAGTTCCAATGAAATAACCAAATGCTTCCTCTGTCATTAAGAATACAAAAAAAAAACTCGCAATGAATGGCAAACAATTTGAAGAAGTTTACAACCAAACAAATGCGCAACCTTTCTACACAAAAGGTTTCTTTTTTACGTACAAGTATCATGAAAGAAGCAATAACTTTATTAATAATATGAAGAAGCTACCAAAAATCCAACATTGCTACTAATGTAAAAATCAAATATAATACACCAATATAAACAAAAAAAAAACTAAATAACTCATAGATACACTTTAGAGGGCCTTCAAGTAAAGCTACACCCTTTATGAAACCAGATAATCTCCAACCAAGTGAGCATGACCTTACAACAAATCATCACCAACAAAATAGTCTGAACACAAATGACTATTAGTACAAGAGAACAACCAAAAAAAAGTTATCTTCAATAACTTGCCTCATTGATTGACTATTAGTACAAATGCCTGGCAGTAGGGTCCATTCATTGATGAACCCAATAACTAACATCACAAGAGGAACATGATGCAGGAACCAATCCAGCGGATCATATTCACTTCAAATTCTAGTTACTTATAATAGTTAGGTAGGCTCTACCCCACCTTTAAATGTGCATTTGACTCCATCCAACTCAGTTGAACCATCAAGTGAGAGAGGAACAAATCTTGTTTCTTAAGGTTAGGGTTTAGGGTTTAGGCGTAAGAGTTAGGTTGAGGGTTTAGGGTTTAGGTTTCGAGGGTGGGGGTGGGGTTAGGTTTAGGTTTTAGTGTTATGGTTTAGGTTTAGGGTTAAGGTTTAGGTTTAAGGGTAGGGTTTAGGGTTTAGGGTTTAGGTGTAAGAGTTAGGTTTAGGGTTTAGGGTTTAGGGTTTAGGTTTTGGGTTGGGGGTGGGGGTGGGGTTAGGTTTAGGTTTTAGTGTTATGGTTTAGGTTTAGGGTTAAGTTTAGGGTTAAGGGTAAGGTTTAGGGTTTAGGTGTAAGAGTTAGGTTGAGGGTTTTGGGTTTAGGTTTTGGGTTGGGGGTGGGGTTGGGGTTGGGGTTATGTTTTAGTGTTATGGTTTAGGTTTAGGGTTAGTGTTATGATTTAGGTTTAAGGTTAGTGTTATGGTTTAGGTTTAGGGTTTAGGTTTAAGGGTTAGGTTTTGGGTTGGGGTTGGGGTGGGGGTGGGGGTGGGGGTGTGGGTGGGGTTGGGGATGGGTGTGGGGGTGGGTTGGGTTGGGTGTGGTGGGGTTGGGGTTATGTTTTAGTGTTATGGTTTAAGGGTAGGGTTTAGGGTTTAGGGTTTAGGGTTAGGGTTTAGGTTTTGGGTTTAGGGTTTGGGGGTTAGGTTTTGGGTTGGGGTTGGGGTTATGTTTTAGTGTTATGGTTTAGGTTTAGGTTTAGGGTTAAGGGTTAGGGTTTAGGTGTAAGAGTTAGGTTTAGGGTTTTGAATGTGAAATATATTGACGTGTGGAATTCTTTTTAGTTGTCTTACTTGAGTCTTGGATTTCTTCATGCAGCTGACTTTACAAATTTTGTAACTATTTTAGTTCGAGTGGGCCATTTCATATATACCTCATTCGATATGCCGGGACACTTTCTGATTTTTTTGGGTTCTGCTTCCTACTTAAAATATATCTGCCTTAGGGTCCATTTTGGTTAAACAAATACTCCCTCTTGCTAGTGCTTGGATTGACTATGGTGATAGAATCAAGACTAGAATCAATAATAGACCATTATACAATTGCAAAAAGAATTTCTGAGTCAAATGTTGTAAAAACAGATAAACAACATAGTTCAATTATTGTGTATTCACATTTGAAAACTTGACCACCAAAAAATAATGTAGCTGCTAGTGCTTCAAAAATTATTTGCTAATCATGAAAGAATAATAACCAGATAACTTGCTACCAACTTCTAGGAATGCAACTTACTAAACATTAAATTGTCCAAGATACCTAAAATCAAACTTAAATGGTAGAGTGAACTCTAACCTGTAGCTGAGAGATTGGCGAAGCCTGTGAAAGGAAAAGAAAAAAAAACATAAGTTGGACGAAGTTTAGTACAAATAAAGCATACAACTATATATTTCAACCAGATGAAAAAACACAAAGACCATCAACTAGAAATTGCATCCAACTCAATGTTAACACAAAAAGGAATTGCTTAAAACTAGGTAAACAGTCCAAGCAGGCCAACGTTCAACGATTATACATCGCCCCGATAACTTAATTATACATGTCTAAAAAGTTAACCATAACAGTAACCAGGCCAACGTTCAACGATTATAACCGGAACCCGTTTGTTCACGATAAAAACAAAAAACAAAACAAACGAACGCCGAGATTAACTGACCATTAGAGATTAACGGTCACGTTCAGATAGCAAAACCAGGGCACAAACTACCCTTAATGTCTAACAAGTCCTAAAGTACATGTACCCCAGTTTGTTTCTATCACCTTTCATGCTTCTACCCATATTGATTTTGTTAATAATTTTTCTTTAGATTAGACTTTTGGGTATACTCTAGTGTATAAGAACGCGCCAAAGTATGAGTTATGGGCCAAATAACGAGACCAAAGCCTTATTGAAAAGCCACCCTAGGTAGCATCTTAAATACATCTGTTTCTGGAGGACTTCTCAATTTTCTCTAATTCCACAAAGCTTAGATTAAAACCAGCATTATTCAATGTGGGAAATAGAAATTGTCTAATATAGATATCTGATATCCTCAAGGTAGAAAAAGATTACATACAAGTGTTGGTGAAGAGAAATAAAAATCATCTAGAAGATAATAGGGGGGTAATGAAAAATGCGAGAAAATCAAAATGAAACCGATAAAATGAAGCAGTTCTATCGGCATCCAAAATACCTGCTTGAATCTCGATGTTCACATTTATTAAATAAATAAACATATAGATCTACCAAACCGGTAACTTGGTCATCTAGCTTAGATAAATTAGTGAAAACCGATTACTACATTCTCTTTCACACACACACACAAAAGCGAGTCCTAGGATAAATTTCAATGCGCAAAAATGCTCAACCTTTATAGCCCAACAACCAACCAGCATAGTCAGAAAAACTCAATATTCCCCTCAAAAAAATAAAATTTCATCGATAAAGTTACAAACCCACGTAAGAGATTCAAAGCTTTCTAACTTGACAACCAACCCGGCATTGTAAAAATCCCCATAAGATGCCATCAAAAATGAAATAACATTTAAAAATTGCATACCGGATAGTAATCTAAGCTTTATGCGGCACCGATTAGAGAGAGCTGGAACGGATGGCGAGCAGGGGTGGAGAGAGAGATGGAGATGAAGCTTGGCCGGCTATGGCGGATTTGGCGAAGGCAGGCGCCGGAGAAAGGCGGTGAAGAAGAGGGAAGAGATGGAGGAGAGGCGTACGGTGGGTTTGGGGGAAGATTCGCCGGCTGTTGGAGATCGATTGTCGGTGATGCTGGTGCGGCGGCTTGTCGGAGAGACGGCGATGGCGATGACAGGAGGAGT
>CM028377.1:12476670-12519706 GCA_013146195.2 Codonopsis lanceolata
TTTTATGTTATGACTAAATGGATGATTTCCACATTGTCAAAATTGATTCTTCTACGTGTTTCTATGATATGGCTTATGAGCATATTGAATGTATTTGCCTTCGTGCCTGTCACGTTCTAAGTTAATTAATTGTGGTGAACTTAGATTCTACTATTAAGTGTAATTATGAATCAAAAATTGAACTAAGCTTGATTTCACAATAATCAACTTAGGCTTACCTTATATAATTGACTTGGGACTTTGAACTAAGATTCCTAAATGGAGCGAGAACCTTGCTATGCCTCAAGCGAGAACATAGAAAGAGTCTTGGAACACATATAGTGTTCAAACTCTATTTGGTTGGAATTGTAGTAAAGACTTAGCAGTCGAGTTAAGGAACAATTGAACCTTCACGAGGATCGTGGTGAGATCCTATGATAATTATATTCTATTTGACTAGATTACTAGCTTTTGGGACTTGAATCGAATAGAGTGAACAACTTGACACTTATGATTTAGAGACTCAAATGAGCTCCTATTATGGTTTTGTGATTATTGTAACAATGTGCATAATCATATGAGTTTTGTAGATCATTATATCCACTTGAGAATTAGCAAATAAAACATCTACTTGTGCATTGCATATAAGTCCAGCTGGCATTACTTGAGTTTTCATGATGATGGTGGGACGATGCATTGTCTTCACGAATTATGGGATTCGTGGTTGCAATGTATCGCCGTCCGGATTCGGGTTTCACACACCTCCACTGCTAGCTACTTGGGAAGTAGCCCCCTTTTCGTAACCAATTGAGCACATTGGCTAGTGCTATTTTCTGAGTAGAGACTCGGACCGAGAAGAGAGCTCGGTACTTTGATACTGAACACGGGTATCACCGGCGCGATATGATTAACGGTTGTGATTGCGGGAGTAATCTGACGAAAGTGATTTGGTATCTTCTCTATCCTTTATGTGGCTTACTATGGGTACTTATGTGATAACAAAGTGTTAGTGAACATCAGATCTTATTGACCATGTTTGTGTTGGTTGGTGTTATATGGAGGACTTGAAATGTGTATATACATATGCACACTTATACATGACTAATATATGAGAGAATTGATATGTACATATAGAGATATACATATCGATATAGGTGTATATAGATAAATATGCACCCTTACACGTGGTAATAATGTGAATAGCTTGATTTGTATATATAATGATATGTATACTTGCATATGATGTTTTGTGGGAACTACCTTCTAATTCGTTTGATTTGTGTTTGAACAGAGGAATTACACTCTGGGTTCATTTGGACGGTTTAGTAAGTAAGAAGAAATGGATATCTTGTGGAGTATCGAAGCGATACGACGCCTCTTCAATTTTTGTCATTTATAAAATGACACCATGAATATGTTTATGTTACATAACTATATGTTGCATATTTATTGTAGTAGCGTCTTGGGTCAATATGACTCATCCGTACTTGTTTCTAGTTCTGATGATAGATGCTTGTGAGGTCGAGTAGATCGTGAAACAGATCGCGCGGTGATCGATAGAACAAGATTAGATCGTGTGGTTCGTGTTTGTAGGTAGAGCTTTCCAGTAGCGACTTGTGGAGTCTTGTTCTTTTTAGCATTGTCATTGATTTCATGTACTTTGCTATTCTTGTGAGATCGACATTTTGTAAAGTTATTTAGACTTCTGATCGGGTAGAATACTTGGGTATTTGCATTGTTTATTTCTTGGGCGGCGTGTTGTGTCGTGCCTTGTTTGTGGTTTTAGTATTTATTTCGGTTGTCTCAGGAGACGCAGTAGCTTTGGGGCTTTTACGTATTCTATTTGTTATAGTTATTGATTGACCGGTATGCTTTAGTCGTTGGGTAATTTAGATATACGGTTGGTTCTTTGTTGAAGCCGGCTTGGAATCTTGATGGTTTGATTAGCGTCTGCAATGTTGCAGCAGCGTGAGTTTTTTTTTCCTCCTTTGAGATAATGTCTCTCTTGGTTTTCGTGTCGTTGGTTTCGAGCTTCATAGCTTGGGACTTCTTTTCTTATATTGCTTCAGCTGATTCGATTTTTGAAATACCGTATTTTAGTGCGGCTTTATGTTCATGTTTAATGCGTGTTAGCTCGACTATTTGACCTGCACTCTTGTTTAACAAGTGTTTGTCCTCTTCTTAAGTTAGTTCCAGCGGAGCGACCTTGAGATTTCGTGTTGGAATCCGAGATTCGAGTCGTTACATTATCGAGTCCGAAGTTTCTTGATTTTAAAGACTAGTTTGGTTTTCAATCAAAGTTTTTCTAGTTTTTAAAATTTTCAAACACATCAATTTGTTTCTCGGTAAAACAACCATACCTTCCTTGAAAAATCATCAATGATCGACAAGTAACGACTTCCACCATGAGTGGGCACATTAGTAGGACCTCACACATCCGCATGTATATAATGAAGTGCGTTTTGAAGAATTTTTTTGGGGTTAGGGGAAGGTGGAAAACTAACTCGTTTTTGTTTGTTCATCACACAAGTTTCACAAAAGGGCAAATCGAAATTTAATCTTTTCCAAAAAACAAACCATTTTTGTTCAAAATTTCAAGACCCTTACTACTCACGCGCGTCAAGCCTTTTATGCCACAAACTTGTTTTATCTTCTTTAACAAGATTAGAAAGTTATCATCAAGACAAACAGACATGGAAGAACAAAAAATACAAGGTACGACGTTTTTCAACCTTAATGACTACTAAGGATACCTTTAGAATTTTCATCATCCCTTTTCCCCACTTACCTCTAAACCATCATCTTCTAAAGATGCACACAAAATCGATTATTACATAAATCGGGCACATATTGAACATTTTTTCAAGGTAAAAATGTCTCCGAGATTAAATTTTAAACATACATCACCAATTCCGGCTATAGAACACTTTTTTCTCATTGGCCAAAGAAACAAAACCATGTCCTAAATTCTTGTAAGAAGAAAGAAGTTTTTAAATAGTGACATGTGATAAGTGCATCGAGTCAATTAACCATTCATTTTCGCAAGCAAGCATGGTATGAATAGAATCAAAGAACATTTTTACATAAATCAGTTACCATAAAAACATCACCACCAGTCTCTCACTAGCAGAGGCCAAATTGCAATCACTTTGCTGATTCAAAATTTTTCTTTTTTAGGATTTGGGCAATCTTTCCTAAAATGTCCACTTTCAGCATTTGTAATACTTCCTACCTTTAGTCCTTCATTTTGACCTACTTTTTTGCTTCTACTCTTATTTCTAGAATTGAGACTATTCTCTTGGTTTTGATTAAGATTATGCTTATGAGCATTATTTCTCTCAAAGCGTCGTACCCCCTAACCATGTGAACCTCAACGATGTTTGATTTACCCTTGTTAGCTTTCAAATCCAATTTTTTACCTTTTAAACTGGTTATCACTGTATCAAATGTGATCTTATCCATACCATACTTAATAGCAGATTTCACGTCAGCATAAAAATCAGGTATAGCATTTAAAAGCACAATCAAAGAATAATTATCAATGTGTTCATCACCGGTTTGTTTTATATCTTCAACAAACTTAGTAAAAGCATAAACATTGTCTTCCATGTCTTTGCTAATGTGACGATCCGACCGGATTAGAACGAAATCCCATCGCTAGGACAAGGCACGAAGAGGACAAGCACTTATAAAAATAATAGTGCGAGAGTCGGACGGTCGAGCTAACAAGCTCGACTCGAAAGAGAAGCCGTACTAAAATACGGGTTTACAAAATTCGGATATGCTTGAAATGATATGGAAGCAGGAATCCCGAGCTATGAAGCTCGAAACCAAGGCCAAAGATACCAAGAGAGACATAAATTTCACGAAGGAAAGAAAGAAACTTCGCGTGCATTACATTGCGATTTGGACAAACCATCGGCACTCGGTAGGCGTTTCGACAAGGGACCAACCTGATAAAACACTTACCCACGGCTAAGGCATACCGGGGTTAACCAACAATAATAACAACTAGGATAGAGAAAAGCCCAAGGCTACTGCGTGCCTGGGATACAACAGAATATAAACACCAAGGCTATGAGCAACGACACAACATGTCGGCCCAAAGGAGAACCAAAACAAAACCCAGATATTCTACCCGACTGTAAAGTCTAAATAACCTTACAATACAACGAACTCACAAGAATATAATATTATGAAATACAAGTCAAGGATGCTAGAAGAGATGGAAATCCACAAGCTATTACTCGGAAACTTCGACTATTACAATCACGAACACACGAACTAAGCTCGAGCTATCGATCAACTGTGGTCTGCTACGGTCACGAAACATGCGTCCTCAATACGACTCCTGAGCTGCAACTAGAAACAAAGTACGGGGTGAGTCATAATGACCCAGTACGCTACTACTAAACAATAAGACATAAATTGAATATTGCCGTAAAAGGAATTGATATCGTTCTACGACGAAGACCCATTAAGTCGGGTTGTACTGAATGAAAACCGGTCCTTTACCAGACTACCAAGATGAATCAGGGTGAATTCCCTGTTCACAAACAGTCAAACAGGTCAGGAAGCAAGGCACAAGAATAATCATGATTATGGATGTATATCTATTCATAGGACATCCCAAGCCTCTCATAAAATAATTAAATAGAAGTATGCATATTTATAAATATACATATACCAAGTACCTCATAGGTTTATCAAGTGTGGTATGTAAATTCATTTATGCACCAAACAACTCATTCATGGGAGTTTATCATGTAAGGATATGCATATCTACCATTATGTACATATGCATGCAATCAGGAGGAAATCAAGTAGAAGTATGTATGTCTACGTATATACGTATCATACAATTCACAGGCCTATTACGAAAGTCAAGCGATCAAGAGCGAGTATATATATAAGCATTTAGTTTACATATTCGGGATAGCACTTGGTTTTCACAAATGCTAGAAGAAATCCACATATAAGGGAATAGGATATAATCTGGTACCGCCATGTAGCTCCTGCAAGATAAACTGTTAACAGGAACATGCTGTTGCATGTGCGAGATGGTACATCGACCCAGGATAGTATTATTCCAAGCGCCCATAATGGTTACACAAGGTACTCTTCTCCAAAGTGATCAAGAATGGAGGGTTTGCCGTTTACAGTTCGGCAACTCATCACTATCACGAATCTCATGATTAAGTAGCGGATGAATTGTCAACGGGGAAGACAAAACAGAGAGAGGTATGCCGAGGCGAGACAGCGAGACAAGACAGGCAAGACAAGCAAGGCAAGGAGACAGGCAAGGCAAGACAGGCAAGGCAAGACAGGCAAGGCAAGACAGGCAAGACAGTCAAGGCAAGACAATGCAGGACACGTATGTCAGCTGGACTTATCGGGGAAAACAAGTAATATTTACTTATTTAAGAAATCAAGCAAGGACGAGCTCAGTAATAGCGGTCTCATTCAAGTCAGGTGGGCATGTTATTCTTTTACAGCTAGTAATTAGGCGTGTGCATGAATTCAATTAAGAATCTCGAAACTAGTATTCTAGTTAAACGGATTTCAAGCGTTGTAGGGGTTTATCGTGGAGTCGGTATTGTTAAATGACTCACTAGCATCGACTCCGTCGAGTCATTTCTATAATTCCAGTCAAATAGAGTTTGAACACTATATGTATTCCAAGACTCCTTTCTAGGTTCTTGTTTAAGGCATGGTTAAGTTCTCGTTCCTTTTTGGAACCTTAGTTCAATTTTACTAAGTCAGGTATAAAAGTCGGAAACCTAAGTTGATTATTGTTCAACTAAGCTTAGATCAATTTTCAAGTTGCAATTCCATTTGTTAATAGAATTATAATTCAAATCACGTTGATACTCAATAAGATGATAATTATAAAGATAAGAGATACAATATGCTTAAAGATCATGCTCTCAAGTAACATAGGGGTTCATGCATTAATCACAAACAAACCTTATCAAGCTCATTTCCATAGAATCATAAGATGGATAATATTATAGATCCTCTCGAGGTTTCCAAGAAACTAGAGATCAAGCATGCACATTTGAAGGGCAGAAGACTTAAGACAACCCAAGATTCATCAATTAATTATGTGATGGTACTTCATAAGTCCATCACCACGCACATGACTTGGATGACCATTCGGTCAGCTAATGACAACTTTAGATTCCCATCGTAGAGGGTACTAGGGTATACACGATTCAAACATCCTTCCCAAGGGAGAATTGTCACGAAACAGTTCCGGATTTTCCAAGGATGTTAACAAGGTTTCTAAGTAGAGTCACATAGTACATTCCTACGCCTCTTGGGACCTCATTAAAAGTCCACTAGTATTATTGGTTCTAGTTCATAATTGAACCCATTCAAACCGATGCATCGATTCGAGTTACGCATTCTCGACTCACACATAAACCATCCAAGAAATAGCGATAATCTCGCACTTAACCTCATTCAAGAGACTCAATTAGAGTCCTAAGCCAAAATCAATCTTATTACCAATTCGGTCTCACACGGGCGATTCTCAAAGTTTCGCAATTGAGATTCAATGAACACAAGAAGATATAGGATTTTATCCTAAGGTTCGAATAACAATTTTATAAATAAATTGACTTCATTTGGGTCTATCTACCAAGTTCCAAATTTCTATTCCAAGGTATAATTTCGGTATTCACAATGTATCCGGGTTTCTAACCCAACAACAACCAATCTTAATTCATAAGAATTCCAAAATACACAATAACCCCATTTGGTTTCAACCCTAACCAAAATCTATCGATATTCATGGAAACATATCATTTTGACATGTATAACAACAATAAATCACAAGGAACAAGATTCTATTAATCTATCATCAAGATACTTGTAGAGAGAGAAACTAGGCTTAAGCAACGTACCTCAATCGGGCCACAAACTTCTAGGATGTGGAAAACAAACCGAGGGGAAAGACTCTACTCGGCGAGGGCTTCGCGATGGCGGTCACGGCTCGACAATCCGATGGCCGGAACTCCGGGAATCGGCAATTCTTCCATGGGAGCTCCTTCTCCCCTTCTCTCTCTCTCTAAACTCACGATTGAAGAAGAAAATGAGGGAGGAGGAGGAGGAAATTAGATTATAAAGGGTTAGGAAAGACGATTCTACCCTTCCAGGTTGTGGACAAGGCAAAGGGGAGGGTTTATGATGGGGGTAGTATAGACTTTTCACGCCAAAAAAATCAAAACAGGGAAAGAAATCCCGTAGCTGCTCTGCAGGTGAGGCGGGCGCCTCACCATGCTCCATGCGGCCGCCTCACTCCTTCCCTGCACAAGGTTGCTCTCAGTATCTGAGGCGGGCGCCTCACTCCATCCCATGCGGCCGCCTCGGCTCCTGAACCTCCAAAACTTGGTCTAAACCTGATCTAAATGATCCCAAACTTATGGGCAACCATCCTAAGGTCTAACCCAACTCAAAACAAGTCTAAAACACACCCGAACAACTCCGAAACAACTCGGAGCGAAACCGGAAGGGGTGCAATAACGTGCAACCGGGACGACGAGCGAACTTCGAAATCAAAGCGAGCAATGAAAGGAGACTTTTAAGGCAAGTCTAAGGGCTAATGAAGAAGCTTATATACTTCTAGGAAGTTGAATAACAACTTAAGGAAATAAGAATCCCAAAGGAGAGGCGATTACGCGACTCGATTCCCAGAACTGGCGATAGAGACGAACGCTATCTCCAAAACTTCCAAATCTTCGATAGACTTAAGGAACACCTCCAATTTGAAGTCTAACACATCTAAACATGTTAACAAACCATCTTAAAGAGGTCTAGGACCCAAACCGAGGTCACGAACCCAAAAGCGGAGTAACCCCTCAATCGCGTCGCATTCAGGCTATCGTCGAAGTCGCGACGTGTGACTTTAACTAGTTAAGGTCTATGGAACATATGGAACTAATATATTGGCTCCTATACGGTCTCCTGTATTAATCAAGGTTCTTACCTCAAGTCGAGTAAGCGAGGTTACGGTTGAACGACACGCAAAGCAGTAAGGTCAATTACACGAAGGTTCGGGGTCTTACAGCTAAGATCCAATTTAAAACTAAATTTTTTTTCTATGAGATAAATTTTACTTGGCAAAGTTTTTCCAAAATAAATTTCTTCCAATTTTTTCCAAAGACTCTTAGCATGTGCATGTTCACCACATTTCCGAATAACCGTTTCGGAGAGATTCAAGATAATCGAGGAGCAAGCAGATTCATCCATTTCAGTTATGACATCTTCAGAAGTGTCTTTAGCATTTTTAAAGTTATGGCCTTGAAAACTTTTTCTTTAATTAAAATGTTTTTCATCTTTTTTGGACACATAAAAATCAGTTTTCCCATTAAAGGGTTCCAAACTATAATTAGATGAATAACCCATCTTTGAAAAACAACACAAAATCAACAAATCAAACCAAATCAGAATTTATAAGAAGTTCTAAAACAAGATTTTTAAATACCAAAAAATCGAGAAAGTATGCCCAAAACAACGAAACTGAAGTGGTTTAAATTGAGCAACAATCAACGAAATAATTACGAGAATTTTTTTTTCTACTAGCAGATTAAACAAGGATTCAATCAATAACGCAAGAAAAAATAACGTAATTATTTCGAGATGAAGGAAGCTCACCCAATAAACTCTTAGAGTTACTGTTTTGGATCGAAGGCGGTTCTACCATTTCACAGTACGGAACGTGGGCATTGATACAATTGTTGTAGATATGTTCCACACTGCCCGGAACAACTCGTATAGAAACGGAGCTACGGAATTACAAACCCAATAATAATAATCCTAGTTAATACAGATTAACTAGCCCAACACACACGCACGTACAGTGGGGGGATGGTATAATAGATTATTTTACTAGGGGGTGAAATATAAATAAGGATGTAACTCCAAGGGACTAAGGTGTACTACTCCAAAACCTGCAAATAGATTGTTAATATAGTCAATTATAATAATAGGAATGAAGTCAGAAAACTTCATTAGCCATTTTATAACACTACATTGGGTTAGACAATAACAAAGCCACGGGGAAGAATCAAAAGAAAAGGAGCGAAGAACTTCTGACATCTCGCCGTGACACAAGCACGACTCGCCTTCATCAACCACAAAGGTCTATGCTACAAGCTCTTCGGCTCGATTCCTTTCACCGACCATTGTCCACCAAAGAGTCCTCTATAAAACCAACAGCGACCACCAAGGTTAGAGCCCTAATATCGATCCAGGCCAACACTCTTCGATAACACAACGAGGGAGATAACCAGAGAACCGTGCAGCCAACAATCTCTGAAGTACAGAGATACAATCGGGAAAAGAACCTTCGCTCACTCACTATATCACAAAAGAACCTGCTACACAGTTGGGTGATGAGCGCAAGATTTCCACTAATTTTCCCGGGAATTTTCTTTTATTTTGTGCTATTTTTGAATTAATTATGCTTTGGAAATATTATTATTTGTGTTTTTGTGCTCAATGTAGGTTTCCAAGCATAATCGAGCTTTAATATGGTGTTTAGCACGAAATTCGAGGCAATTCCGGGCTTAAAAGTTGAATTAGAAATTATTTGGACAAAGTTCGTTAAGTCCGTTAAGAGATCCAAGGCAAAATCAGCTTAACAGAGGCTAACGGAGGCTGAAAATACTAACAAAGGACCAAATTGATAGTCTGGGAGGAATCAGGAAGGCGGCACAAAAAATGAGAAGTTTAGGGGCACCGGAGCAATTAATAGAACATCAGGGAAGCCGAAAGCTGAGAAGGCCCCATGCGTTGTCGAGATGGCGCCACGTGTCCGCGTCACTCCACTCACGCGACCCGCGTGCTTCTCCTGGATCCGGGTTTAACCCGCTCCTGCCTTGGTCCATTCCAGCCCATCAACCCGCCATTTCACCCACTACCTCTCACATCACCAGCCCGTTTCATCCATTGTCGACCCGCGTCCCATTCCTTGGTTCCTGCCCAGCCCCAGCCGCGACCCAGCCTGCTTCTTCTTCCCATTTTTGCCCCTAAAATTCTATTGCTCTTCCTATTATACCCCTGCCAGCTTCCAGCCTTTGTTGCTTCTCCTTCAATATTCTGTAAGCCTTCATTTTCGAACAGAGAAGCCCCATTTACGGGTGAAAGCCCTAAATGGGGCACCAGCCCCCATTTCCACCAAAATCATCCAATTTCTTCGATGTTTGATCACCATTGAAGGTTTGGAACATCAAATCAAGAGCCAAGGACGCACTTGCAAAGGATTTCAACCCCGGATTCGCGATTTGTCGGTTCAATTCTTCCTACTCATATTTTTAGATATTTGTTATGGTTTCTTGGGTTGATTTATTTTGTAATTGTTGAATTGGTTGGTGTTTAATTTATTTATGGAAATGCAATTAATTTTTATGTCAAATGTAGTGATTTAATTTAATTTATCTCTTTATTTAGTATATAAGCATGTTGGTTATTATTTTGTGAAATTAATGCTTTTAATTATCGGCCAATAATTAAATGATTTTAGAAATATTTAGGATCATGAGAGCTACCTATTTACTTCGGACCAATCAATTTAATAGTTGGTGTTTTGTGACACACACCGATAGCCAAAGTGAGATTATGTTTGACACGCGATCGAACCACCTTAGCCATTCGCGAGGTCGGGAAGTTAGGGTTGACTATAAGGCGAAAGCCGTAGTTAACCAATTTTAGCAGTCTCGGCTACCAACATGACTTGTAGAAAAATATAGAGAGTTTCTTTTTGCGAAGTATTACCCATGCGTTTGGTTATTATTGTGTTTTCTTAATGCTTTTAATGGCGTAGCGAACCATTAGATGATCTCTAGAATGATAGGATACGGCGAAAGCCCTTCCTATTATTCGAAAATCACAATAGTAGTTTGCGTGGCGTGAGACCGAAAGGAGATCGCGTAGATAGTCTTTGGACGATTGTTTACACATGCGGTTATTTTCCCCACGTGTTATGTGTTGTGATGATATGAGCCCGTAGCAAGGTTGAGAGATAGCTAGATTTGCTATACGTAGCGAAAGCCGTAGCGAATAAAATAGCGTCCGACTATCAAGACTTGAGTTAAAGAAAAGCAAAAGAGGATTAAATTAGAACACCGGCTAGACTAGAAATAATGCATTCCGATATTTCTATCTTGATTTGTTGTTGCCAAACCACATCCGCGTTAGTTTAGATTTGATTGCTTTCTTAGGTTGTTTATATTTTTAGATTTTAATTCATTTTATTTTCGCTCAAATATAATTAGTTAGCATAATTTCGGTACTTAGTTGGAGTGAGAATTACGCGCATTCCTCGTGGGATCGACTCGTACTTACGTACTTTATTACTTGATACGGCCGGGTAATCTTGCCCGAGATGCGTTCGCGCACATCATTGGGTTAGACAATAATAAAGCCACGGGAAGAATCAAAAGAAAAGGAACGAAGAACTTCACAGATACGCCGTGACACAAGCACGACTCGCCTTCATCAACCACAAAGGTCTAGGCTACAAGCTCTTCGGCTCAGATTCCTTTCACCGACCATTGTCCACCAAAGAGTCCTCTATAAAACCAGTAACTGACCACCAAGGTTAGAGCCCTAATACAAGTCCGACCAACACTCTTCGGTAACACAACGAGGAGATAACCAGAGAACCGTGCAGCCAACAATCTCGGCGTCTGGAGATACAATCGGGAAAAGAACCTTCGCTCACTCACTATATCACAGAAGGAAGGGCACGCCTCCCGTCACTAAGAAAAGATGAAGAAGAAGAAAGGAGGCTGCTGCTCGAATCTCTCTCTCACACACTGCACAAAGGGGCACCGAAGGAGGGAGTATATATAACAAGTCAACATTCAATCAATGAGAGATAGAAGGAGTACACAAGGTAAGTAGGTAACCGGTTGAGCAAGTCACCAAGGAGATGGGCCAGACCGAATTTTGGCTTTGGTGATAGAAGGCTGCTACGAATTGGGCCTCCAATTCTAACAGTACCATTGGCGTAGAGCAGTGAGCTGAGCATGGCACACATGCACGGAGGCCATGTGATTGTGTTAAAATTTACCTCGCAAGTGCACAAGTCTAGTGAAATATAGATGTGTGGTAGCAAGGGTCGAAGCATAGAGAGAATGAGTAATTAAATGAATTTAATCAAACAGAAACAAAAACAATTTATCTATAGAGGGGTTTTGATTTTTCATTAATTAAAATTAAATATTAACGAAGTAAACTAATTTAATAATTATAGCAGGAATCAAAGAATTATCGAAAATTGATATGATGGGAGAATCTAGGGATTACGATTCACTTGTATCACCTCTTATGTTCTTTTAACTAATGTATCTATCAAATTAAGGGTTCGTTCACTAGTGTAAAGGATTGGGACTCATGGATCAAGATTTACAATCCTTAGTACCCCGTTTTAACTGTGCTTTCTTGATCCGTCCACACAGCAATTGAGGGTCAATTAAGATAAACACGGTCAATTAGATCTCATGTTCAACTAACACTTTGTTATCACATAAGTGCCCATAGTAATCCACATAAGGGATAGAGAAGGTACTGAATCATTGTCATTGTGTCGCTCCTGCAATCACAACCGTTAAATTGTTTCATGCTATCAGATGTACGTGATTGATACATCGACATACCGAGGGATACTCGGGCCAATTTAGCATAATCCATGCGCTCTATTGGTTACGACAATGAGCTAACTTCCCCACTGTGGCCAACAGTGGAGGGTGTGTGAATTGTCTCTGGTACGGCAATACATAGCAATCACGAGTCCCATAACTCGTGAAGACGATGCATCAACTCACTATCAATACATGAAATCAAATAATGCCAGTTGGACTTACATGCAATCCACAAGTAGATGTTTACTTGCCAATACTTAAGTAGAGATACTGATCTACTAAACTCATACGATTATGCACAATGTTACAATAATCACAAAACCACAAATAGGAGCTCAGTTGAGTCTCTAGATCACAAGTGTCAAGCATGCACACTTAAATCAATTAAAGCTCCAAAAGCTAGTGACTAGTCGAATGGATTATTAATGTCGTAGGATCACACCATGATCCTTGTAAGGTTCAATTGTTCATTAAGCTCGACTTCGTTGAGTCTTTACTACATTCCAACCAAATAGGGTATAAATGCTATATGCATTTCTAGCCCTTCTATGTTCTTTTTTAAGGCATAGCTAGGTTCTTGTTCCATTTAGGAACTCTAGTTCACTTATCAATAAGTCAAGTAGAAGATAGAAGCCTAAGTTGATTAATATCAAATCAAGCCCTAGTGCAATTCAAGTTCACAATCCCACCTATTAGTGGAATCCAAATCTCAATGCAAGTTAACAACCCAATAGTAGAACATGCATGAAGGCAAGAAACACTATATGCTTTATAAGCCATATTCATCAAGGATGGAGAATCAATCCTTAACAAGTATCACAATTATGTTTTCATAAGTCATAATATCTAATAAACATAGATGTTTATTTCTAGCATAAATCCAAGTTAAGTTCTTAACTTAACAAATACCAAATCACATATTGTCCAAGACTACTATGTTAGTCTAGGGTCATTAAATCATTTAGATTATAAATAATAAACACATCCTAGAATGATAATTCATCCCATTGCCCAAAATTGATAGTAGTCCATGAATTAAACAAAACTATCCTTAACAAGTTCAAATATTACAAATCAATCTGCGCAACAATCTTGCAAATTGTATTAAAAACTACTCTCAACTCCAAATGTACTGAATCTTACTTATGAAGAAATTAGACTCATTAAACTATAACTTAGCCTTTTAAATCACTTCATTCGAACTTGTATTCATCAATCTATGATCATATCAAGATCAAGCTAATAATCTATTTTTCTGTTATGATTATTCTGCCCAGTCAACTTATAAATTCGACAATTAATTTCACACAATTCCAAATTCCAATAATTTTATATATTCAAAAACTAGACTCTTGTAACTATAAATTAGCACTTTAAATTACTCCATTTGGACTTGTACTCTTTAAGATACAGTCACCTCAAGTCATGTTAAAAATCCGGTTCTCTGTTGTGACTCATTCTACTTAGTCAACTTGTAAATTCAACCATGAATTGCTCACAACTCCAAATGAGACGATTATTGCCTATTCTGAAACTAGACTCTTGATACTATACTTTAGACTTTTAAATTACTCCATTAGGACTTGTTTTCATCAAAATACAGCCCCTCGAAGTTCAGGTCAGAAATCTGATTTACTGTTGTGGCCTGTACTGCATGTCTATCATACAAACTTCACCAAAAATTTCTCATTGATCCAAATGATACATATCTTACGTTTCCAAAAACTAGTCTCTTTGATCTAGAGTTTACCATTTTAAAACACTCCAATTGGATAAGTATTCATCGATTTATGATCACATTAAGATCATGTTAATAACCAGTTTCTCTTGTTCAGTCTCACTGTCGCAGCCATGGTTCGTGATTTATTAAAAATACTTCCCAATTGCAACAAGTCCATGAACATTAGTTGTTCCAAATCATGTTTAGAACACGTTTAATTCTATACACAAACCCAATCTATTATGTCTAGAGGAAAGCCCCAAAATTTCCAGAATTTAACCCTAACATGAATAATTCTTTAAAGTTAACAATTATAATGAATTCTTTCACAAGAATTACTCGTAAGCACAATTAGAACAACATTCATGCCTTACCCAAACTCAAATTTATAACTTAACAAAACAGCCCCAAAATTTCTAGAATTATAATTTGTTGAAATGAAGATTTCTACTTCACAAGAAGTCTTCCTAAGCATGTATACTACAGCTATTATGAAGGGATCGAGTATGTCATTATATTGAACATACAAATTTTCAGGGATTAGAAGCATACCTTAAGCCTAGAAAAGGCTGAGAAAATAGGAAAACAAAGTAAGGATTAGTAGTCTCCTCGTCGATAGCAACGATTGGGTGGTCTTGAATCCAAAATCGGGTGGCCAGATCTCCAGGAAATCAAGAAATACACACTAATCTCACCTCTAATCACCCACACTCAAGCTCCACCATTGTTGAACACAAATATCTGATGTCAGGAGGTGTAATGAGTGGAGTTCTACAGCCATGGTACACTAAGAGGTGAGAGAGTGAGTGGCGTAAGTGTCAAGCTCTTTTAGGTCAATTTTTAAGTGAGATTAAGTCCCTAATTGAGGACTTAATGCTAAAATTTTCACTTAGGATTAATCCACTCTAATTAATGTCTAATTAAGGTCTCAAGTCAGGTTTAGTGAAATTCATTAAGGGTCTCCAAGTAAATCCAATAAACAAGGCAAAACTCAAATTTCTGGAAATACCGAGAACAAATTATTCAGTCAACTTTAAAAATGTGCATATAATGAAATACAAGTCCAAAAATTAAGCAAGAGATATTGTTAGAAAGATCTTGAAGTCTAGTTTCTAACGCATCTAACAGATCTTAATTCCGAGTTGTCTACAGAAAAAAATGGCCAAATTACTACAGCCCTATCATGGCCGAGGCGAAAACACAAGTCACACCGGAAATGAAACACGAGCGTGTTCAAACTTAAACGCGACCAAACCAAAATAATACCAAGTTAATCCCCAAGGTCCCCCAAGTCATCCAGGGCCAAACCTAGGATCAAAATACTACTAACCGAGTAATACGGAAATAAACACAACGATACGAACTAGTACGACAACACGATAACTAAAATCGCGAATCGGGGAATCAAACTTACGACGACAACTATTATGAATGTCGTGGCCACGTGTAAACTTGCAAACATGTATATTATGAAAGTAAATGCATCTGAGCAAGTACACCAAGACCTAGGATCTTTCAAAGGTTGCGAGCAAGAACGACGTACGTAAACGTTCTACCGAGTCAAGTACTTAAGGATTCGGGGTCTCACATTTCCTTAAAAAGAATTCTCCTCGAATTCAATTTCCTTAAATCGGCGATAAGGTCGACACTCGACCTACTAACACAATCGAGGTGACATATATGGTGTGTCTCCTCTCTTGGGTGTAACTCTCAAATGTTATCTCAATCAAATATCTATGTGGTGCCATGCTTGACTCTCGACAAAATACAACTTTCAAACCAAATTTCTTCGGGCTTAATATAATACTCCAGTTATAAACGAATCTCTATAGTTCATCATATTCTCAAACATTAAACATGTACTTGATCATGTAATTAACATTCATTTCAGGACAATACTCATTTATTATTAAGAACATTTACCACGTCAAATTACTCATTCAGAACAAGCATTGCAAATTTCAACTGTTACAAACTACACACATAAGGACTGCTTATAGCAATACATCACATTCATAGTACAACTTTCATATACATAATGTACTTATTTGCAAATGTATAGCATTACACCATTTTCTGTTCCATTCCATTTTGGTAACGGGTTCAGCCAATTTCAAATCTAACTTATACCATTCTAGTTCTCCGATGAAGACCTCTTGATAATCAAGTCAGGGGCCCTCTGAAGTGACTTCAAAAGCTTTCGTTGTATAGGATGCGGGGTGTTCGTGAATCACATAAAAGCATCCTTTATCACGGTCTCATGTACACATAATATAGTCATATATAGGCATGCCAATCAATATCATGTACATGGTATATAATCTACTATGCAAGTATACAATACTAATATTTTCATCAATGTATTAGGTTTAAATCAAAGCAAACCAACGTCTCAAAGTCACTAGGTAACACGAGCATACACGATTAGGCACTACAATAACTATATATACTTATATAGAAATCACAGAATACACTAGGTACTACGGGAGGCTTAGCCACTTTGCTCTCGAAATGTACAACAACGAACATTGGATCTAATGAACACCACGAAGATCACTCTCGGGATTGACAATTTTAACTTATCTAATCTTAATAACAGACTAAGAAATAATGGCTCTACGGAATTGCATCACACGCTCTTGGTGTAACTGCAACTTAAAAGCGACATAGGAGGAATATAATACTCCTAGACACAAGCTTGCACTCACGGCAATATAGACCAACTGAACTTAGTACTCCAAGACCTACACTTATACAAAAGAACATGCCACCAAGGCACAATACACAACACTCAACGGTAAATATTCGATGATAACCCATACCCCAACCTAGGCCATGGAACCTATCCTGGCTTATAGCTAACATAAGCTCTGATACCAACTGTGACGACCCGACCTGGATACCAACACGAAATCCCAAGGTCATGTCGCTGAAACTAACATAAGAAGAGGACAAGCACTTGTTAAATTGTAGTGCGAGTCGAACAGTTGAACTAACAAGCTCCAAAACATGAAATAAAGTCGTACTAAAATACGGGTCAGTCGAAGATGCGAAGCGTTAACCAAATGAAACCCCGAGCTATGAAGCTCGAAACCAAAGACAAAGAACCCAAGAGATACATTATCTCACAAAGGGGAAAAAAACAAAACTCGTGTGCCGCAACATTACAGACGCTGAACAAACCATCGGCACTCCAGACCGGCGTTTCAACAAAGGACCAACCTGATATAACAATTACACATGGCTAAAGCATACTGGGGTTAATCAACAACTATAACAATTTAGTATAAGGAAAAGCCCCAAAGCTACTGCGTGCCCGGGAGACAAGTGAAATAAATACTAAAACCACGAACAATGGCACGACACAACACGTCGACCCAAGGAAGAATCAATACAAATACCCGAGTACTCTACCCGACCGTAAAGTCTAAATAACTTTACAAAATCGATCTCACAAGAATAGCAAAGTACATAATATATGTGACGACGCTAAAAAGAAATAGGACTCCACAAGCTACTACTTGGGGAAAGTGAGCTGCAACTAGAACGAACCACACGATCAAATCTCGATCTATCGATCAGCTGCGCTCTGCTACAGTCACGATCTACTCGACCTCAACGCGGTTACCAATTTACTGCAACTAGAAACCAAAGTATAGAATGAATCATAATGACCCAGTACGCTATTACAAGAGGTATGTAACATGTAATTATGTAACATAAAAAAGATCATGGTGTCATTTTACAAATGACAGAAAACCCGTGAAGAGACGTTGTATCGTTTAGATACTTCACATGATAACCATTTCTTCTTACTTACTAAACAGTCCAAATGAAACAGGGTGTAATTCCCTGTTCAAACACAAATCAAATGAATTAGATAGTAGTTGCCATAAAAACATCATAAGCAAGTATATATAATTATATATATACTAATCAAATTGTTCATAGAATCATTAAGTATAAATGTGCATATTTATATATATACACATCAAGTCTTTCATAGAATCATCAAGTAGAGTATGTATGTTTAAATATATACATATCATATCGTTCATAGAATCATAATGTACAAGTATGTATACTTACAGATATACACCTCAAGTATTTCAATAATACACAATCAAGATAAACACAGTCAATTAGATCTCATGTTCAACTAACACTTTGTTATCACATAAGTGCCCATAGTAAGCCACATAAGGGATAGAGAAGGTACCAAATCATTGTCGTTGTGTCGCTCCTGCAATCACAACCGTTAAACTGTTTTGTGTTGTCAGATGTACGTGATTGATACATCGACATACCGAGGGATACACGGGCCAATTTAGCATAATCCATGCGCTCTATTGGTTACGACAATGGGCTAACTTCCCCACTATGGCCAATAGTGGAGGGTGTGTGAATTGTCTCAGGTACGGTAATACATAGTAATCACGAGTCCCATAACTTGTGAAGACGATGCATCGTCCCACCATCAACACATGAAATCAAATAATGCCAACTGGACTTACATGCAATGCACAAGTATATGTTTACTTGCCAATACTTAAGCAGATATAATGATCTACTAGACTCATACGATTATGCACATTGTTACAATAATAACAAGACCACAAATAGGAGTTCAGTTGAGTCTCTAGATCACAAGTGTCAAGTATGCACACTTAAATCAATTAAAAGTCCAAAAGCTAGTGACTAGTCGAATGGATTATAAATGTCGTAGGATCACACCATGATCCTCGTAAGGTTCAATTGTTCATTAAGCTCGACTCCGTTGAGTCTTTACTACAATTCCAACCAAATAGGGTATAAATGTTATATGCATTTATAGCCCTTCTATGTTCTTGTTTAAGGCATAGCTAGGTTCTCGTTCCATTTAGAAACCCTAGTTCACATATCAATAAGTCAAGTAGAAGATAGAAGCCTAAGTTGATTAATATCAAATCAAGCCCTAATGCAATTCAAGTTCACAGTCCCACCTATTAGTGGACTCCAAATCTCATTGCAAGTTAACAACCCAATAGTAGAACATGCATGAAGGCAAGAAACACTATATGCTTTATAAGTCATATTCATCAAGGATGGAGAATCAATCCTTAACAAGTATCACAATTATGTTTTCATAAGTCATAATATCTAATAAACATAGATGTTTATTTCTAGAATAAATCCAAGTTAAGTTCTTAACTTAACAAATTCCAAATCACATATTGTCCAAGACTACTATGTTAGTCTAGGGTCATTAAATCATTTAGATTATAAATAATAAACACATCCTAGAATGATAATTCATCCCATTGTCCAAAATCGATAGTAGTCCATGAATTAAACAAAACTATCCTTAACAAGTTCAAATATTACAAATCAATCTGCGTAACAATCTTGCAAATTGCATTAAAAATTAATCTCAACTCCAAATGAACTGAATCTTACTTATTCAGAAAGTAGACTCTTTAAACTATAACTTAGCCTTCTAAATCACTTCATTCGGACTTGTATTCATCAATCTATGATCATATCAAGATCAAGCTAATAATCTATTTTTCTGTTATGATTATTCTGCCCAGTCAACTTATAAATTCGACCATTAATTTCACATAATTCTAAATTCCAAGAATTTTATGAATTCAGTAACTAGAATCTTGGAACTATAAATTAGCACTTTAAAGTACTCCATTTGGACCTGTACTCTTTAAGATACAGTCACCTCAAGTCATATTAAAAATCTATTTCTCTGTTGTGACTCATTTTGCTTAGTAAACTTTGTAAATTCAACCATGAATTTCTCACAACTCCAAATGAGTGGATTATTTGCCTAGTATGAAACTAGACTCTTGATACTATACTTTAGACTTTTAAATAAATCCATTAGGACTTGTATTCATCAAAATACAGCCCCTCCAAGTTCATGTCAGAAATCTGATTTACTGTTGTGGCCTGTACTGCATGTCTATCATACAAACTTCACCAAAAATTGCTCATTGATTCAAATGACACATATCTTACATTTCCAAAAACTAGACTCTTTGATCTAGAATTTACCATTTTAAAACACTCCAATTTGATATGTATTCATCGATTTATGATCACATTAAGATCATGTTAATAACCAGTTTCTCTTGTTCGGTCTCACTGTCGCAGCCATGGTTCGTGATTTATTAAAAATACTTCCCAATTGCAACAAGTCCATGAACATTAGTTGTTCCAAATCATGTTTAGAACACTTTTAATTCTATACACAAACCCAATCTATTATGTCTAGAGGGCAGCCCCAAAATTTCCAGAATTTAACCCTAACATGAATAATTCTTTAAAGTTAACAATTGTAATGAATTCCTTCACAAGAATTACTCCTAAGCACAATTAGAACAACATTCATGCTTTACCCAAACCCAAATTTATAGCTTAACAAAACAGCCCCAAAATTTCTAGAATTATAACTTGTTGAAATGAAGATTTCTACTTCACAAGAAGTCTTCCTAAGCATGTATACTACAACTATTATGAAGGGAGTATGTCATTATATTGAACATACAAATTTTCAGGGATTAGAAGCATACCTTAAGCCTAGAAAAGGCTGAGAAAAATAGGAAAACAAAGTAAGGATTAGTAGTCTGCCCGTCGATAGCAACAATTGGGTGGTCATGATTCCAAAATCGGGTGGCCGGATCTCTGGGAAATCCTGAAATACACACTAATCTCACCTCTAATCACCCACACTCAAGCTCTACCATTATTGACCACAAATATATGATGTTAGGATGTGTAATGAGTGGAGTTCTACAACCATGGTACACTAAGAGGTGAGAGAGTGAGTGGGGCAAGTATCAAGCTCTTTTAGGTCAATTTTTAAGTGAGATTAAGTCTCTAATTGAGGACTTAGTGCAAAAAATTTTTACTTAGGCTTAATCCACTCTAATTAATGTCTAATTAAGGTCTAAAGTTAGGTTTAGTGAAATTCATTAAGGGTCTCCAAGTAAATCCAATAAACAAGGCAAAACTCAAATTTCTGGAAATACCGAGAACAAATTATTCAGTCAACTTTAAAAATGTGCATATAATGAAATACAAGTCCAAAAATTAAGCAAGCGCTATGGTTAGAACAACTTGATTGGTATATATATATATATATATATATATATATATATATATATATACTTGCTTGTGATGTTTTTATGGAAACTACCTTCAAATTCATTTGATTTGTGTTTGAACAGGGAATTATACCCTGGTTCATTTGGACGGTTCAGTAAGTAAGAAGAAATGGTTATCTTGGGGAGTATCAAAACGATACGACGCCTCTTCACGGGTTTTCTGTCATTTGAAAAATGACACCATGATTATTTTTATGTTACATAATTATATGTTACATATCTCTTGTAGTAGCGTACTGGGTCATTATGATGCATTCCGTACTTTGTTTTCTAGTTACAGTAAATTGGTAGCCGTGTTGAGGTCGAGTAGATCGTGAGATGGAGATTAGATCGTGTGGTTCATGCTAGTAGCAGCAGACTTCCCCGATTAGTAGCTTGTGGAGTCATATTTCTTTTTAGCATCGTCACATATATTATGTACTTTGCTATTCTTGTGAGATCGATTTTGTAAAGTTATCTAGACTTTACGATCGGGTAGATACTTGGGTATTTGTATTGGTTCTTTCTTGGGCCGACGTGTTGTGTCGTGCCTTGTTCGTGGTATTAGTATTTATTTTAGTTGTCTCCCGAGCACGCAATAGCTTTGGAGCTTTTCTTTATTTTAAACTGTTATAGTTGTTGGTTAACCCCGGTATGCTTTAACCGTGGGTAATTGTTAGATTAGGTTGGTCCTTTGTTGAAACGCCGGCCTGGAGTGCCAATGGTTTGTTCAGTGTCTGCAAAGTTACGGCACACAAGTTTTGTTTTTTTTCCTTTTGTGAGATAATGTATCTCTTGGGTTCTTTGGCTTTGGTTTCGAGCTTCATAGCTCGGGACTTCATTTCTTTATTGCTTTCGCTAATTCAATTTTTGAAATCTCGTATTTTAGTACGACTTTATGTTAATGTTTAGAGATTGTTACCTCGATTGTTCGACTCGCACTACTATTTAACAAGTGCTTGTCCTCTTCTTATGTTAGTTTCAGCGACATGACCTTGGATTTTGTGTTGGAATCCGGGTCGGGTCATGACAGACATGGTTTGTGATTTTAGATTTTCTCACTATTTGGTCTCACCGGCTTTCTATGTATCCTATCTGATTTCATCTTCAATATTTTCAAATGAAAATACAAAATCAAAAAACCAAGTCAAGAAGCTGGAATAGCTCAGTTGGTTAGAGCGTGTGGCTGTTAACCACAAGGTCGGAGGTTCAAGCCCTCCTTCTAGCGACCTAAGTCTGGGTGGTGTAGTTGGTTATCACGCTAGTCTCACACACTAGAGGTCCCCGGTTCGAACCCGGGCTCAGACATTTTCTTTTTGCAGGATTTTAGTGACTTGGTTTGTGGTTTTGAACTCTCTTTCTATTTAGTCTAAGCAAGTTTCTCTCAACTCAACTTTTTCAATCAATTAGAAACAGAAACTCATCACAAAATTAAATTACCAAATCACGATACGGTCTTAGTGATTTGCAAGTATTTAGCCAAAACCAAATTACCAAATCACGATACGGTCTTAGTGATTTGCAAGTATTTAGCCAAAACCAATCCCATTAATTAACACCTTTTACTACGTACTAAAACTGAATAATAATATTAAGATATCAATCATTAACTATACTAGTGTGTAATCCTTTGCACGGGTAGTTTTTCTTTTCTCATTAAATTTATTAAATATGAGACATATTTATTTTATAAGATAAGATATATTTAATATGATATAAATGTATTAATTGAAACATGAATGGTATGTTAATGTCATTTAATAATAACTTATAATTGCAAAAAAACTTACAAATTGGTAAAACGAAGTTTAAAAGGTTGTCAATTAAGAAAGTAATTGATTATGTTCACCTCATTATTATTATTACTCAAATAAAAAATAAATGATTAATAATTCTTACGGTTACATGAATTATTGTTACAATACCCTTAATTACTGTCCCTAATGAATGCAATTGATGGTCATTTTAATGTCATATTAATAACGTAATGAGAACCAAATTATTATTTTTCTTCCTCTCCTCCTTCTCAATCTAAAGACCCTTTGCATTTCCATTTTCGTATGATTCATTATTTTTTTTGCAAGTTGTTGCACTCAACTATTGTATCGATCTTGGCATGCTCAATCCATGTGTATACATTTCCTACTTGTGAAATGATATTGTATTTGACTTCAGTTTTTTTCCTTGTATTAGTTCAAAATTAAAAAAAAATTAAATATTTTATATAAAATACGTACATTTGGTAGTAATGCTTGTAAGTAATAGTATTTAAACAAATATGTAGAGATTTTAATTTATTAAAAGTCTTTTACGGTTACTACACAATAAATCAAACCCAAGAAATTATATACCAAAATTTAAATTGAAATAAAAAACTAAAACTATCAAATGTCGAAATCAAGAGCAAAATAAGAAACCAAGTTGTATCGAGTAGCAAATATAAGATTTGAAATCAATACAACACTGAAGAAAGAAAATAACACAAATAAAATTATAACTAAAAAAGCAGTAATGAAAATAAAACAACTGTTTTGAAAGAACAAAAGCAACAATCAATATCAAAACCAAAAAAAACTTGTACAAAAATCTAAACTAAACCTAAAAATCGGTGTCAAAACCAAGTATTAAAATCTGTCAAAAACAATATATATATTTTTTAATAGAAGCAAATTAAGAAATCAAAAGCTCAATTGAAACAAAGCTATTGATCAAGAACCATAAACAAAAACTGAAACCTAAAAGAAATCTAGGAATGAATTACAAAAAATTAAATATGAAATCTTATTTAAATTCAAAATAAAATAACAAATAAAAAATAACATCAAAATCGTCAGATGAACAAAATGTAATATATCAAATGTCAAATCAATAGCAAAATAAAAATCCAATTTTTACCGAGTAGCATCTGTTAGATTTGAAATCAATACGGAATCGAAGAAAGAAAAATAACACAAATAAAATTATTACTACAAAATAATTAATAAAAATAAAATAACCGTTAAAAAACAAAGGCAACAATCAAAGATCAAAACTAATACACAAATCTAAAATAAAACTAAAATTGGTGCCAAAACCAAAAATTAAAATCATTCAAAATCAATATAATTTTATCTAACTAGAAGTAAATTAAAAATCAAAAGCACAATTGAAACAAAGATATTAATCAAGAACTATGAACCAAAACTGAGACCTAAAAGAAATCTAGGAACGGTTGCAACAGAATTGAAATAAGTTGCAATTTTAAAAGTGTGCAACAGAGATTGCAACGGATCTAACACATAATTGGTTGGTGATCACGCAAAAACGGTGATCTTGTCTTATGTTGGCGCAGGACAATGGAATATGATGAGAGTATGATGATTTGATAAGGATATCTGGCGTATTGTGCTTTCAAACATCAACAAACCCCCTCTAACACCTGAGTTATGATAGTTATACTTACTATTGCTTAAACTGAAATGAAAAAAGAGATTTCAGGCTAGAGGAGGGGAAAATAACTGGGGTTTGAAGTTGTTTATGGTGATGATGCTTGAAGTTTTTTTCTCCCTGTGCTCCTCCTTTTCTTCCCCCTTATATACCCTATCAGATTGTGGTATTGCGGATAATTGGGTGAGAGGTGGCCGCCTCTCATTGGTGGAGCAGGGCGGCCCTTCATCATTATCTTTGCGCTGAATTAGGTGAATGATTTGAATAGATGGGCGTCTGTCAGGGGAGCAGTTGGCTGAATATGGCAACACTTTTGTTGTATGATCAAGTTGAGGTAGAGCTACAGTGTAGTGACCTTATCGGGATGAGTGCCAGCGTTGGATAGAGCGGGAAGAGTATTTGCCGAGGTGGGATCATATACTTTCCCCCTGATGAAGAGAAAGACCGGTCGTGCCGAGCCAGAGTTGTTCAGCAGAAGCGACCATGACTTGGCTGGTCGGCCGATTTGTTGTGGGTCCCTTCACGGGTTAGCTCGGCGATGGTGGGTCTGTGGTTGGTGTGACGACCCGACCCGGATCCCAATACGAGACCCCAAGGTCGCGCCGCCAAAACACACAAAACAACAAGCAAAGGGTAAGGCTATAACAACGATACGCCAACGACTCAACAAATGCAGAAGCGAATAACTTAAATGGACCCGAGCTAACAAGCTCCGAAATACAAAGCAACCAAAGAGATAGTAAATCTCTCGGCCCAAAAATTTGACGCGCGTGACACAACATTGGGCACGTACTACATACTCCATGTTACAATAAACAATATAATAACCAAGTCATCGGCGACGTTGCAGCCGGAACCCAACATTAATCTAAGTCTACAACTCTAGTCTACACACTCAATAGCTAAACATGCCGGAGTACAACATAACCAACAATATAAATAACTTGAGATAAATAAATTATGTAATTAAATAACATGGCTCGACTAACACTTGTCGGCTCACAAAAACCAAGTACTAATTAAACAATTACAAGTACCAAATCCATAACACAAATCTTACTACCCAAAGTTATGTTTATGTAACTACACTTCCCAAACGTCCTTTCCAATAAACTTAAGGTTACAAAAATTAACACTAGTAGCAACCTTCAACCAAAACTCACACTACAAGAAAACAGGGCAACTGAAACGGAATTTTGCAACCGAATTGAAATCAGTTTCAGTGTAAAAAGTGTTCAAGGGAAATTGACGTGCACAATTAATTTTGCAACTCATATTGCAATGGAAAATTATTTTGTCGCACCTGTTTCGGGGGAAAAGTTGGAGGGAAAAATGCCAACTAATTTTGCAATGGTTTTTGAAACAGATGAGCTTCTGTTTCAAGTTCAGTTGCATTTATTAATATATGATTTTTATATTTTGAAACTAAAAAAATTGACATTATATTTTGGACGAAAAATTGGAGGGAAGAAACCCGCCAAATTTTGCAAGGGATTTTGGAACAGATAAAATATTGGTTTCAAATTCCTCATTCAATTTCAGTTGCAATTAATCCTATATGAATTTTATTTTATTAAATTGAAAAAACTAATCTAAAACGACGCAGTATTCACAACCTAACCTAACCTAATCAGCAGACACTAAGGTATTTATGCCCGTCATCCCTCTTCTCTGCCTCTCGCTCTCACCTCTTCTCTGCCTCTCGCTCTCTCCCTCGCCTTGCTCTAAATTTCCCTCTAGTACTGCCTCGTCTTCTTCCAGCGAAACTCGTGGTGCCGGCGTCTCCTCCGACGCCTAAAAACCATCTCATCTCATTCCCTCTCCGTCGAATTAAACAAGGTATGCAATATGAACTCCCAAGTCCCATCGATCATGTATGAAATTGTTGAAATTGTTGCAATTGTTGGACTGTAATGAATCAAATTGAAGGGTTTCATTCTTTTCCTTTACATCATTTAAGTCAAACCAATTTTAACATATATATATGAATCATTTGTCTGTATGTATGAATGTATTGTAACAACTACTTCCAACAAAGGGCAAATTGTGTACTGAAACAAACCAAATTTAAGGGTTTTGTCATTTTTTCTGTAATTTGTTCAACTCTCTTAGAGTCAAACCAAAGTCAGGTTCACTTCCTGCTTCTGGTTTTGTCATTGTGTTCGTTCCTCTACAGTATTATTTATGAATAGAGTTGCTGCTTGAATCTTTATTGGTGCCGCTTCTTTCCGTTCCTCTACACTAGTGTTATCACTATAATTCATAGTACGACCTGCCCCTATACTCCATTCAATCATGTTCGAGAGTAATGATTTCCTCATGGCTATCATAGAACTCTCTTCATTATCGAACGCCCTATGATTTCTTTCTTTCCAGATCGTCGAGCATACACTTTCGTGATATTATCTTAAATCTGAATCATTCTTGAACGAGGTAGAGCAGTATGCTAGGAGTAATTGCCCATATCGAAATGGTAGGATATATAAATGTTTAATTGGCGCAGGGTGAGAATATCATCCAGGCTTTGTCCAATTGATCAATGATTAAAATAATTATACCACCAAAATCAAGAAGCAACGCCAAGACTATAGATCTGCACACTAGTAACTATAATATAATAAACAGATCACACGCACACACACAGATCTGTAGACAATCAGGTGAAATTTTAATATAGCATCCTATATTTAGATAAAGTGAATGTTAAGCTTCTTTTGCTGAGCATCGAGTCTGGCACTAACATTAGTGGCACGGCGGTGCTCTGAACCCTTCAAAGCAGCAGCAGCCTTCTGGACAGCTTCGTTGTTCACTCTTGGAGAGGACTTCCTTGATGCCTGGGCAGCAGCATTAGCAGAGAAGAATTCCTCATCTTTTTGTCCAACCAATGCCTTGGCCAACGCATTCACTTCAACGACCTTTTGAGCAGCAAATGCAAGCCACGATTTGATTTCTTTGTCGAGCTTAGGCTCATTGACAAGATCAACAACAGTGTGTTGAAGCGAGCAGGAGGTAGAGACCACAAGCTTGTCTTTGCCCACAATGCTCTCAAGAGATTCCAGGAGGGTAAGTGATCCAGCAAGATCATTAGCCCAGATGTTCCTTCCATCAACCACTCCAGCAAAGAGGTATTTCCCAGAGGGGAATTCACTCTTAACCAACTCAAGAGTCTTTGGTCCACGAATGAAATCAAAACCAAAGCCTGTAACACCCTTTAGAGAAGTGAGGGTCTTGAAAGGCTCACCTGGAACATCAGCAAAGTAGGTCTCAACTATAACATTAATGCCAGATAGGGAATCTTCAAGATCAGAGTAGGCCTTGGGGAATGCTTGCAATTGGTGAGATGTGAGATCCTTCACGAGGGTAGCTTCATCAAACTGAATCCAAGTAGCCCCTGCAGCCTTCAGCTCAGCCACTACTTCCTTGTACATTAGAAGGATTTTGTCAAGAAGGGAAAGAAGATCAAATGATTTATCAACACCCTTTGCAAGTTTGGATAGCAATAAGTAGCTGACTGGGCCAACGAGAACTGGAACAATAGCCACTCCAAGCGCCTTAGCCTCCTTGTATTCAGTCACAGCCTTGTGAGAAGCATAAGTAAAGTTCACATCAGGCCCCAATTCAGGTACAATGAAATGGTAGTTGGTGTCAAACCACTTGGTCATTTCCATAGCAGGGACAGAGGCATTTCCTCTAGCCATGGAAAAGTAAGTGTCGAAACCGATTTCACCACCGTTCCAGTTGTATCTGGAAGGGACAGCGCCGAGCATCGCGGTAGTGTCAAGAACTTGATCATAGTAAGAGAAAGTGTTGCTGGGGATGTACTTGATCCCGGCATCGGACATCTGCTTCCAGATGGAAGATCTGAGATCGGCAGCCACTTTTTGCAAATCCTCGGCACTAGATTTTCCATCCGAGAAAGATTCCAAAGCAAATTTCAACTCCCTCTTAGGGCCCATACGGGGATATCCAACAATGTGAGACGCCATTTTTTCTGTGTAAGAGGAGAGAGAACCGGGAAGTCCAAACGAATTTAGAGTTCGAGAATG
Source organism: Codonopsis lanceolata (assembly GCA_013146195.2). Lineage (NCBI taxonomy): Eukaryota > Viridiplantae > Streptophyta > Magnoliopsida > Asterales > Campanulaceae > Codonopsis > Codonopsis lanceolata. Next base: position 12,505,628 of record CM028377.1, read on the forward strand.
GTTCTTCGTCCCGTGATAAGAGAGAGAGAGAGAAGAGAAGAGAGACAGTCCCGTGAAATTTTAATATAGCATCCTATATTTAGATAAAGTGAAGAATGCCTATGGTTTATGATTTTGACTTTGTGCAAAGCATGAATGTTGTTCCATATGTGCCTAGGATCAACTCTTGTGAAATAATATGTTTCAATTGTAGGTTTAGCAAAATCGGCAATTCTAGGGTTTGAAACTCGGGATTTGGTTTATGGCTAGTCTAAAGTCATGAACGACTTAGTTATTAAGTCCTAAATGAATGGAGAACATAGAATTGAGCAATGGGATGCATTTAGTATCTATGCTCCACTTGGTTGAATTTTAGAAATGACTCACCGGAGTTGAGATTAGGGAGTTATTGAACAATACCGACTCCACATTCGATCCCTACGATGTTTGTAGTACTTTACACTAATGTATTAGTTTACGTGACTTGGGGATGAATTAAAATGCAAGTTTGATATGTGTGCCTATAAGACTCAATCGAGTTCTTATGCGGTTTATATGATTGCGTGAAAGAAATGCATAATTGAGACGATTTGGATTGTGACTATCTTTAGTACTCTATACATGGAGTCTACTTGTATAAGTCGCTAGGATAAACATGTTGTTATTTAAGACTCACCGGTATGGTTTGACCTTACGGGTTATTACCGCTCTAGTGTTGCTTAAGTCTTTGACTACTATCGACTTTTGTGTTATTGAATGAGTTACTACTCTAGGAAGGGTTTAGTGAATGGCTTCATGATCCTAGACTAACAGAGTAGTCTTGGATAGTACATAATGGACTGATGGTTAAATTGTGACTCTGCTGAATTTCATAAGTGAATATGGAATACTGTGTATATTTTATGTTATGACTAAATGCATGATTTCCTACATTGTCAAGAATTGATTCTTCTACGTGTTTCTATGATATGGCTTATGAGCATATTGAATGTATTTGCCTTCGTGCCGATCTGCTCTACAGTTAATGAATTGTAGTGAACTTAGATTCTACTATTAAGTGGAATTATGAATCAAAAATTGAACTAAGCTTGATTTCACAATAATCAACTTAGGCTTCCCTTATATAATTGACTTGGGACTTTGAACTAAGATTCCTAAATGGAACGAGAACCTTGCTATGCCTCAAACGAGAACATAGAAAAGAGTCTTGGAACACATATAGTGTTCAAACTCTATTTGGTTGGAATTGTAGTAAAGACTCAACGGAGTCGAGTTAAGGAACAATTGAACCTTACGAGGATCGTTGTGAGATCCTATGATAATTATATTCTATTTGACTAGATTACTAGCTTCTGGGACTTGAATCGAATAGAGTGAACAACTTGACACTTATGATTTAGAGACTCAAATGAGCTCCTATTATGGTTTTGTGATTATTGTAACAATGTGCATAATTGTATGAGTTTTGTAGATCATTATATCCACTTGAGAATTAGCAAGTAAACATCTACTTGTGCATTGCATATAAGTCCAGCTGGCATTACTTGAGTTTTCATGATGATGGTGGGACGATGCATTGTCTTCACGAATTATGGGATTCGTGGTTGCAATGTATCGCCGTACCGGATTCGGGTTTCACACACACCTCCACTGCTAGCTACAGTGGGGAAGTAGCCCCCTTTTCGTAACCAATTGAGCACATTGGCTAGTGCTATTTTCCTGAGTAGAGAGCTCAGACCCGAGAAGAGAGCTCGGTACTTTGATACCTGAACACGGGTATCACTAGCACGATATGATTAACAGTTGTGATTGCAGGAGTAATACGACGAAAGTGATTTGGTATCTTCTCTATCCTTTATGTGGCTTACTATGGGCACTTATGTGATAACAAAGTGTTAGTGAACATGAGATCTTATTGACCATGTTTGTGTTGGTTGGTGTTATATGGAGGACTTGAAATGTGTATATACATATGCACACTTATACATGACTAATATATGAGAGAATTGATATGTACATATAGAGATATACATACTGATATAGGTGTATATAGATAAATATGCACCCTTACACGTGGTAATAATGTGAATAGCTTGATTTGTATATATAATGATATGTATACTTGCATATGATGTTTTGTGGGAACTACCTTCTAATTCGTTTGATTTGTGTTTGAACAGGGAATTACACTCTGGTTCATTTGGACGGTTTAGTAAGTAAGAAGAAATGGATATCTTGTGGAGTATCGAAACGATACGACGCCTCTTCACGGGTTTTTCTGTCATTTATAAAATGACACCATGAATATGTTTATGTTACATAACTATATGTTGCATATTTATTGTAGTAGCGTACTGGGTCAATATGACTCATCCCGTACTTGTTTCTAGTTACAGTGATAGATGCACTGAGGTCGAGTAGATCGTGACTGTAGCAGTGCGCAGCTGATCGATAGATCAAGATTAGATCGTGTGGTTCGTGTTTGTAGCAACCGACTTTCCCGAGTAGCAGCTTGTGGAGTCTTGTTCTTTTTTTAGCATTGTCATTGATTTCATGTACTTTGCTATTCTTGTGAGATCGACATTTTGTAAAGTTATTTAGACTTTACAGTCTGGTAGAATACTTGGGTATTTGCATTGGTTATTTTCTTGGGCCGACGTGTTGTGTCGTGCCTTGTTTGTGGTTTTAGTATTTATTTCAGTTGTCTCCCGGGCACGCAGTAGCTTTGGGGCTTTTCTGTATTCTATTTGTTATAGTTATTGATTGACCCGGTATACTTTAGCCGTTGGGTAATTGAGATATCTGGTTGGTTCTTTGTTGAAACGCCGGCTTGGAATGCCGATGGTTTGATTAGCGTCTGCAATGTTGCGGCACACGAGTTTTGTTTTTCCTCCTTTGAGAGATAATGTCTCTCTTGGTTTCATTGTCGTTGGTTTCGAGCTTCATAGCTTGGGACTTCTTTTCTTATATTGCTTCCGCTGATTCGATTTTTGAAATACCGTATTTTAGTGCGGCTTTATGTTCATGTTTAGAGCGTGTTAGATAGACTGTTTGACCTGCACTACTGTTTAACAAGTGTTTGTCCTCTTCTTAAGTTAGTTCCAGCGGCACGACCTTGGGATTTCGTGTTGGAATCCGGGTCGGGTCGTTACATCAGAGCTTATCTTATCTTAGCTATAAGCCAGGATAGGTTCCATGGCCTAGGTTGGGTTTGGGTTTTTGTCGAGTATTTACCGTCGAGTGTTGTTTATAAGGCCTTATTTGCATATTCTTTCGTACAAGTATACGACTTGGAGTACTAAGTTCGTTTGGTCTAGATTGCCGTGAGTGATGGTTTGTGTCTAGGAGTATTATATTTCTCGTTTATTGCTTATGAGTTGCAGATATACCAAGAGTAGGTGCTGCATTTTAGTAGAGCTGTTGTTTCTTGTTCCATTTTTAGGAATCAGAGAAGCTAGACTGTCGGTCCCAAGGGTGATCGTCGTGTTAATCATTATGGCGAAAGTTCGTTGTAATACGTTTCGAGAGCGGAGTGGTTAAGCCTCCCGTGGTACCTATTAGTATTTCATAGATTACTATATAGGTGTATATAGTTATGGTAGTACTTAACCACCAGTTCTTGTATTATTTGTGTTGGGAATTTGAGACCCCTTTCCCGATGGTTGTGTTTTGGTATTTGGGGGACTACCTTGATCAAGGTGAAATTCCCTCAGGATATGTTGGAACTTGGTGATTGGCCAGAAGGTGATCACGTGATGATTGGTTGGATTGGTTGTTGACCCATATACGATTTGACTTATAAGGATTGGTCGTATACTAGTTAGTAAGAATATGCTTCCTAGTGACTCGTGAAATGTTGTATTGTCTCTTTATTAGTCTAATACATTGATATTGTATTAGCCTTGTATAATGTGTTTTATCTACCATTAATAGGTAGTTAATAGTATGAATATTCCATACTTGGTATACATACATAGTAAATTAATATGCTATGTTGCATGATGCTGATGCCATGCCTATATATGCTTATGATTGCTATTGTTGAGACCGATATAAAGGATGTTGATATGTGATTCATGAACACCCCACATCCTGTACGACGAAAGCTTTTGAAGTCACTTCAGAGGGCCCCTGACTTGATTATCAAGAGGTCTTCGTCGGAGAACTAGAATGGTATAATATGTGATAGGAATTGATTGAACCCGTTACCAAATGGAATGGAATTGAAAAATATTGCTATCTTGTTTTGCTTGTGCAAATACGTACAACATGGATATTGAAATCATGCTATGAATGAATTAACCTTATGACTTGATTGGATGAAGTACATCGTATTGAATGTCTTCCTTGTAAGGTGAATATGTGGTCTATGATGATGGTTGACTACTTGATTATAGTGTAAGGGCGTTAGACCCTAGAGTTTCGTGTTGTGGCTGGAATAATTTAGCTAGCCCAGAAAAATTCTTGGTTGGGAAGTTAGTTTGTGCGGTGTAATTATTGCACATGCATGAATTACTTGATTAGTTGATAGAGAGGCATTTGAACCTTGATATCCACGTTTGTTGGAACTTTGTAAGCTTTGCTAATGTCTTTGAACTCTGTCAAGAGTCAAGATGACTTGATTTTGGAATTTATTGTAGTTGAGATTTGAGTATTTCTCCGCCTCGTGTTTTGAGACATACCTAGACGGTCACCTCGACTTCATGTGCAGGCCAGAGTATTGAACTTTTGGTTGTTGTCGAGTCTTGAATTCGAGGACGAATTCTTTTAAGGTGGTGAGGATGTAAGACCCCGAACCTTCGTGTATTTGACTTTCTCGTTTTTCTTGTCGTTTAACCGTGAGCTCACTTACTAAACTTGAGGAAAGAACCTTGATTTGTGTAGGTAGGCTATCTAGAAGCCAATAACTTAATTCCATATGTTCCATAGACTTTAACTAGTTAAAGTTACAAGTCGTATACCGACACTGTTCGTTACTTTACTCAGTTGAGAGTTTTCTCGCGTAATGTGAGAACCCAAACCCCTTTACATGAACGACACCATTATAACATGTTTATTATGTGTCTTGACATGTTAGTGACTTCATTTCATTCATATCATGTTTGCATTGAGTTGGTTGAGATCATATTAGAGTGTTAGTCTTCCATGCGTTGCATGCCTTGTTGTTGATGTTTCGAGTGTTCATCGTATCATGATAACACCTAAATAAGTCTCATTGGAGTCTTATTACCTTGCATTTATGACTTAGAATGTTCATAGATTTGTTGCATTTTGAAATAAGATGACCAACATATTACTTCACAGATTCAATCCTGTTTTTGGCGAACTTCGGGAAAATTCTGGTACCAATCTACTAAAGAGAATTTTCTAAACATTTAGTATGTTTTACCTTAATATGTTAGGTTATTCCCTGTAAAATTTGGTAATTTTCCAAGGTGTCTAAGTACCTCATTTAGGTCTTGACTTACGGCTGCGCCAGAATTCTATTTTCAGGAAATCAGCTTCTGTACTTGATTTTGTTGTAACTTTATTTTGAAGAATATAAGTCCAAATTGAGTAATTTAAAATTCTAAAATATATTCTAATGAGTCTACCTTCAGAAAAATCAAAAATCACCTCATTTTGAGTTGTGAGCGATTTATGGTCGATTTTACAAGATCGACTGTCCAGTAACAACAATCTGGAAATTGGTCCCTGAATTCACACTTACGGGATTTTTGGTTGGTTTTGGTTGATGACCACCATGCCCTTGCCCCTTGGACGTCTTGAGTGACTCAAGTCACTCTTGTTGACCTTAGTCAAGCCTCTCTAAGCCCTTAGATGAACCCTTATCAATGGCCATCATTCCTTAGCCAATTAGAAGGCTTATAACCCCCTTCACTTGGATGGTGGTTTACTTGGTAAGTATATAAACATTTTTCAGCCATTTCAGCCATTTTTGATCACCAACAACCAGAGATTCAGAGCTTGAACCTCCATTTTCGTCCATATCAAGAACACCAACTTGAGAGACCATTTGCCGGAGTTCCGGTGATCCGATTGGCGATCCGAGACCGCCGAATCGAAGGCCTTGCTCTCCTCTACAACAATCCTTGGTTTATTCTTCCTTTTAACCATTATTCATAGGCTTAAGGTATGTTTGCAATTCCCAGAAATTTCATGTTAAATATTATGACATGCCCCCTTCATTAATGTTGTTCTAATCATGCTTAGGATGATTTCTAGTGAAGTAGAATCCTCCAATTCAATCTATGAAATGTGTGTAGGATTTTATGATTTCTATATGAAGTTATGATTTTGACTTTGTGCAAAGCATGAATGTTGTTCCATATGTGCCTAGGATCAACTCTTGTGAAAGAATATGTTTCAATTGTAGGTTTAGCAAAATCGGCAATTCTAGGGTTTGAAACTCGGGATTTGGTTTATGGCTAGTCTAAGGTCATGAACGGCTTAGTTATTAAGTTCTAAATGAACGGAGAACATAGAATTGAGCAATGGGATGCATTTAGTATCTATGCTCCACTTGGTTGAATTTTAGAAATGACTCACCGGAGTTGAGATTAGGGAGTTATTGAACAATACCGACTCCACATTCGATCCCTACGATGTTTGTAGTACTTTACACTAATGTATTAGTTTACGTGACTTGGGGATGAATTGAAATGCAAGTTTGATATGTGTGCCTATAAGACTCAATCGAGTTCTTATGCGGTTTATATGATTGCGTGAAAGAAATGCATAATTGAGAGGATTTGGATTGTGACTATCTTTAGTACTCTATACATGGAGTCTACTTGTATAAGTCGCTAGGATAAACATGTTGTTATTTAAGACTCACCGGTATGGTTTGACCTTACGGGTTATTACCGCTCTAGTGTTGCTTAAGTCTTTGACTACTATCGACTTTTGCGTTATTGAATGAGTTACTACTCTAGGAAGGGTTTAGTGAATGGCTTCATGATCCTAGACTAACGGAGTAGTCTTGGATAGTACATAATGGACTGATGGTTAAATTGTGACTCTGCTGAATTTCATAAGTGAATATGGAATACTGTGTATATTTTATGTTATGACTAAATGCATGATTTCCTACATTGTCAAGAATTGATTCTTCTACGTGTTTCTATGATATGGCTTATGAGCATATTGAATGTATTTGCCTTCGTGCCTGATCTGTTCTACAGTTAATTAATTGTGGTGAACTTAGATTCTACTATTAAGTGTAATTATGAATCAAAAATTGAACTAAGCTTGATTTCACAATAATCAACTTAGGCTTACCTTATATAATTGACTTGGGACTTTGAACTAAGATTCCTAAATGGAACGAGAACCTTGCTATGCCTCAAACGAGAACATAGAAAAGAGTCTTGGAACACATATAGTGTTCAAACTCTATTTGGTTGGAATTGTAGTAAAGACTCAACGGAGTCGAGTTAAGGAACAATTGAACCTTACGAGGATCGTGGTGAGATCCTATGATAATTATATTCTATTTGACTAGATTACTAGCTTTTGGGACTTGAATCGAATAGAGTGAACAACTTGACACTTATGATTTAGAGACTCAAATGAGCTCCTATTATGGTTTTGTGATTATTGTAACAATGTGCATAATCGTATGAGTTTTGTAGATCATTATATCCTACTTGAGAATTAGCAAGTAAACATCTACTTGTGCATTGCATATAAGTCCAGCTGGCATTACTTGAGTTTTCATGATGATGGTGGGACGATGCATTGTCTTCACGAATTATGGGATTCGTGGTTGCAATGTATCGCCGTACCGGATTCGGGTTTCACACACACCTCCACTGCTAGCTACAATGGGGAAGTAGCCCCCTTTTCGTAACCAATTGAGCACATTGGCTAGTGCTATTTTCCTGAGTAGAGAGCTCAGACCCGAGAAGAGAGCTCGGTACTTTGATACCTGAACACGGGTATCACTGGCACGATATGATTAACAGTTGTGATTGCAGGAGTAATACGACGAAAGTGATTTGGTATCTTCTCTATCCTTTATGTGGCTTACTATGGGCACTTATGTGATAACAAAGTGTTAGTGAACATGAGATCTTATTGACCATGTTTGTGTTGGTTGGTGTTATATGGAGGACTTGAAATGTGTATATACATATGCACACTTATACATGACTAATATATGAGAGAATTGATATGTACATATAGAGATATACATACTGATATAGGTGTATATAGATAAATATGCACCCTTACACGTGGTAATAATGTGAATAGCTTGATTTGTATATATAATGATATGTATACTTGCATATGATGTTTTGTGGGAACTACCTTCTAATTCGTTTGATTTGTGTTTGAACAGGGAATTACACTCTGGTTCATTTGGACGGTTTAGTAAGTAAGAAGAAATGGATATCTTGTGGAGTATCGAAACGATACGACGCCTCTTCACGGGTTTTTCTGTCATTTATAAAATGACACCATGAATATGTTTATGTTACATAACTATATGTTGCATATTTATTGTAGTAGCGTACTGGGTCAATATGACTCATCCCGTACTTGTTTCTAGTTACAGTGATAGATGCACTGAGGTCGAGTAGATCGTGACTGTAACAGTGCGCAGCTGATCGATAGATCAAGATTAGATCGTGTGGTTCGTGTTTGTAGCAGCCGACTTTCCCGAGTAGCAGCTTGTGGAGTCTTGTTCTTTTTTAGCATTGTCATTGATTTCATGTACTTTGTTATTCTTGTGAGATCGACATTTTGTAAAGTTATTTAGACTTTACAGTCGGGTAGAATACTTGGGTATTTGCATTGGTTATTTCTTGGGCCGACGTGTTGTGTCGTGCCTTGTTTGTGGTTTTAGTATTTATTTCAGTTGTCTCCCGGGCACGCAGTAGCTTTGGGGCTTTTCTGTATTCTATTTGTTATAGTTATTGATTGACCCCGGTATGCTTTAGTCGTTGGGTAATTTAGATATCTGGTTGGTTCTTTGTTGAAACGCCGGCTTGGAATGCCGATGGTTTGATTAGCGTCTGCAATGTTGCGGCGAGTTTTGTTTTTCCTCCTTTGAGAGATAATGTCTCTCTTGGTTTCATTGTCGTTGGTTTCGAGCTTCATAGCTTGGGACTTCTTTTCTTATATTGCTTCCGCTGATTCGATTTTTGAAATACCGTATTTTAGTGCGGCTTTATGTTCATGTTTAGAGCGTGTTAGCTCGACTGTTTGACTTGCACTACTGTTTAACAAGTGTTTGTCCTCTTCTTAAGTTAGTTCCAGCGGCACGACCTTGGGATTTCGTGTTGGAATCCGGGTCGGGTCGTTACACATTATCAGTCCGAAGTTTCTTGATTTTAAAGACTAGTTTGGTTTTCAATCAAAGTTTTTCTAGTTTTTAAAATTTTCAAACACATCAGATTTGTTTCTCAGTAAAAACAACCATACCTTCCTTGAAAAATCATCAATGATCGACAAGAAGTAACGACTTCCACCATGAGTGGGCACATTAGTAGGACCTCACACATCCGCATGTATATAATGAAGTGCACGTTTTGAAGAATTTTTTTTTGGGGGTTAGGGGAAGGTGGAAAACTAACTCGTTTTTGTTTGTTCATCACACAAGTTTCACAAAAGGGCAAATCAGAAATTTAATCTTTTCCAAAAAAAAACCATTTTTGTTCAAAATTTCAAGACCCTTACTACTCACGCGTCCAAGCCTTTTATGCCACAAACTTGTTTTATCTTCTTTAACAAGATTAGAAAGTTATCATCAAGACAAACAGACATGGAAGAACAAAAATACAAGGTACGACGTTTTTCAACCTTAATGACTACTAAGGATACCTTTAGAATTTTCATCATCCCTTTTCCCCACTTACCCTCTAAACCATCATCTTCTAAAGATGCACACAAAATCAGATTATTACATAAATCAGGCACATATTGAACATTTTTTCAAGGTAAAAATGTCTCCAGAATTAAATTTTAAACATACATCACCAATTCCAGCTATAGAACACTTTTTTCTCATTGGCCAAAGAAACAAAACCATGTCCTAAATTCTTGTAAGAAGAAAAGAAGTTTTTAAATAGTGACATGTGATAAGTGCATCCAGAGTCAATTAACCATTCATTTTCGCAAGCAGGCATGGTATGAATAGAATCAAGAACATTTTTACATAAATCAGTTACCATAAAAACATCACCGCAGTCCTCACTAGCAGAGGCCAAATTGCAATCACTTTGTTGATTCAAAATTTTCTTTTTAGGATTTGGGCAATCTTTCCTAAAATGTCCACTTTCAGCACATTTGTAATACTTCCTACCTTTAGTCCTTCATTTTGACCTACTTTTGCTTCTACTCTTATTTCTAGAATCTGTGACTATTCTCTTGGTTTTGATTAAGATTATGCTTATGAGCATTATTTCTCTCAAGCGTCGTACCCCTAACCATGTGAACCTCAACGATGTTTGATTTACCCTTGTTAGCTTTCAAATCCAATTTTTTACCTTTTAAACTGGTTATCACTGTATCAAATGTGATCTTATCCATACCATACTTAATAGCAGATTTCACGTCAAAGATAAAAAATCAGTATAGCATTTAAAAGCACAATCAAAGAATAATTATCAATGTGTTCATCACCGGTTTGTTTTATATCTTCAACAAACTTAGTAAAAGCATAAACATTGTCTTCCATGTCTTTGCTAATGTGACGATCCGACCCGGATTCCGGAACGAAATCCCAACGTCGCATCGCTAGGACAAGGCACGAAGAGGACAAGCACTTATAAAAATAATAGTGCGAGTCGGACCGAGCTAACAAGCTCGACTCAAGAACGTAGCCGTCGCATTTAAAATACGGTTTACAAAATTCAAGATGCGAAAATGATATGGAACAGAATCCCGAGCTATGAAGCTCGAAACCAAGGCCAAAGATACCAAGAGAGACATAAATTTCACGAAGGAAAGAAAGAAACTCGCGTGCCGCAACATTGCGACACTGGACAAACCATCTAAGCACTCCAGCCTACAAGCTTCCGCCAAGGGACCAACCCGATAAAACACTTACCCACCTGGCTAAGGCATACCGGGTTAACCAACAATAATAACAACTAGGATAGAGAGAAAGCCCAAGGCTACTGCGTCGGATACAAATGTAATATAAACACCAAGGCTATGAGCAACGACACAACATGTCGCCCAAAGGAGAACCAAAACAAAACCTTATATTCTACCCGATCAGAAGTCTAAATAACCTTACAATACAACGAACTCACAAGAATATAATATTATGAAATACAAGTCAAGGATGCTAGAAGAGATGGAAATCCACAAGCTATTACTCTGAAACTTCGACTATTACAATCACGAACACACGAACTAAGCTCGAGCTATCGATCAATCGTGGTCTCAAGTTAGGTCACGAAACATGCGCGCCTCAATACGACTCTCGAGCCGCATGCAACTAGAAACAAAGTACGGGTGAGTCATAATGACTCAAAGACGCTACTACTAAACAATAAGCTACATAAATTGAATATTGCCAAAAGGAATTGATAAACAATCGTTTCTACGACGAAGACCCATAAGTCGGGAATATTGCCGAAAAGGTATCGAATGCTCATTTAATTTAAACCATTAAGTCCTGGTTTACGAATGAAAACCTGGCCCTACCGCACCAAGATGAATCGTGGTGAATTCCCTGCTCACAAACAACAAACAGTCGAAGCAAGGCACAAGAATAATCATGATTATGGATGTATATCTATTCATAGGACATCCCAAGCCTCTCATAAAATAATTAAATAGAAGTATGCATATTTATAAATATACATATACCAAGTACCTCATAGGTTTATCAAGTGTGGTATGTAAATTCATTTATGCACCAAACAACTCATTCATGGGAGTTTATCATGTAAGGATATGCATATCTACCATTATGTACATATGCATGCAATCAGAGGAAAAGTAGAAGTATGTATGTTCACGTATATACGTATCATACAATTCACAAAGCCTATTACGAAAGTCAAGCGATCAAGAGCGAGTATATATATAAGCATTTAGTTTACATATTCGGGATAGCACTTGGTTTTCACAAATGCTAGAAGAAATCCACATATAAGGGAATAGGATATAATCTGGTACCGCCATGTAGCTCCCCGCAAGATAAATCAGCATCAGAACATGCCGTTGCATGTGCGAGATGGTACATCGACCAGATAGTATTATTCCAAGCGCCCATAATGGTTATGTTGCACAAGGTACTCTTTCTCCAAAGTGATCAAGAATGGAGGGTTTGTCTCGTTTAAGCTTTTCGGCTAAACTCATCACTATCACGAATCTCATGATTAACGGTAATGAATTGTCAACCGTGGAAGAACAAAGTGGAAGATAAGATGTATGCCAAAGTAGACAAGCCAAAGTAGACAAGGCATAAGACAGTAAGACAAGCAAGACAGTAAGACAAGACAGTAAGACAAGACAGTAAGGCAAGACAGTAAGACAAGGTGACAAGACAGACAAGACAGTAAGACAAATAGGCAAGACAATGCAGACACGATGTCACCTGACTTATCGGGAAAACAAGTAATATTTACTTATTTAAGAAATCAAGCAAGGACGAGCTCAAGAATAGCGGTCTCATTCAAGTCGTGGGCATGTTATTCTTTTACAGCTAGTAATTAGGCGTGTGCATGAATTCAATTAAGAATCTCGAAACTAGTATTCTAGTTAAACGGATTTCAAGCGTTGTAGGGGTTTATCGTGAGTCGGTATTGTTAAATGACTCACTAGCACGACTGGCCGAGTCATTTCTATAATTCCACCAAATAGAGTTTGAACACTATATGTATTCCAAGACTCCTTTCTAGGTTCTTGTTTAAGGCATGGTTAAGCTCGCTCCTTTTGGAACCTTAGTTCAATTTTACTAAGTCGTATAAAAGTCGAAACCTAAGTTGATTATTGTTCAACTAAGCTTAGATCAATTTTCAAGTTGCAATTCCATTTGTTAATAGAATTATAATTCAAATCACGTTGATACTCAATAAGATGATAATTATAAAGATAAGAGATACAATATGCTTAAAGATCATGCTCTCAAGTAACATAGGGGTTCATGCATTAATCACAAACAAACCTTATCAAGCTCATTTCCATAGAATCATAAGATGGATAATATTATAGATCCTCTCGAGGTTTCCAAGAAACTAGAGATCAAGCATGCACATTTGAAGGGCAGAAGACTTAAGACAACCCAAGATTCATCAATTAATTATGTGATGGCATAAGTCCATCACCACGCACTTTGATGACCATTCGGTCGCCTAATGACAACTTTAGATTCCCATCGTAGAGGGTACTAGGGTATACACGATTCAAACATCCTTCCTAAGGAGAATTGTCACGAAACGCTCCGATTTTCCAAGGATGTTAACAAGGTTTCTAAGTAGAGTCACATAGTACATTCCTACGCCTCTTGGGACCTCATTAAAAGTCCACTAGTATTATTGGTTCTAGTTCATAATTGAACCCATTCAAACCGCCTGGCTGCTCGAGTTACGCATTCGACTCACACATAAACCATCCAAGAAATAGCGATAATCTCGCACTTAACCTCATTCAAGAGACTCAATTAGAGTCCTAAGCCAAAATCAATCTTATTACCAATTCGGTCTCACCCGGGCGATTCTCAAAGTTTCGCAATTGAGATTCAATGAACACAAGAAGATATAGGATTTTATCCTAAGGTTCGAATAACAATTTTATAAATAAATTGACTTCATTTGGGTCTATCTACCAAGTTCCAAATTTCTATTCCAAGGTATAATTTCGGTATTCACAATGTATCCGGGTTTCTAACCCAACAACAACCAATCTTAATTCATAAGAATTCCAAAATACACAATAACCCCATTTGGTTTCAACCCTAACCAAAATCTATCGATATTCATGGAAACATATCATTTTGACATGTATAACAACAATAAATCACAAGGAACAAGATTCTATTAATCTATCATCAAGATACTTGTAGAGAGAGAAACTAGGCTTAAGCAACGCATTCTCAATCGGGCCACAAACTTCTAGGATGTGGAAAACAAACCGAGG
>CM028377.1:12519806-12586206 GCA_013146195.2 Codonopsis lanceolata
CATAGTTTCTAATTTTTCAGCTCTGCTAAAAAATTCGATCCTTTAAATGTCAAGCATTACAAGGCTACTCACGAGGCGTGCTCGTGTTCTTGAGAACATGTAGGGCTCGGGGTGTGTTGGAAACTTGTTTCTAATAAATGTTTGAATGAGGAAGTTGTGTAAGTAGTTAGTGGGGAATCCCACATCTATATATATATATATATATATATATATATATATATATATAATGGCAAGGTTAGATTTCTCCCTCCAAAATCTCACTTTTGAATTATTGACTTTTGATTTACCATTTCCATTCTTTCTTTCTCCTATCTTCTCTAGTTTGTATTTCTCTTTCTCTCTCCCGTCTCCTCCTTATTTTCTCTCTCATCACCACCATTTCTTCTCTTTTAATTATGTTTAAATATTTTTCTCTCTTTAAACATAAAAAATAGTAACTAAAAAAATAATAGTTCCGGAGTAAAGAAAACAAAAATATAAGAGGTTAGTAAAATTAACAATAATTTATGGAAAAAGCCACTATAAAAATAAAGCTTACAAAATCAATAAAACAAAAATAATTTAATGTGGAGGTTAGTAAAATAAAATAATTTACGGAACAAAAGTTTAAAACAAATTCTTAAAAAGATATATGTAAAACAAAAATATGTTATTAAAATAAAAATATTTGATGGAACAAAAATAATAGTTACAAAATCAATATAAACAAAAACAATTTAAATTGAGGTTACTAAAATAATAAAAATAATTTACAGAACAAAATATAAAACAAATTCTTTAAAATAGTTATGTAAAACAAAAATACATTAGTTAAATAAAAATATTTGATGAAACAAAAATAATAGTTACGGAGTCAATAAAACAAAAATAATTTAAACTTAGGTTAGTAAAACTATAAAAATAATTTAAGGAAAAAAAGTTTAAAGAAAAATTTTAAAAATAGTTATGTAAAACAAAAATACATTAGTAAAATAAAAATATTTGATGGAAGCATGGAACAAAAATAATGATTCTGAGTCAATAAAAACAAAACAATTTAAACGAGATTAGCAAAATAATAATAAAAATTATGGAACAAAAGTTTTACGTTAAACTAATTCTTAAAAATAAAACAAAAATAATAGTTACCAAGTCAATCAAACAAAAAAATATAATGGAAGTTATTAAAATCAAAATAATTTAAAAAACAAAAATAATAGTTAGTGGTAAAAATAATTTGGTTATTTTGATTTTAGCTTATTTTCTTCTCAGAAATTTCTTTATTCAAAAAATGCAAATATAATTTAATAAAAGTAATCATTCAAAAGGAAGAACTTATTTGAGTTTAGATTTTATTTGTACGGCAGAAAAAATTCAAGTTTGTTCGAAAGGATTAATTATATAGAGTTTTTGAATAGTATAAAGTGTTCGGGGTTGTCAGGCCATGAATTGACAGTTAAAATTAGTGTTCCAGTAATTATATTGAGAAACATTGACCATGTTGCAAGGTTGTGCAATAGAACAAGACTAATCATCATAAATCTTGGGAATCACATTGTTGAAATAAATTTTTTGAAAGGAAGCAATGTTGGAGAAAATGGTTTTATCCCAAGATTGTCATTAACTCTATCCGATATAAGGCTGCTTTCAAGTTCGAGAGAAGACAATTTCCATTCTTGGTATCATATGCAATGACAATTAACAAGTGTCAAACTCAATAATTGCACATAGGTCTCTTTTTGGAAAAACCAATATCTAGCCATGAACAATTATATGTCGTAGTTTCTAGAGTAACAAATTATTTTGGTTTAAAGATATTGATATGCGATGAAGATGAAAAATCAACTAATAAGACAACAAATGTTGTGTATAAGGAATTTATTTAGAATCTGTAATGATAAGTGATATACTTATGTGTAAGTGTTAATAAACCAATCCTTCTTATTTTGTTTATGTACGATTTAGTTGACGTGCGTTTAACGAACGGGTTAAACTAGTTGGGAATAAAATGAAATGAGCTTTACTTTATAAAAGAGATATTTTATACTTAACAATTGGCCCTTGGGTCACTACACTTTATGTAGGAGGGAAGACCTAGCTAAATGCGGGGTTTAAACACACACACGCACGCACCAGCGTCGGTGGTTGGCTCGGACCCTTTCTTTGCTACCAGTTCATTCCAAGACCAAATAGTTCAAGCAGTTGTGTGACCCTTTTAAACCGGTTGTGTCTCTTTAAGACAAAACGATTACATCAGCAGTTGTGTCAGTTTCAGACATGTCTCAACCGTTCCCAACTCCCAACGTCTTCTTCGATAAATATCGTAGGAAACACGTTTTTTACTGATCACGAGAAAAATTCGTCTCTACGTATGATATATTTACGTCCCCAAAAAGAAAGAATACAACAACGTGTTGGTCGCCGGTGATTGAAGTCGGAAGGTTGGCCTCTTCGATCACGTAATCCGCAGCCTCTTCGGTCACGTAAGATTCATGTCCATGGGAGACTCATCTGGCTTAATTGTCCATTCGATTCTGACGCTAGTTTTTCTTAAGGAAAAAGATTCCAAATCTCGGTGGACCTTAAACATAAACAACCCTAATCGATTTTTCAGCAGGAACCAAATAAGAGTGCGTATAATCTTAGGACAACAAATTTTGGCGTGCTGGTTATTGTGGTTTCATACTGTTCTTCTTCTTCCCATACTTCGTTGTGTACATCAACTATATTCGATTCAGAAATATTGACAACTTCAATTCTGCAGAATTTAAGTTACGAGAAGCATTTCACTCGTGCAAGCGAGAGAAATAAAAATTTTGATTTTCTATTTTACAGATTAGCTTAAGGATTATTCTGTGTTACAGAATAGTCTCAGTATCTGTCTGATTTACAAAATAATTTCAGTATCATTTTGTATACAGAAACTTTGTTGTAAATCTGTATTCTGTATTGCCAATTTATGTGCATTCACATTTCTTACAGATTACTGGTTATGTACATTAATCTATTCCAGTACAGTTACTCATAGTTGTATTTCTGTATTATCAGCATGTCATCAACTTACATGGTATCTCATTCATTGTGAGGGATTGTTGGAAACTTGTTTCCAATAAAGGCTTGAATAAGGAAATTGTGTAAGTAGTTAGTGGGGAATCCCACATTGGGAATAAAAGAAAATGAGATTTACTTCATAAAGAAGATTTTAGGCTTAACAGTTGTTCCTTGGGCCAGTACACTTTTGTGTAGGAGGGAAGACCTAGCTAAATGCAGGTTCAAACACACATGCGCTACCCGCTCGACCCGACTGACTCGACTCGGGTCGGCTGGCTTGGACCCTTTCTTTTTGCTACCAGTTCATTCCAAGAGTAAACAGTTCAAGCGGTTGTGTGACCCTTTTAAACCGTTGTGTCTCTTTAAGACAAAACAGTTACAGCAGCAGTTGTGTCTGTTTCAAACATGTCTCAACCGTTCCTAACTCTGCCCTATATAGAGAATACAACAGCGAGTTCAGATTCGCCGGTGATTGAAGTCGGAAGGTCTGGCCTCTTTAGTCATGTAAGATCCATATCTCTGGGAGACTCATTGGCTTAATCTGTCCATTCCAGTAACGGCACCTGTTTTTGTCTTAAGGAAAAAGATTCTAAATCTTGGTGGACTTAAAACACAAACAACCCTAATCAATTTTTCTGCAGGAACCAAATCAGAGTGCCTACAGGGTGAATCTTCCCGATGACCCGTCGACCAAGGACTATATGGGATTCAGATTCAATGGAAAAAAATGAACCACGTATAGCAGTGTTCAAAACTCAAGGCTGATGTACTGATTTTCACAATAGACCTCGATTTGAAAGATGGAGGCAGGAGCCTTGCTCAAAAATTAGATGAACATCAATAAATACTTGAGCTTGCTTTTGGAGATTTACACATGTTGAGCAATTATTTCTCGAGCGAGATGGTTATGAGAATCATAATTTTGTGGATACATTAAATTATATGGAATTGCAAATTTACTGGTTCAGGTTGATGTGGTTGAATCGTTGATGTGGTTGAATCGAATAATTTGTTGGTCAAGAATTTATTTGTCCTTTTTGAAGAATCATGGAAAGATCTACACTACTCAAAAAGTGTATTGTTGTGTTATTGATCTACTTTAGTTTTTGACCAATGACATGTTTCGAAATAAAAAACTCAAGCAACGTAACATTAAAGCTCAAAATATTTGCTTGCAAACTTTAGGATATGCAATATGCTTATAAAGAAACAATGTATGCTTTCCCCAATTATATGTATCTAGTCTAACAAGAACTTAAAACAAGTCTAAAACAATTTTTAAATTGACAATAGTTCAATAATAAAGGGTAAAAAATATTTTTCACATAAAATAAATCAATCTAATTAATTGATGAAACTATATATGTAAAAACTAAACATTTTAAGTATAAAAAACAACCCTTAGTTGTAATGATTAGTTTTTCCCTACAACATTATGCTCAAAAGGATAAATTTGAATACATATACGCTCTCCGTTGTTAAATAAGTGTTCTGATTTTGACTGTCTAAAATCAAATTGATTGTTTTTCGGATGAATGTTTGATGTGTATTTATTTTTTGTTTTTCTAAATCATAAAACATGTAATCCATAGTACATAAAATATACTACAAGTAACATGTTTTATGCATTTGAAAACAAAATAAAAATACTCAAATCATTTTTTTTTTATTTGAAAAAGAATCTATTTGACTTTAAAAGGTTTGAACAAGACACTTATTTAGAAACTAAATAAGTAGTAATTTTTAAGATAATTTTTTTTGGGTAAGTATTATATATAAATTTTTTTACGGATCTTAATTGGTAGGACGAAACCCTACTCTCTCAATTTATCACAACTCAACCCTCAACAGACGATCATGTGATTCATGTATCGGGTGAAAGAGATACGTCTCACATAAAATACCCGTAAAACCATATTTCTTAAGTTTTTTTTACCAAATTTGTAAACAATGAAACCTCTCAAAACCAAAAAATATAAATTTTTGACTGAACTTGTTACTACTCCCTCTATTCTAGGCGAAGAGTTTATCATGCTATTTTGTGATGTTTCAGATTAAGAGTGCATGTACTTTCAAATTATGTTTATAATCATCATAAAATTTTAACTTTATTTTCTAAATTTGATATTAACATATTGATAATACTCATTATTTTATAATTATAACCAATTTTAATACTAATTATATATTTCATAATAATAGACTATTCTTTGCGTGGAATCGGAGGGAGTAGTTACTTAAGTGGAAGGAAAAAGACAAAAAGATATGGCTTCAACAAAGTCGCGCGACGGTAACGAACTTGAAATTGCATGGAATAATTTGGCTTTTTCACTACGCACATTACACATATACATATTTATGTATATGTATAAGTATAAGGGGAAGGTTTTAAATTTTTTTCTTCACCGACCATTAATAGTTACTATTACCTCTGTTTTGGTAAAGAAACTATAATTTAATTTTTTAACATTTTATTTAAAAAATTTACTTTTAAAAATTAATGTATAAAAATATTATTTTATTATTAATGAATTACTAAATATGTTTTTTTTTTTTAAATTAACTTTCAAACAAAAACTTTTTACCCAAAATAGAAGAAATATTATACTATCGTTGGATAAGAATTAAGGTTATTCGCTCTTTATTTAAACTTTTGTAGGGTGGGTAAGGGTAGGAGTCTTTGTCCAGTGGGGTGGAGCCTGCTCGGATTAAAGGGGGTTCTAGAATTGGAGCGGGTTTAAAAAATAACAAACCCGCTCCACACCCGAGCGATTGCCATAAATTTGAATGCAAGTCAGTGTCATTGGTTTATGAATTTGTAGTCCCTTCCACTAAGTAATGGGATCAAGTTATATTTGGGTCTAATTAAACTTTTATATCTCATTTAGTCAATTATTAAGGGCATCCACAATGTGAGGAAGGTGGGCTCCGCAATGCCACCTAAGATTTTAAAGAAATAGAATCAACATTCACAATATTTGGTTATTCCACTTGGTTCTCAAGATAGATTCCATTGTACTTTTTCAATGTAAATTATTTATAATTATATATTTCAAACAAAATATTTTATTATTATTTTAATTAATATATTACATAATTTAATTATACTTTAATTAATATAATGTATAATTTAATTATAGTTTTAATTTTTTAAATACTTCGTACAAAATACTTTTACAAAATATTAAAAAAAATTAAAAGTACTAAAAAAGAACAAACTTTTTTCAAAAAGGGAAAAACAAAAAACAATTTTGGAAAAGAAAAATGAAGAGAAAGGAAAAAAATTGAAGATTATAAAAGAGAAGAGATGAAAAGAAAAATGAGGGAGAGACCGGGGGAGGGGGGGGGGGATGTTGCAGGGTGAGAAGGGGATGGGGCAGACAGAAGGCTTTTTGTTCACCCATTTTCAGGCGAAGCACACGCCCTTAGGTTTCGAAGAATTTTTTGGGCCGGAATCTGATATCTAAATCAAGCGATTTGAGAACCTAAAATTAAAGAACAAATTATAAGCGGTTATATCTTTTAAAACATGTTTTTAAATCAATTTAGTCATTTTTAAAATATATCTTTTAGGTATAATTTTGAGATGAAAGTATATCACTACCCCCTTTGTGTCGTACAGCGTCGTCCTCTCTCCTTCTATTTAATTACATATATTTTTATTTCTTCTTTTTCCATATCTACCAAAGTGCGATGCTACTAGTAGTAATTTGATTCAGTCGTCTTCCCCCAAATTCGCACTCAATTTTTCGGTTTTCCTCAAATTTCGACGAAATTCCTCCGGTGAGAATCCCGATAGTTGTTGTTTCCAGTTGCAAGAAGAGATGGTGTGGAGTACGGCGTTAGCGAATTTGAAAGAGAACCCAAACAAAATGGATGTTGCGGGTAAGGGAAATTGTGCTTGGAGACCAAGAACATGATGGCCGGCGATTTGAAGCGAGGAAAGACGAAGATGGCCACAGGGCTCAGATGAAGACAGCCAATGGCGGGGTTTAGCGGGAGCACGAAGATGGAGATATTTCTTGCCTTGGCGGCTTCTTTGGAGCTTTGACCGGAGGTGGAGCGACATGAGCGAGATGAAGGTCGGATCGTGAGGCGTACAGGCAAACCGGCAAGAGGAAGGCGGAGAGCGGAGCTAAGCGGCTGGGTGGCGGCGACACTGCGCTCGAGACGAAGCAACGAGGCGAGGGGGTCGGGACTGGCCGGGGGAAGATGAGGGAGGAAGGATGGATGGCGGCCATGGGGCTTTGATGGTTAAAAATCGTGGTTGGTCAAAGGCGTGGGGATGGAGATTGAGGGAACAAACTCGGCAAGAATGGTGGGCGATAGAGAGAGTGGAGATGGCGGGGTTAGTGACAGGGAAGGGAGGTCACTGGACTGAGGATTTTGAGAAGAAAAAACAGCGACTTTGCCAAGCTTTGGTGTCAACCTGATGACTGGATAACTTGATGCCTGGATTTGTCAACCTGATGCCAAACTTTAGCATCAACCTGATACCGTTTGTCAACGATGTCGGATTTGTCAACTTGATGCCCGGATTCAGCATTTTTGAATTTTTTGGTCTTCACGATGCCAAAGCTTGACATCTGTATTTTTGACTTTTTTTTTGTTGTTGTTGAATAAAGCGTAAAGCTTGATCACGATGCTAAACTTTAACATCAATATTTTTTAATTTTTTAAGCTTAAATAAACTGTAAAAATTAAAAACTCTTGCAATGCGTGAAGAACTGATTTTTGGATGGGGAACTCATTGGAGAACCCACGTCGGGATGCTCTAAGATCAGACATTTTAAGTCTCTCATTTGAGCTTCAACTAGGTTAAAGCTATGTGGGCGGGTTCACTTTATCCCACCCTAATGATTGCTAACTTGCCATTAAATAAGTTCAAATGAGAGCTTTCTAACACAATAATGCTATACATCCCATCAAATATCATAGTGGGCGAATGAGTATCTACTTGATGAAGACATGTATGATGCATTGATTTCAAAGCAGAAGCAACAAAATAAACAAATAAAGGGCACACTTTAAAATAGTCCCTACACTTAATTCCATTTTCACGTGTAGTCCATTAACGCCAAAACTAATCAATCATCATCTTTAATCAAATTCGATCCTTCCGTCCATCTCCCGTCAACTTGTTTGTTAAATATTAAACAAATAAATATTCTCTTAGTCCGAATAAATGTTCCTAATCGACAAAACACCTGGATTAAAAAAAGTAATTGATGATGAGTTATAAATTATATTGTGACCATATTACTTCTTACACTCTTTCTTTTTCATTAATTATGTACTAATAACACTCACTCTCTTTAGGATAGATGTACAATTATGATAATATTAAATGAAGGGTTAAATTGGTAAGAATAGTAGAAAATTTATACACCAAAAGTATTTAGAAACATTAATTGAGACTTCCCGAAATAGAAAATATAAACATGTATCCATAAAAGGGGAAACTCTCCCAGAGAGCCCCGCAGATCCATGAGAATGTGAGAGGAAAAATCACGGTAACTCGGCGATTATGTAGTAGGAGGACCCGTGCCTAGTACCTACAAGGAGTCACCCCCACAAGAGGATGAAACCTCCACACTGCGGTTGCTAGGACTCGATCATTGATCATGTATCCAAATCTACTAGCTTTTAATCAACTGAGCTAAGTCCGTAAAGACAAAATATAAACATTTATCTAGGATGGAGGGAGTATTATTAAAATTAATAAACTTAATATTTTTTTGAATCAAGTAATCTTTATAGAGATTGAGGCAGCATACATCACTAGATATGGGTTTTGTTTTGTTTTGTTTTGTTTTTGTTTTTTTGTTTTAAATGAGCATTGAAATGTACCTTTTCTATTAACGATAAATTCCTTCGACAAGTCATAGTTGTTCTAAGAGGATGAAACTATTCAAGACACAATTAAGATCAAAGTGGACATTGTGTTCCACTCATCAAAATATTATTGTCCCTTTTTTTTTTTAACTTAAATTAATGTTTATTAATCCCTCAAGTTCAAATTTGATTAGACAGGAGTAGGGACATTACTTTTTTGTGATATATAAAGTGAAATTTTTTTTATTTTTTTTATTTGAAAAAAAATGAATATGAATGAGTATCCATAATCCACTTACAACACAAATGTAGTACTTGGGTCGGTTCATGCAACACTAACATTAACTTTTGTTGATTGGGAAAATACTTCCAAGCATGGTAACCTAACTCAATTAGTGGAAGAAGGGTAAGCTAAACCAATCTCATGAAGCTAAGATATGCAAAGCCAAGTCTTGGCACAACGATAAAGTGTTGTTTTTCGTGAACTTGATTAGTTAGAGTTATGAAAATAGTCTGACAGATCGAGATATGTCTAGTTTACATCTATCAACCGATGGTTTTTTGAGTTGCGAAGATTGCCTTTGAAATGCGAAGAATGTCAATGTAAACTTTGAGGTAGTCGAGGTCGATTTATTAGGATTAAAAGCCCATCAAGCTTTTTTAGGTCAATTAGCACACAGTCGTTGTGTATTAACTGTTTGCTATGAAAAAAGCGACCGCCCATCAATTATGCTTTTGGAGGAAACCCAAAAACTAAGGTATTTAATATTCATTACTTCATCTAAACGGAAACCTAACTTTTACGGGTTTAGCTCAGTTAATTAAGAGCTAGTAGATTTGGATACAAGACCAAGGATCGAGTCTTAGCAACCGCATGTGGGGGTGGGGGTGGCTCCTTGTAGGTACTAGGCACGGGTCCTCCTAACTACTTAATCGTTGAGTCAGCGTGATTTTTCCTCTCACATTTTCATGGAGCTGGGGTGTAGGAGCTCTCGGGGGAGAATTTTCCCTTTTTTTTGGATATGAAAACCGAAAAAAAAAAAAAAAAAAAGAGAAGAAGCTCAGTGGGGTTAATTAATCACATATTAACCAAAATAGAAATATAGAAGTACCATATAAAAAGGGCGTCGTTAGACATTCTAGAAAAGACAAATTAGTGGGGAAAAGGGTGTGTTGAGCTCACACCGAAAAGGCTCGCTCGCATAGATAGTGCGATCTACCCATCATAGGGCAAACCGGCAAACACTCACAATTGGATATATATATGTATGCGAGAATTTTCAATGATTACCTTTCTGTTAATGTGTTTAATATTATCCATTGGATACAAAATAAAAGGTTGAATTTTAAAATTTTACACTGTCAATCCTTTTGATATATGTGGTTAGTGAAATGCTGTTAAGTTTCTCATGTGCCTTTTATGTGTGGTTGGCTAAGGGCTAAAAATGCAAATTTTCAAACATAAACTATATCATAATTTGTAGTAAAGTCCCTAGGGTTTATAAAAAGACCACAAGATCTTCCCAAACTAACGTGTTCTTGAAAATCCAAAACTTATGTATGGCAATTAATCTTATATATTGCTATCAAACATAACATGCCAGTTATGCTAATAAGTTTGAGTTTTGTTGCAAGCAGAATTTTGGGCTTTCTTGGCTCGGAAAGACGTCGAACTTCGAAAGACAATAATAAATACAGATGTTTTTCAAATAATTTGCAAGTTTATATTTGTAGATTTAGTCTTATGATCAAAAAAATTTCACAAAAAATATGGAGTGTTTTATCAAAACAAAATGTGAAATCACCAAAAAAAACTCTCACAAGACAACACGTCTTGGAGAACAAAACCCATAAAAAATTAAGGTGGATAAAAAACATGAGATTAAAAAATAAGCTTCCTAGAAAACTAGGAAAGCAAATAGCAACAGTAACAGCAGTTCCAATGTAGTAATTAGGAAATAAATAAGTTAGATTTTATAATCAATTAAACCACCTATATATTTTACACAGATTTTGTTACCAAATATAGTTTCTTAATTTAAGTCAAAGAATCTATCCTACACAAATAAGAATCCAACAACTTCAAGGAAACATAATGTTAGGAAATAAATGATTTGTTTCCTAAATTAATTTTTTTATTTCAAAAGAAACTAACTTACCAAAGTTTTATTCAAACTAAATAAGAACTTTTTGAGAGCTTTTGGAAGTATTTAATTATGGTAACATTTATCATTGTTTTAGGACCAAGAAATGTATTCAATAAGGTAACTTCATACTATTGCTTTTGGACCAAGAAATGACACAACAATAAAATCAATGGAAGAGAATAGGACGACCCTATTTTATCCTTACAATATCTCCATTTGTTGAATCTTTCTGGTCAAATCAAATGACAAGTGTTTTTCAACACCATCAAACATCTAATAAAGTTGTGTCTTATATCGATTTTTTGTCAAAGCATGTTCAGTGCAAATAATCTCTTGTTCAACCATGTCTCTAATAAAGTTGTGTCTTATATCAATGTGTTTTGTTTCTGATATTGAATTGTATTTTTGCTATGATTGATTGGTATTATCACAATACAAGTTTAACACATCCTTTGTGTAGTCCATGAATTTTGATCATTTGGTTCATAAAAGTTGTCTCAACACAGGTTACGCTTTTACTAAACCAAGAAACCGAATTATTTCCTAAGTAAAAACACCTACTAGATATACTTCTCATATCATCTATTTGTTGAACATTAATATCTAAAAAGCAAACTAATTTCATATAGTCAACCTTACATTTCTTCCTAGTAAACATATCATAATGTATATTACCTATCACTTGAAAAGAAGAATTAACTTTCTGAATATGGCTGGGAATATCTTGGCTACGATCAGTTACACTGGACTGTGTTTCAGGTTGTTCAGTTTCTGTTTCAGCATCCACAAAAATTCTTACCAATGCAGCTTGTGATGCAACGCATCGCATTCTTGAATTTTTAGAACTTGCAAAGAATCGTATTTTCTGGAACTGGAACAATGTCTGAATGTCGAACAACTGCAGAAACTGAAACTTGTGCATTTGTTTCAAGATCTTCAAAATCTAGCAAAATTTGTTTAGGCAAAGTATTAACACATTGATTAGAAAAATGACCAAACCCTTGACAATCCCTATATTGAATAGAATCAATATTTTTATCACTTGATGTATACTGTTTAGCAAAAGGGTTGGTAAAAGATTTTTCAGGGGTTCGGAAAAAAATCTTCTTTTGGAACAAACTTACTAGACTCAGGTTTGAAAACAGTTTTGGTGTTTGAAGAAGGAGATTTATTTTGTTCTTTTACTTTCAAAATATTTTTAAATTTTTTGTTAAAAGGTCTATTGAGTCTTCATCAAAATCAAATTCCTCAACATTCCAATTTGAGTAATTCGTATTTGTTAAGGTAGGAGGACGAACAAAATTCTCATATTGGGAATCCATCATGACTACAACCAGAATCTTCTCTTGATGACGTCAAGAGAAGACTCTAATACCAATTGAAATAACAATAGTAGTTAGTATTTACGGAATCTGTCAATGCAGTTCGTGATGTAGCTTGTTACTGTAGCTACAGCCGGAAGTGCATTGACCAAAAGTTCAAAAACGGAAGACTTTTAATTTAAAACAATAATAAACACAGATGTTTACCAAACAATCTACAAGCTTATGTTTCTAGATCCAACCTTATGGCAAAAAAGATTTCACAAAAAAGATAAAGTGTTTTAATAAGACAAAACATGAAATCACCAAAACCAAAACTCTCACAAGACAACGCATATTGGAGAGCAAAACCCACAAAAAACAAAGGTAGAGAAAACTTGTGATTAAAAAATAGGCTTCCTAGAAAACTAGGAAAGCAAATAGCAACAACAGTTCCAATGTAGTTCCTGATGAAGCTACACTCCAAGCTTCATTCAAATTCTAGCAACATCACAACTTTCTGGATTTTCTCTCAAACTGTATTCTGTATGTTTTAAGCTTATACAGCTCTGCTCTATCTGCTTAGCTCTCGTGTGTTCTTCTTGAATGCCATGATCCATATATATGCTTGTGGAGATCTACAATATAATTAGGAAACAAAAGACTCCAAGAATCTAAAGGATTAGCCCATTAGGAAATAAATGAGTTAGATTCCATAATCAATTAAACCACCTATTTTACACAGATTTTGTTACCAAATATAGTTTTCTAATTTAAGTCAAAGAATCTATCCTACGCAAATAAGAATCCAACAACTCCAAGGAAACATAATGCTAGGAAATAAAGGATTCGTTTCCTAAATTAATTTCTTGTTCCAAAAGAAACTAACTTACGAAAGTTTTATTCAAACTAAATAAGGACTCTCTGAGAGCTTTTGGAAGTATTTAATTATGGTAACACTTACCATTGCTTTAGAATCAAGAAAGGCATTCAATATGGTAACTTCTTACCATTGCTTTTGGACCAATGGAAGAAAATAGGACGACCCTATTTTACCCTCACAGTGTTTGGTTGGGATCTTGCACAAAGTTGGAAAGGTGTTTGGATGGAGCTTGGAAAGATGTCAGACTTCAAAGTGATGACCAGAAACACGGATACCGGTTAGATCCAAGCTGGAAGACACAACAATCAGAGCAGAGGATTGCTTGACCGGAATTCAAGACTTTCTTGGTCAGAGACAAGAAAGAGGATCGGAGACTGGTGTTGAGCTTACGAGGATCAAAACTAAGGGTTGGGTAGAAGAAGAAATAATGCTCAGGAAAGGTTGTGCGAGGGCTTAGAGAGAGAAAGAAAACGAGGCCGAGGATCAAAAATTTGGGAGAGAAAACTTTTGATTCCAAGCCTTAGGTGCCAGTTAAACATGCGCAAACATAGATGTGGCTTGCTTGGTTAGAGATGGTGACCGGAACCCTAGGTCTCAAAATTCAAGTGGAGAGTTGTTGCTGCTAGGCTGAAAATTGAAGGGTGGGCGATGAAAGGGGGTGTTGGAGATGAAAAATTGAAGGTTGGAGAGAGAGACACAAAGAGAGAGAGAGAGAGAGACACACACACAAAGAGAGAGAGAGAGAGAGAGAGAATGGCGCGCTGGGAAAAGAAGGCAGACGAAGATCGTAGAATGAAACTTTGGGGATGAAGGCCTTTTAGTTTTTTCATAACCATAGAGACTCGATTTCAAATTATATTTTGAAAATTACATTTTAGCCCTTATTGAAACGGACATGGGAGACACATAGAAACTTAACGACATTTCACTAACAATATCCATCAAAAGGACTAACCACATGAAAATTTAAGTCATAGGACTGAATTGGTAAAAAAATTTGTTAGGAGACTAATGGCAGAGAAGGCCATAGTCAATGGACCAATTGTGCGATTTACCTGTTATTAATGTAATTAATAATTTGCATTCTTTGAGCTGAATTAATTGCATTTCAAACAAACCACTGAATCTCAACATTTTATTTTTTATTCAAGAAAAATATATAATACAAACCATCAATGGTTAGTTAGAGAAAATAATCAATAAAACCATCCACTTATATATAAACAGGTTGGCTCGTGAGTACCATCTATTGCGAATTGAGGGTTAAACCTAATGCCTTACCAAACTCACTTCATTGTGAGTTTTGAACTTAATTCGAATTTTTTTTATCATCCTAATTACAAATACTTCGTTGAAACTTGAAATTGACATTATTTCTTAGGTTAATATTCAGTAAGACCGTCTTACGAATTCTAATTTGTTTGGCGGAGCCCTACCTTCTCACGGCTCATGTCATACATTAAGACACGGTAGGTCGGGTCAGAAGGATCTGCTTTATAGAAAATACTTATAACGATTTTTCCTAAGCTTTTGTCTTATTTCTTTAGCAATATAATATAGCTAAACAATGTGCTTGTAATACCCCGAATCCGAAAGTCCGGTTTGCTACGTGTAGCCCACACACTAGCCCACTGAGCACGCAACACCTTGGGTCATCATGCCCACCACAAGCCAATCAAAAAGTACATGGATGATGTTGATGCCTAGTGGTATTGTGTAACCACCTTATAAATTGAACACAATTCCCACACCTACCCGATGTGGGATGAGGTATTACAATCTCCCCCACTTAAATCCTTGACGTCCTCGTCAAGGCCGAATCGTACCCTCGGGCGATGCAGGATTCAAGATGTGGCTCGTACGGGGATCAAAAGGTGGCTTCCACCTTCCGCGGTGTAACACTTTGACCCGTACAACACTTTGTTCCCATATTTCTGGTCGGGGCCCACTTTGATACAATTTGTAATGACCCAAACCCGAGAACCCGATCCGGTATGTGTAACACATACACTGGTCCACCACAAGCTGACTAAAAAGTTCATGAATGATATTGGTACCCAGTAAGAGTGTGATCACCTTATAAATTACACACAATTCTCACACATACCTAATCTGAGATAAGGTATTACTGTACTACTCTGGTTGCCTCACAATAACAAAACGACAATTTCCGTCAAGCCTCATAACTAGTCATGTGTTTCATGTTTGTCTTAGATCCAACAAAGCCTAAGATAAGTATTGCAATCAAGAAAGATTCATTTTCTTGTACTTTCCACACAAAATTTACTAATAAAAAAACCTTAAGTAATATTTTGATACAGTGTTAACAGTGGCGAATCTAGAAAAAATTTAAAGTGGGTTCACAATTATAACTATTACATAAAAACCAATAAAATTACAATTGTCCCCTACGCGTTTTCATACTATGAAAACATTTAATTACATCATCATTTGTAACGCTATTAAACAACTCTTTTTAAATATAACATACAAGAGAGTCACTTAAAAATTGATCACACATTCGATTTCGCAAATCCGTCTTAACAATATTCATTGCTGAGAAGCATCTTTCGACACTTCCTGTTGCTACCAGCAAAAGCAACGCTAACTTCAAAAGTTGATACTGTGACAGCCCGACCCGAACTCCAATGCGGAATCCCAAGGTCGTGCCGTCAAGACAAGCTAAAAGATGGACAAGCACCCGCTAAGCGTAGTGGTGCGAGTCAAGAGTTGAACCGACAAACTCTAAACAGGAATGAAAAGCCACAACGGCAAAACCGAATAACCAAAAACAAAAATCTGCGGAAGCAAATCATAAATGGGGCCAAAACCTATAGTTTTAAACTAAGGAATACCAAGCCGAGAGCGACTATCTCTCAACAAATCTATTTACTTCGCGTGACGCAACATTGCGCACGCACAACAAACCATCGGCAACCTAAGGCCGGCGAAGCAACAAGAACCAACCTGATAATCAACAACTCAACGGCTAAAACATGCCGGAGGAACAATTCAACTAAAAGAACAAGATATTCGAATCCTAACAATTAAACCCAAGTCTCACGACTAATGTCGTCGGAGATGACAATACCAATAATAATAGGATGAATGAGCTAGGGCATGCTCAAAATAACAAGGGAATAAACTTCTAAAAGATACAACAGCTCGACCAAGCAAGTCGGCTCCCAAAATAATACACAATGTAATACTAACATAAACTACCCAAGTAAAGTCTACGTAACTTTACATTCGTGTCTCACCAATACAAAACAACATAATAATAATAATAAACCCAAGCTTTAAGCCCGGAAGACCACCTTCTAGGAATCACTATCCGAAGCCGCCACGCGTACTAACGGGATCACTGCAAAAGCTAAGGAAAACAAACACACGAAATGAGTCATAATGACCCAGTAAGTTACTAAATGCAAATGTATGGCATGGCATATCGTGGCATGGCATAATGCACCAACATATATAAAATCATGGTATCTTTATAGTCCACCAATAATAACTTGTATCAGGTCATCATGTAACATAAACTTCATAAACCACATAACACGTTCTTTTTCATATAAGTGCTTATACCTAAGCACATAAAACCAAGATCTGGGCCTAGCCCTTCTGTATTCAAACCATGGGTCCAACCCTCAAAAGATCATAGTCTGGGATTCAATCCTCGAATGATCACAACTCATCAGTTTTCTTAATGAGCACTTCGTTACATTCATCCAACCATGGGACGAGAAATGGGAGCTCAATATCAGGCTAGGGGGCGCTAATAAGAGACCACATCCCACTATCGGCCAAATAGTGAGGAGAAAGGGTACCAATGCGGCGATTCATAGCGAATGTTTCCAAAGGCCATGAATCGTCCCATTGCCGACAAAACGACCAAGACGCCAGCTGGACTTAATTCAAGATGCGCAAGTAGATATTTACTTGGATAAACCAATAAGGACCGAGTCCATCATAAAAGAACTTATTAATTCAAGTAGGTCATAATGCTCTACAAAACCCAATAAACAATGCACATAATTGTACACACTTAACATGTTCAACTAACTTGTAAGTTAGTTCCAAAACCACATATTGAGGTATTCACAATCCTCAAGTCATCACCAATTCAAGAATAGCGTATTAGCTCAACAAATCACAATATGAGGTCCACTATAGTCCTCTACTCAAGATTAAGTCAAAGACTACTACTTAGTCTAAGAACCACCACAATTCAAAACTTAGCATTTAGCTTCACTTAACGGCATACCGGACTTAGCCAAAGTCCCGCTCGTCATTAATAGTCGACATCCTCAAAACCCATCTCATGAATGACAATACTACCTTGTGGTCTAAATCCCGCAAGTATTTTCATATGCTCGCGACTAAATTCCTTATAGTGAATTCATCGAATAACCATTACTAAATAGTACTCGAGGCCATGGGTTGGTCTCTAATACTCCGTGCTTTACAAGCACGCTCTAAACAAGTTCCCAATGGGTCTCTATATAACATGAGTATCTCCATTGGACACAACAAGATACTCGGATGCGCACAACATAAGCAATCGAGACCCGAACATTGTAGGGTCTCAATCAAAGGCTTGTTATCACATTATTGGCCTCACAATGACTCCGTTGAGTCTTAATTCTACATTCCATTCTTTATGTGATTCGTAGCCCCACAATTAAACATTTCATTCGTATATACTACAAAAGCCCAAAGTTCATTTGGGCTTGATTTCCAAGCCCTAAAACCCAAGAATTCATCATTTACATAACTCATCAATTAACAATAATTCTCCAATAGTTCGGGCTTGATTCTCAAGCCCTCAAATTCATAACCAACCCAACATAATTCATCCTCTTCACTTCATAACAATTTTCGAAGTAATTTGGACTTGATTCCCAAGCCCTAAAATTCACAAAATCCTAACAAAGGGATAACCCATTTCCCCCAACACAATATCCTTCAAAACATCCTCTTCAAGGCATTATCAAGTTCATAACTTCAAGATTCACAAATTAGGCATATTACTCCAATGAACTCAAATAACATGTAGACATAATTTCTAGCATACTCATAAGCCTAGAAACACATAATGAAGAGTAATCATATACTTCAATAATCATAGGAGTCATCTACAAATACCCCTAACAAGTTCATACTTCAAAAATCCCCAAAAATTGGGCAAACATAGCATAACAAGTGTTCATTGCCCACAAATAGCATATAGATTGTTTTCCTTAGGGCCAATGAACCAAAATCAAAAGAAAGTAACTTACCTAGCTTGAGTGAAAACTCAAGAGAACACAAATCCGATCGGTGAAGTCGTTCTACTCGTCGAGGGCTTCAAGAATCCGAAGTTTGAAGGAAATCGGGTGGTCGGATCGTCTTGGATCGAAGAGAGAAGAAGCTAGGGCTTGAAATCTCCCTTGGACTCTCTCTCTCTATAATACGTATGTGGAGGATGAGAAATGAGGAGGGTTTGGCTGATTTGGGAAGAGGTTAGGCTATTTATACCTCCTCAACAATAAGGGCACAATAGACTTTTCCTTGCACAATTAGTAGAGATTAGGACTAATCAATCACTAATCTAACCTTAATTAACTTCTAACTAATGTTAGGACATGTTTAGGGTTAAGTATGAGAGGTTAGGAAGGGTTTAGAGGGGGTTTAAGGAGGGTAGAATAGGTATAATTCGACAAATCACAAAACAGGCAAAAATCCTATCGGGGTTGAGGCGGGCGCCTCACAACCATGGCCGCCTCACTTGGTCTCTGCACAAGGTTGCTCTCGATTTGAGGCGGGCGCCTCACTCCATGCGAGGCGGGCGCCTCGGCTCCTGAACCTCCAAAACTTGGTCTAAACTTGATCTAAATGATCCCAAACTTATGGGCAACCATCCTAAGGTCTAACCCAACTCAAAACAAGTCTAAAACACACCAAAACAACTCCCGAAACAACTCGGAGCGAAACCGGGAAGGGGTGCAACAACGTGCAACCGGGACGACGAACGAACTCGAAATCAAACGAGCCATGAGAGGGAACTTCTAAGGCAAGTCTAAGGGCTAATGAAGAAGCTTAAATACTTCTAGGAAGTTGAATAACAACTAGGGAAATAAGAATCCCAAAGGAGAGGCGATTACGCGACTCGATTCTCGAACTACGCGATAGAGACGAACGCTATCTCCAAAGCTTCCAAAATCATCGATAGGCTTAAGGAACACCTCCAACTTGAAGTCTAATGCATCTAAATATGTTAATAAACTATCCTGAAGAGGTCTAGGACCCAAACCGAGGTCACGAACTCAAAACGCAAGTAAACCCTCAATCGCGTCGCATTCCGACTATCGTCGAGTCACGACTTGTGACTTTAGCAAGTCAACAACTATATGGAGTCTCTTAATAATGTTTTGGTCTTAATATGGTCTCTCAAACATATCTAGACCCTCTCGTAACCCAAACTTACAGTCGACAAAGGAAGAAGTGCAAGTATAGCACGCAAACCGAGATAACGAAGGAGCGGGGCGTCACAGATACACTAGCGGATATGACAAATATTTGTTTGTTTGCACTAGCAATGTAGATAGATCACCAAGCCCCTTCAATTAATTGACTGAATCTGTCATCTATTCGCACATCCATAATATATGTCTCTAGTTGATTCTTAATAGTCATACGCTCAAATACTGAGAAGTCATGAGGATAAAATTGAGTCATTCTAATCAATGCTGCTATATTAAAATCACGAAAATCATTACTTGGATTCAAACTAGCAACACAAAGAAGTAACTCAGAATTGACCTCATTGAACTGATCATTAATCTCGAAAAAGTTGTTTATCCATAATAGCATAAAAACATTCCACACAATAATGAAAATCATTAGTAATGTATCTTCTATGTCGAGGTCTGTGAGCATCAACATATTCAACAGTCATATCCAAACAATCAATCTTATTTTCATTGAAAGATGTATTGATGTCACCCAGAAGAGATTCCCATCTATTATCTCTTACCGCTTGCAATCGCATCCTGGTAATTTTAACAAGTGACATAGCATTCACAATATCTCCATCTTTCCTTTGCAAAGCCATTGACAAATCATGTGTGAACCCAAATATAAGCAGGATCAATTGCAATTAAAAAACAAAATTAAATAATTCCAAATATCCCAATAAACCCCTTGCTTGAGCTCTTTTCAAAGCATCAGTACCATCACATGAAACAACTTCAAGAACTTCACGAACAGAAGAAAATAAAGCAAACAAGTTCAATAATGATTTATGATGAGATGCCAAACGTGTATCCGCAGCCCTTTGAAGACTTAACTCTTGATTTAATCCCTTTCCTGTCTCAATTAAACCACTATTAATTCCTTCTGCCATTTTTTCTGTTTGTTTTTGTCGAATCATGTCTTTATGCTTACAAGAGACTCCAACAACATTCATTAAGGTTCAAATCATACTAAAAAAGTTTGCAGTATCCTCATGTTTTCTAGCCACACCAACAAGAGCTAATTGAAGTTGATGAGCAAAACAATGAACATAAAATGCAAACGGATTTTCATTCAAAATCAAAGTCTTCAACCCATTGAATTCACCATTCATATTGTTTGCCCCATCATAACCTTGACCCCGAATTTTCATCACGCTCAAATCATTATCAGCTAACAATTTATCAATAGCAAATTTTAAAGACAAAGCAGAAGTCTCCATCATATGGACGACACAAATAAATCTTTCTTTCACAATTCCATGAGAGTCAACATATCGCAAAACCGCACCCATTTGCTCTTTGTCTGATACATCACTAGACTCATCCACCATCAAAGAAAAAAATCATCTTTAATCTCTTCAATTGTCTTTTGTACTTTCTCTTTTGCAAAACAATTAATAATATCCTTTTGAATGCTGGGAGCAACCATTTGATAATTTTTTGGGGGATGATTTTTATAAATACTCTCACCGTGAAGATTCATATGTTTCATCAATTCAAGAAAATTCCCCCTATTTAAAGAACCATCACTCTCATCATGTCTACGAAAAGCAATCCCTTAGTGCAATAAAAATCCACAAAAATTAATTGAAGCATTTAATCGATTCCGATACTCAATTTTCTCAATGTTTGATTGTCTATGAAGAGCAACTGAAATAGATTGACTTTGTTTCATTAGATCATCACACTTCTTTAAACACGCATAATGAGCATAATTAACCGCACCAACATGGGAATCCAACCTAATTTTTTTATTTCAAGTAGAAAAACCTTCAGTTATAAATGCCCCACCACCTTGATTGTTGATTTGATCTCTAAACAAATAACAACACAAGCAATATGCTTTATCTTCTTTCATGCTATACTCTAACCAATTAGCATATTGATCAAACCAATCAGGATAAAAACGACGCATTTTATTTCCCATCATTTTCTGAGGGAAATCATGGCCACAGGGTTGACAAGACCCCTTTAATAGATAAGTTCTTCTAATTTCATCAACCTGATTTGGGTGAAATTCAGACATCTTTTTCCTTTCTGCAGGATCTGAAGGAAAACTATTCAAATCAACAAAATCTTTCATAGTTAAAGTTATGGGAACAGACGGTTGAGTACTAGGAGATGCACCACTAGAACCACCAATTCCAATTTTTATCAATTTTCGTTTAAAAAATCTCTCCATATTCTCTTAATAGTCAAAAAACCTCTAACCCTATTGAAGAGACAAAAATCAAAATTCAAAATTTAAAGATTACAATTAAAAACAAATAAACATGTAACATGTAACAATAGCACAAATAACAAATTCAAAATTTGCACCCAATTAAATATGCAAATAAAAAAAGTCCTAATTTTGAATGTAACACCAAGCCCTAATTCCAAGTTTTCAACCAACCAAATAAAAAAGCCCTAATTTTAGACATAAAACATTTGAATATTCAAATTCAATAATTCAAAGTTTCAAACCAACAAGGCAACAATATTTTATGAATATTATTAAAATAAAAGATAAACAAAAATTAAATAAATTATAATTTATAAAAAGAGACAATCAGACAAACCTTGGTAATGGTTGCTTTTTGATTTTGATAAAGTAAACAACACTAAAAGTGTTTTGTCCTTTTCTAATTTATATATTGTAATTGTGATTTGTTATTGCTGTGAAGAAGACAAAATCACAAAAATCCACTTCCTGATTCCTGAATCCTAAAGTCTCTTCTCTCTCTCTCTTTGAGACTTTGACTGGAGATGCTTCACTGCTTCTGTTTCGGACCTTTCGGTTCCCTTTCCCAAATCCCTTTCCCAATTCCCAAATCCCCGATTCCCAGTTTTTCTTCTTCCCTGATTGGGCCAGGCGAATCGGGCACTCGGCAAGTGGTGTGGACTATGGCGACTCGTCGACTCCTCAGACCTCAGTCCTCCCTATATCCCTCAGACTCACTCACTCCCTCAGTTCGACGGCGCCTGAGGTCGGTCCCGTCTTCGTCTCGACGTCTCCCTCCCTCTCTTTCTTTTAGGCTCTTAGCGACTTAGTTAGGATTTAGGAAATTGAAGGTGGGTCACGTGTAAAATGATATGTGGGTCACCTTGTAAAACGACGTCATTTTACAAAGTGAATTTTTTTTTGAAAGTGGCATCACTTGCACCCAGTTTGGTAACTGTACGTCCGCCAATGAGTGTTAATGTTTTTAAAAATATATGTAAGTGATTTAAATGTTTGTTCGATTGGATACCAAACAATTGGAGACGGTATATTATTATTATTTTTCTCTTTTTCTTTTTTTTTCTTTTCTTTTCTATAATCAGGTCTCAAAGATTTCATGTCATCATCGGTAGGAGACGATATATTATATTCTTCTATTCTACAATTATTGTCTTGTTTTATTTTTTTGTCCGTTCTAAAATAATTATTTTGTTTGAAACATTTCTTTTTAAGATAATACTTATATCATTTTACCCTTACTTTTTCATCATATTCTAATTATGGGTCATATACACATAGACTTTAAAGTAAACTTTTTTTAAAAGTAAACTATACATTAAACTAATATTAATAATCCAGTTAAATGTGTTTTCTTAAATCGTGCGCTAAATCAACCCAGACGATAATTTTGGGACGAAGGGAGTACATTGTTTGCTTATCAAAATATTATGGCCGCGTTTGTCTTGTGTTTTAAACCCGATTCAAGGCTTGATTCTGGTAGTTATAAACTCTCTCTTAATTGGTGATACAACTTTCTCTTTATCGTTTTTTTAAAAACTTTTTCTTTGATTCCTACAAACATAAAACTCAAAATCTAAAATCAAATCCTTAAATCACGACGACAAACATACCCTACGTATACATATATATGTATGAATGTGTGTGCATGTGTATATATATATTTATATGATTCCATCCTAAGGTTTGTAAACACATCAATACACTTTTTAAGTTTAATATTTAAAAGTATGTATATAACTATTAGTAGAGTTGTCAAAACGGGAAAACGAGGTGGGTTTTCCCGTCACTGAACAGGCCGGGACGGGAAAGCCCGCAATCTTGACGGTCCCTAAAACCCTTGGCCTAATCCACCCCGCGTAGGACCGCAGGCAAAACAGGAAAAGCCCGCAAAATTGTTTGCAAAATTTTTGTACAATGTCTTGGCCAATTACGAAGCATTTCCCCTATCTCTTGCAACAACATTTTCAGATCCTTCGGCAACTAGTCTATAAGACTATTACCAAAATCATGTTGAGCCAATATCTTGCAAAAAAAAGGTCTATAAGACTATCTCTTGCAACAGGGGTAAATGATTATAGAACAGACTGAAAAGATCGATCTAAAGCATAGACGC
Source organism: Codonopsis lanceolata (assembly GCA_013146195.2). Classification (NCBI taxonomy): domain Eukaryota; kingdom Viridiplantae; phylum Streptophyta; class Magnoliopsida; order Asterales; family Campanulaceae; genus Codonopsis; species Codonopsis lanceolata. The sequence continues at coordinate 12,543,837 of CM028377.1, forward strand.
TTGTCCGCGACTCCGCGTCTTCTCAGGGACAATCACTACAAAAATGGGACTGTTGAGACTGTTGTAAAAAGATTTAGATCCCCTAATTCATAGTTCTACTCAGGAAAGTGAATCTATGATATCATATCTCATAAATGCCAACAAGAGAGAAAATAAAGGAAATGAGAAACTGTGTGTGAGAGAGAGATAGAGCAACTGTGAGATTGAGCAAGAGAGAGAGATCGAGGTTGTGCGACTCAATGCGAGAGGCCAGAGGCAAGAGCGAGAGAGAAATGAACCAGACGGTCAGGGCCGTTCCCGGCATTTCAAAGGCCCGTGGCAAAATAACGAATAAGGGCCCCAACGAATCGATAATACACAATTGTGTTTGTGAATACCAATAACAAATGAAATTTTCAATTTCCAAACAAATTTCTTAATGCATTAAAAAAATATATTGAGTTTTCATTTTACAAATCTCTATAAAAACATTAAATTTCAGTTCAAAACTCTCGTCTACCAACAAAGTTTTTGTCAATTGAACTGCGGGAAGAGGGAGGAACTGTCGAAAGTCGATCTGAAGGTGGAGTGGAAAATCTGGTGGCCATAGCATAGGGAAGACTAAAAAGATTGAGAATCTCGATATCGAGGGTTTGTTGTTTACCGTTTATCATTCCATCCTTTTGTCCGACTATTCGACTGTCCGTCCTAAGTGCCCTTTCGTCTAATCATCTTCCGGCTGTTGCATTGTGTCGTCTTCACAACTAAGTCGTTTCCAAACGGAAATTTTCCATCACTTTTACTCCATCCGTCCCCAAATTATTGTCTTCCTTTCGTTTTTCGTCTATCCCAAAATAATTGTCTTGCTTGAAACTATCTTTTTTAGGACAACACATTTACCACTTCACCCTTACTTTTTCATAATACTTTAATTATGGGCCACATACATATGAGATTTAAAGTAAACTACACATCAAACTAATATTAATAATCCAGTAAATGTGTTTTCTTAAACTATGTACCGAGTCCACTAGAACGATAATTTAGTGACTGAAGGAGTAATATATATATATATATATATATATATACACACACACACACACACGCACACACACACACTAATTTGGGCCCCTAATGTTTTTGGGCCCTAGGCGATCGCCCCTTTGTACTATGCCCCAGGAACGGCCCTGCAAACGGTAGACGAACCAGGCTACCAGAGTGAGTGTGAGACCTGAGACAAGCTGGAGCTGTATAGGCGCCGATGGCATAGCTGCTGTTTACTACTTCAATCTGTTCGATGGAGCCTCGGATGGATGCAGAGATGGAGAGTTGAAGACGTTAAGAACGAGAATGAAGAAGTGACTGAAGAGTTTTGACTTTTAGGTTTTGTATTATATTTTATGGGCATGGGCTCTACTTCACTAGTTGACTTGGGCAGCTTGTAATAACTAATAAGTAGTGAGAGAAACACACTGAGTCCAGAATGTGCGGGCTGCCCGCCCCCCTCCCCGCCCCAACCCGCAAACGCCCGCAGCCTGTGCAGGCAAAGCTTGAAAGCCCACATCCAAATGAGTATTTAATACACCAGCCCAACTCGTCCCTAATAGGTGGCAGGACGGGTATGCCCGCGGGCTTTTACCCTATTTGACAGCTCTAACTATTATTTATTATGATGCCTAATACATGTAAACTGGGTTTTTTAAATCATTCAGTTTAACGATGAAGTCTTCAAAGATTCATGAGTAAACTTATTTTTAACACTGAAAGTGTATAAAAAATAAAGTCTAAAATATCTTGCTAATATATACTTCATTCGTCACAAAATTATTGTTTTGTTTTTTTCTTATTCGTTTTAAAATAATTGTTTTCTTTGAATGTTTCTTTTTTAGGATATCATTTTTACAACTTTATCCTTACTTTTTCTTTTTATTTTAATTTTGTACCACATATTCATGAGATTTAAACCACACATTATTCTGATATTAATAATATATTTAAATGTATTTTTTTAAATCCTGCATTAAGTCAAGTCAGACGATAGTTTTGGGACTGAGGAAGTTGTATAAGAATATTATTAAACTACAATAATGGAAATACAAGTACAAAATTTCTTAGTACTAGTCATAGAGTGTACTTCTAGAGAATGAGCACCTACTTTGTTTGTAGTCTTTAAAAAGGCTACAAAAGAATGTGAGAGCACTACTGTATTATATAATAAAGTAAAAAAAATGTTTTCTTGGTAAAATTAGTTGAATGTTTATTGAGGAAGGTGAAGAGGACATCTTAACTTCTTTATGAGTTCACATTACTTTATATTATACAAGTCAACAAATGATTGAGGATTCTTTTTGCTAGAGATTGTCAAACTCACTATTATATATTGTTTCCTCTTCTTAATGAACTTGAAAAGGTAAAAATATTTAAATAGGAAGAACAAAATAGTAGAATAATTTCCGTAGAGACCTAACATTTTAAATTAGTTAGAATCATTAACTATTTAAATGGTTTATATTTTAGTGGATAAATTATAGATAACCCTTCTCAATCAAGGGTTGAGTTCAAAACTTCAAATTGCTCCCTTCAATTATCAATTAAATCAATGTGTCATATATACTCAACTATCACCTTTGCGAAAAATGTCCAACTAAGTCACGTAAACATCTTTACATATTAGTTTTGATCATGATGTCTTTTTGGTCTTCAAATTGCCTATCTTACCATTGATCGTCAGTAATTATTGTATTTATATGGGTAAAATTATAAATAATTCCTCAACACAAAAAGGACATTACGGTAAAAAAAAAAACTAAAGAAACTAAAGATGGTCATGTGAGTTCCAGGTGAGAATTTTCCATCAATGCAAACGATAGTGCGCAAACATAAGATGTGAATAAAATAATCGAAGGGATACATTGTTTCAATTGATATAGTTAAGGAAAAAAAATTCAAACTTAATCCGTAGTCGAGGGGAGTCATCTGAAATTTAGACTATTTTATCCAGGCTTAACAGTGAAGTTTACACGTTCATTTCTCACCATAAATTTTTATATCATCAATAACATATTAAATTATTTATTTCTGAGTGCGTAGGCTTTTTTTTTTTTTTTTTAACAACTTCCAAAGAGTCTTCCTTTACTTTTTGTTTTCTTTGCGTGTTGCCCCACTTAATTACATTATCTCATAAATTGTACGAATCAACCAGAATGCAGTTTAATTAAGCTTTAATTTATGATGTTTTTAATACTTTGGGTTTAAATAGGTCTAATCAAGTATAACAACCAAGATTGTCAACTCAATCAACAATTTATGGCGCTTTAAACTAGGTTTAATTAAAGTACTACTATGCGCACGCGAGCCATGATCGACGTAATAAGCATATTTAGTTATCGGTTGACGCTAGTCTTAATCATAATATTAGGTTTTGAGTGCGCATATCTATTAAACTATTTGTAATGTTTTGGATTACTTCTTGATTACAAAATAGTGAAAGTCTTTTGAACGATCGAAACATAGGATAATCATAGATGCATGTATGAGTTAAAGAGTTTTTTTTTTTTTATTTTTAAATTTGGATTTATGAAATTCTTCTAAGAATTAATAGGGAAAATGGGTTAATTGGTATAGATATTGAGTTCTTCGGTGAATTTTTTTTATTTTAACAATATACTATTAGGAAAATGAGTACGTGTTTTGATTCGTAAGATGAAGCGTCACTCTCTCACAGATAAACCCACCGATACATGGTGGGTTGAGTAAAAATGATCTGTCTTACGAAAAATATTCGTAAGACCGTTTTTCCCAAGTTTGCCTATGAAAGTTTAGAGTAGTTGATATTTATATATGAAGATTAATACATGAAAAAGAAAAAATATATTCCTTATGCATGGTGCAGACACCCCAATCACGTACCTCAAATATATAATGTCCTAGAAAATATTAATTCAAATCAATTGGACTAACAAATGTTATCTTTGTTAACGTTTCAGGGGACCATGACATTAAAAAGAACTTGAAAAGGCTTAAAATGACAAAGAAGACAAAACATGGGGTTAAATGAAAGATTTCATGAAACAAAAGCAAGTCGGGGCGCGACACATGCAGATGTGGGCGTCGTGCCCTGTATTGTATTTTTGCCTTCTCCAGCTTCCTTCTCCCGTTGTTGAATACAATGCCTTCTTCATTGTTTCTGCACATAGTACAAGCCTCCTTCCATTGCCTTGGTCAGTTGCCCAGCCTCTTCTCAGCCTATAAACGGAGAGCCCAACCTCCTCATTTCACACACCAAAATCAATACTCTCCTCTCCATGTCGTTAGGCTGCTAAGAGAAGAAAAGAAGAAGAAGGAGCCCCTTGCCTGCCTTGCCCAAGCAAGCCTCCCCTACCTTGCCCCAGTAAGCCCCCAGCCTGCCTTGTCCAGCCCTTGCCCAAGCGAGCCTTCAGCCAAGAAGTCCTTGCCCCAGCAAGCGTCAACTCAAAATCCAATACTACCGTTACGCGGCTACCGAAATTCTACAAAAATGACAACAAAAACAACAAAAAGAAGACTTCCTTTCTCGGAAGGACAAGTAAAACACTCGTAGATTGCCTAAGTCTAGACGTATACCAGGTTCAGATGCTCACGCTCCAAACGGTAGATTTTGTCCCCTTAGTTAGTTATTTTAGTTTTTAAATAGAAATGTAGATATACATATATACTGCAAATCTGTAAATATTATTATTGTCATTGTAAATATTATTAATGGATTGTTTTCCTATTTGTTTATATTTTGGCATAAATAAGTTTTTTTTCTTAGTTAGTTTCTTTTTCTTATATAATAATGTAAATAGTTTTTATTATCTTTTTTAAAGTGTATTATTTTTGTTTGCAAAGTAGTATAAAATAATGTACATAAATAGTTTATTTTTTTTTATTATTTTATAGTTGAATAAATGAAAATCTTTTTTTTAATTTTCTCTTATACATATTTTCTTGACTAAAGCGTATAAAATAAATTAAGCATATTGGCAAACTCATTGTGAGACCGAAAGGACGAATTGGGTACCTAACCTCTTCCCAACTCGTAACTTAGCCCCCAAACACATATTTTCTGAATTTTTTATTTTTCTCTGTTTATCCTTAAAATAGAGGTGACGACTATGTACATATATTTTTAAAGTCCACAACGAGGTCAAGCGTATTCAATGCGCTTAAGTTTTGAAGCCACTCATTTTCATTACGAGGAAGGGGCGAAACAGGGTTCTCATTGTGGCGACTTTGTCGGGGATAATTTTTTTTTTAAAAAAAGAGGGCTAGACTCACCTTTTTTTTGGGTTTGCTAATATGCTTGTTTTTTATATTCTTTGGTTTATATATATATATATATATATATATATATATAAAATTTTCGTTCTTCAAAAAAAAAAAAAAAGAAAATTCCGTTTCTTTAGTCCAGTTTCCTTTTGTATATACATTGGAAATTTTGTGTTGCTTTTCTTTGCTGTCACTAACACTTTTGCAGGAAGTCGAAAATTAATGCAGTATATTGCATGCTTAGTTTACATTTCTTTCAAAAAAAATCTTTTCTTTTTTTAAAAAATAGATGATTCACACATGTGCACGCACGTAGAGATTAACAAATAGTAAGTAAATACATGTATATCTTGCTAGGACACACATTGACCGGTCGGTTCTTTTTTATATCTTGAAATTCTCAATCAATCTTATGTGCACAAAGCAAAAAAAATGGGAAAATTGTTGTTAGAAAAAAAAATCATTGGCAAAAAAAGAAGAAGCAAAATGATCACAAAAGTAGGGCTTCACCCTTTGCAAAAATTATTCAAGTGTGATCGTAGGCAAAAAAAATAAAATGTGTGCACTTAGATTGATCGTGAATTTTATGATATCTTCCTAGATCATCTGAATGGTGGATCCCGGAAAGAGTATAGCCCCTTCACCCGAGATTTGTCTCATCTTGAGATATTAAAATACATATGGAAAACGTTGGTCCTATACTTTGAAGAAGGAATCCACTATTTCATGACTTAACCCAGACTGTCAGAAACAAGCTTTGCTTGTCCGACCAAACATAGGACATTTTTTGCATGGGTGCATTTTGTTCTTCAAAATATGCAAAGACAAGACAAAACCCCTTCACCATTACCCTCAATTTCCAATTTATTTTCTCCTCCCATCCTTTCACAAATACATCCCTAGTCGATTAAGTGCATCATTCACTCTCGATTTCAAAACTATTTCAGTGAATCCTACTTCGAGATGTCGAGGTTTACCACTTAAAAAAAAGAGCGATAGGGAGCCTTGCATTACTAATCTATTCCTTCTCATCTCCAATAATTTGGTCAGCCTACACTCTTTCAATAAACCAGATGACCTATGGATCATGAGCAACAATTCAAGTTTGGGGGCTTTCTTACCCCAATGGGTGTCCCTTTTTGTCATGATTATCCATTTTTGTGCCTACAGCCCGTCCTCACAGAGTATGCTCGCGAGTTTTTGTTCTACATTCCTTCAAAGTCAAACCAAGTTCTCAAATTGGGGCTTCCAAAATTCTTTATATATACTCAAGTCAAGTAAGCAACATGCTTGACTCTGTCCTTTCATCTCGTCGAGTCTTTTTTCGATCTATGAGCATCACCTATCACCAAGTATCCCTTGATTGTCAATTTCTCAAGAATGATGAATCGACCCATTTAAAAACATGATAAATCTACACGAGTCAATAATGAATCATTTCGAAGATATGGACCCGCACATCACTAAGTAAACATGAAATTCAACAAAGCAAGTTGTTTGTCTTGACAAAGATCACCTTCAACCAATTACAGTCGAGCTGTTATTAGCATGCTGGAGCTTCCCACCATACATCAAAACCCTTTCAAATCCCAAAACCCTTTTGTAGACACCCCAATTTCGTACCCCTGGTATGTGACATGACATAAAATATCAAGACCTGTTAAAAGTACTAACGAATGTCAAGTCACAGGGTTGAAAATGCAAAAGAAAAAGCAGGATGCATAAACAGTGAACTGTAGAGGAACAAAGTGCCAAAACAGAAAAGGAAAAAAAAGCTGTAGGCGCAGCCCACACCCCTTCTAGGCGTCGCGATTAGAAGTGCTATGGGCAGAACCCATAGCCTCAAAGTTACTGGTGCACTTGGCCTTTGGTGCAACTCTCCTAGCGCGTGGTACAAGCCGTTAAAGCTCAGTGAATGATACTTAATCACGAAGGAAGCCCTCCTCCAGTCTATTAATAAAGGCATCCGGCTTCACAATTTCACACAGTAAAAATTCTAACTGCGTGAAGTTTTCTCTCCGTAGTCTGCTCTCCCGAGAGAACGTCGAGGTTATTTCCCCTCTAGCCCTGAAGCTCTGCCAAATCTCCCCTAAACACTAAAACTCTCTGGCCAAAGTGAACCTTTGTTACCCTATTAGGATTCCGCCCTATTTCATCGGTTCAAAAGAACCAAAAAGAGCAGTTGCCTTGCTCGATTCCAAACGTCAAATCCAGCCGAAGCAAGCAGTTGCTCTGCCCGATTTCAGACGCCAACAAGCCAGCAAATCCAGCCAAAGCAAGCAGTTGTGCCGCCCGGATAAAGTGGCGAAAAGCAACTAAACGAAGTAGTCACGCTGCCCAAAATCAATCAAAAGAAAAAAACTTCCTCCCTGAAGGACAGAGCGAGCACACCCTAGGGCCTACCAGAAAGGAGCTTGGTACGAGATAAAACCCCCACGCTTCAAGAGGTAGGTCCCTTAATGTTTTATTTACTTTTTATGTATAAAAAGTGCTATTTAAAATAGTCCTATGTAGTGAAATAAGCAGTCGTGCTGCCCGAAATTCTATAACAAATAGCACTAAAAAGAGCCATTATTATGGCCAAATTTTTATAAATGTATTTGCAACTCTAGAAATGAGGTTGTTGTATGTTTGTATTTATTTCCTTATATATATACAAATATATATTTAAAATGCTTTATTTCAACTGTTAAATAAATATAAAAGAGCATATTTTAGCCAAAAACTTATTTTGAGACCGAAAGGCGAGTTGGGTGCCTAACCCCTTTCCACCTCGTAACTTAACCTTCGAACCCTTCTTATAAATATGGTTATTTTTTGTTTTTCTTTGTTTTCCTTAAAATAAAGATGACGACTCTGTTGATCACATTTTGAGTCCACAAAATGAGGCCAGACGTATTCCCACACGCTTTAAAAGGTTTTGAAACCACCCGTTTCTCAGTAGCTGGGAAAGGTCGAAAAACGGGGCACTCACAGTGGCGACTCTGCTGAGGATGTTGTTTTTATTTTTAATAAAATAAAAACGGAGGGCTAGACTCAGTTTGTTTATATATATATATATATATATATATATATATATATATATATATATATATATATATATATATATATAAATTCCTTTTTTTGGATTTTTGGCTAAATATGCTTATATTTATTTAACAATTTAAATATTACATTTTTATATATCTGTATATATATTTGTGCATATAACCGTAAAATCTTGCGACAGCTTCATTTTGGGTACCGTTGCGAATAAAAAAATATAAAATTTCGGGCAAGAACAAAAGAAAAAAGAAATCGGAGGCATATTATTGTTTTATTTTACTATGCTTTATTTATTATTCCTGGTAAAATATGTAAATATTCTTTTATTCAGTCATTTTATTTTGGGGATTAAGACCAAATGTAATTAATAGGAACATATAGTTTTCCGCTTTTCTTTCTATTTATTGATCTGAATGGCCGTCACGTTTGCTCATGCCGTCCTTTTGAAGATTCTAACTAATTAGCCGAGAAAATCAACAAATGAACAGAAAGACGGACCATTTACTACTTTATTACTACTTTATATATGTAAAAAAGAAAAAAAAAGACTTTACTGCTTTTTAGATAACTCACACACGTGCACGCATATAGAAATACTCCGATTGTTACCCTTTAACCCGATAAACATGCCCGTGTATCCATGTTCTTGTAAAGGAACTAGGAGACTTAGGCCGAAATTATCACATCCTGCGGCCCTTACTGAGGGGCCAATGGGGTGAAGCTAGCCTAGCCCTGCATCAACCAACGTTAAGGGCATATATATTTTTAGGACACTTGATGAATCGATCGGTTTTTAGGCCTCAAAATTAATGACCAATCCCTGTTGCAAAAATATACATAAGTGAATAAAAATATATGCACAGGGGCTGACCAATAAATTTTATGGTATTTGTCCTAGACCATTCAAAGGGTTGATCCCGGAAAGAGTATAGACCCTTCAATTGAGATTTGTCCAATCTTGGGAAGTCGAAAGTCATGTGGAATACGAAGGTTCTATACTCTGGAGAAAGAATCCATCATTCCAAGAAAAATCCTAAGATTGTCAAAACAAAGCATGTGCTTGTCCGATCAATTTTAGAGAAAATAAATAATAAAATAATAAAGGCACACTGCACTTGAACAAAAATCCTGGAACCTCCCCTTCTGATACCTTCAACCCTTTTCCTCAGAAACCTGGCCCGCGTTTGGAAAGGAAGAGATAGCACTGGTCGTTTGATACGGGATACATACACAGAGGTTAGGTCAGAGAGTATAAAACTCAGTTCAGAGTGTACAAATCTTTGCAGAATGGCCGCCGAGAATGAACAGTCTACTGTGGGTACTGATACAGGGGCTCCAGGGAACGTTCCTACTCCGGCTATGCAACAATGGTTAGACCAGAATTTGGGTGCACATACTGATCGCATATTGGGCCATATCATAAACTTCATGCAAAGTCCAAGACCCAATGTTCGGGAATCACTACCTCAAGAAGCATATACTTCTCATACTTCTCTAAACCTAAACCCTCAGCCAAACACTAACCTTCCACCAATCGCCAATACCCCAATCACCAATTTCCCACCAAATACCTATTACCTGAATTTTAACCCTTTCCTACCAAACCCACCAAATCCTTTCCCAAACACTAGTATATCCCAAAATTCAAGTGGTCTTCCATTTTCCATCACCAATCCACTCCAAAACAGCCAGCATATGGACCCTAGAAACTATGCCCAGCCAGGACAAGTGACAACTTATCTACCAATCAATGATTTTGGTCGTCAGTCAGAAGCTGCAAATATCCTACCTCCTCAAAATCCTTACCAAATGCCTCAGTCAATCCCAGAAATGAACTCAGTTGCCCTCAATCCCTCAAATATATACCATATCCCAGCATCACCTCCCACAAAAATAGAGGCAGATATGGAGAACCTTAAGGGAATGATGCTCTAGGTCTTGAACAAAGAAGAATTCTCTGCACAATCATTGGCACTGCAATCCTTAGCCATCTTACCACAAAAATTCAAAATGTCCAACATAGAAAAATTTGATGGGACTGGTTGCCCCGTCTCTCACCTGAAGTCTTACTCTACCGCTATGCAGTCAATGGGAGCTAGCTTCGAGGCTATAGCTTCCAATTTCCATCTGACCTTGGTAGGGGCTGCTAAGAAATGGCTCATGTTAGTAGATAATAGTACGATTGCTACTTGGGATCAAATGACCAAAGAATTCCAAAAGAGATACAAAGACAACAGTAGCTCTGAGAATAAAAGGGAACTTGAGGCATGCACCCAAAAGGAAAAAGAAACCTATGCAGACTTTGCAGCCAGTTGGAAGAGGAAAATAGCCTAAACACTAGACAGACCTGATCCATCTGAATCAGCCCGATTGTTTATAAAGAACCTTCAGCCAATATATCTTGAACGCATGAAGTACCTTCCCTACGGTGATTTCAATGCCATTGTTGAAATAGGAAATCGTATTGATGAAGAAGTACGTATAGGGTTCCTAGAAATTGATACACCTCCAAGTTCATTCTGCTACTCTGAATCGGAGGAATCATCTTCGGAAAAAATCAACGTTGTTGAAAGAATTCCAACTGATAAGTACAATAATGTACCTTGGTCTTTTGGAGCAGATGAATCTATAAATGTTGTTATAGAGGTCATCAATAGCAGCAGGCATACAAAAGGTCCTCACAATAAGTGACATTATGATGAACTACATGCTCCAATGTCACCGATACTACAAGGGTTAATAGCACAAGAAGTCCTTAAGCCACTTGAGAACAATAAGCCTCCAAACCCATTACCCGCCAAATGGAGCCACAACAAGTATTGTGAATACCACCAATCCAGTGAACATATCACCGACAAATGCTTCTCACTTAGGAATGCTATCCAAGACCTTATCGATGATATAATCGTTGAGAAGCTGCACCCATTGCCACACAATGAGCAAGTCAATGTGATTGATTCTGATACAGATAAAAAGTGATCGAGCATCGCCCAAGGAGCAACATTGAGAAAGCTACTCGGATAAGGGCAAAATGTCAGTATAAGAAGTTGTTGGTCACTTAGGGAAAAACAAGGGAAAGCCTTTGAGACTCAGAGAACCCCAGAATACCTTTTTTATACACCGCCAAAACCCCTTTTACCTTTGAACCTCCTTTTTACCAAATAAAATCTTCAGGAAGCAACTTTTTTCAACCCGGTGTCAGTTTTCGTAGATTTTACCTTTTTCTCATATCTTTTTCTTTTCGATTCAGATCACCTATTTCTATGTATCCCCGTACAGGTTTTTTTCTCAAGGATGATGAATTGACTTACTTAAAAACACCTAAATCTACACGAGTTGATAATGAGTCATCCAGAAGATATGGACCCCCAAACTATTAAGAACACATGAAATCTAAACTAGGCAAGTCATCTTGATCGAAATCACCTTCGACCCTTTGCGGCAGAGTTATTAGTAGCGTACTGGGGCTACCTACCATAAACACCGAAACCCCTCCAAAAACCTGAAACCCTTTTAAACCCACCATATGCCAAAATCCCTACTGAAACTAAGAACTTCCAAAAATCCCCAGCCAAACAACTATCCCCATGATCTAGCTTCCCAAAACTAGGGCTGTTTCGCCTTTTTATATCCACCAAGAGTGATTGTCCTTTGTCCCAAAAGGAGAGAGGACATTCCTCAACGGCTATTATAATGCTCCGAAAAAGAAAAAAAAGAAAAAAAGAAGAAAAAAAGAGAAAAATCTCTCTGGAGCAAGTGCATCATTTGTCCATCTCTCCCTTACACAAACTAATTTTGGGGCTTCTCGGGAAAATCAACACATATACACTTTTTAGATGCGGATCGAAGAAAAAAAGGCTCACCATACCCAAGGCAAAGCCAAAGCCATACCCAAAGGTAAAGCCAAAAGGCCCATCATACCTTAAACCAAAGCAAAAAGGCCCACCAAAATAAAAACCAAAAGCCAATTGTCCATTTAAACCCATAGCCTAAAAAGCCAACCAACGATTGATTTTGATTGTCTTTCCAACAGAAACCAACTCCATAAAAGACCTTCTAACCAGAGGCCAATCAAAAACCTCAAAACCAATCCATTCGTAAACATTTAAACAATACACCCTGAACCAGTTGCGATCAACAGCTCTGCTTCAATCCGTTATAACATGATCCGAGTCAAAGATGAAACTCCTTGCTAAAACACATAAAAACATCAAAAGATAATTACCAAGTAGGGTCCATAACCCATCAATCCAGTGATACTCGGTAATAAAGTGAACTCTGGATCCCGATTCTCTCTCGTGTTCATTAGAGTCATCCTCATATCTTGTGCCTTTGATTTTCTCTTCAAAACAAAAGAAAAAAAACAAAAAACAAAAAAAAAGAGAAAAAAGAGAAAAAAAAAAAGAATCCACCTAGGGGCTTTCCCTCTATCCACTTCTGGGGTTATTCTCAATTCATATCCATACGAATGTGTCGTTTGAGTCTGCTAGGGGCTTTTTTACCTCATCTTGAAGAATTTGTTAATTGAGTCACCCTGGGGCTTTTCCACCGAACTCACGAGTCTTGTCCATGCAGTCACATTTCTCATGTTCCCTGAGCCGTGAATTATTGGTCATAACAAAAGATGCTCCGATTATGAAATCTTTGAAAATCTGAGTCTCACTACAAGCAAGATAAGAAAAGTTATTCTTAGACTTAGTATAAAGAGAATGCATTTTGGGAAACATATACTCTATCAACCAAGAAAGTTTCTAACTTGGCCTTATTGGGCAAGGACTACTTAGGATTTGATGACAGGATCAATTCTCATGCCTAATCCTCATCTGAAGCCAAGAATGTCATAGATAACATGTTGTAGAATTGATACACTACTACAGGGTCCCCCCATGATTTCTACGAGCCAGGTAGATGGTTTCAGATACACTTTGCCCCTACCTTCCTTTTGATGCTAGACTAGTTGTCTGCCAATTTCTGTCTAGGATACCAAAGGTTGGGAACCTCGCTTACAAGGTTGGACTCTTTGTATTGCCTTGGCATCGCGTCGGTTTCTCTAAGTTCCATCAGATCTTGCTGATTGACCATCCTGGTCCTATGGGGCCGGTTTTGCAACCCTTCCTTACTTTCTTTGTCGAAAACCATGATATTTTATCAAGTCAAGAAAAAGAAACGAAAGACCTCCATTAAATTTCTTCACTGAGAAACCCCACTAGATACTAGAAACCAAACAAACATATATACGTCACACCTCTTACGATTGTGGCCAAAGCTTTGAGTGAACCCCAACAAAGCTACAACCTTAGCCTTTTCACTCACTAGCCAAGAAGTATAGTGTGTTTATAAAAAAATTGATAATAATTAGTTTTGCTTAAAAAGTCAATTATGTACAGGTACCATTAACTAGTGTTTGCATATAAACTAAATTGCAAAGTAATGGAGTAAATAATTTAGCGAACATTATTTCCCATTATTATAGATGATCTCGAAACTTTTCCCACACATATTACTGACCTCATCATCATCCCTGCATTAGAGGAACATCGACAGCATTCCACCACAAGGCTTCATAATCATCGCTTCTCGTATGCTGGGATAAGCTCATTTAAAAAAATCTGCATCGTTGTTCCTTTGTTGAAGAAAGCCCATTTTAAAAATATTTCTTTCCCTATTATGGGGAAACTCATTTTAAAAAATCAGATCGCTTTTCCTATTTTGGGTTAAGTGCATTTTGAAAAAGCAGAATCACTTTTCCTTTGCTGGGAAAAGTTCGTTTTAAAAATACTTCTTCCCTATTTTGGGGGAAACTCATTTTAAAAAATTGCATCGCTTTTCCTATTCTGGGTTAAGCGCATTTTTGAAAAGCAGCATCGCTTTTCCTTTACTGGGAAAAGCCCGTTTCAAAAATACTTCCATCCCTATTCTGGGGGAAACTCATTTTAAAAAAATCGCATCGCTTTTCCTATTCTGGGTTAAGCGCATTTTTGAAAAGCAGCATCGCTTTTCCTTTACTGGGAAAATCTCGTTTCAAAAATACTTCTTTCCCTATTCTAGGGGAAACTTATTTTTAAAAAATCGCATTGCTTTTCCTATTCTGGGTTAAACGCATTTTTGAAAAGCAGCATCGCTTTTCCTTTGCTAGGAAAAGCTCGTTTCAAAAATACTTTTTTCCCTATTCTGGGAGAAATTCATTTTTTTTTAAAAATCACATAGCTTTTCCTATTCTGGGTTAAGTGCATTTTTGAAAAACAATATCGCTTTTCCTTTGCTGGGAAAAGCCCGTTTCAAAAAATACTTCTTTGCCTATTCTGGGGGAAACGCATTTTAAAATTGCATCACTTTCCCTATTCTGAGGGCATTTTAGACATGACATCATTTTTCCAATTTTGGGGAAGGGAATTTTAAAAATTGCATCGTTTTCCCTATTTTGAGGGAAGTGCATTTAGAAAAAAATCTCACCACTTTCCATATTATGGGGGAAGTGCATTTTAAAAATTGCATTGTTTTCCCTATTATGGAGGAAACGCGTTTTAAAATCTCATCACTTTCCCTATTCGGGGGGAAACGCGTTTTAAAACTGCATCACTTTCCCTATTCTGGGGGAAGAGCATTTAGAGTTGCATCACTTTCCCTATTCTAGGGGAAGACGTAGTTTAGAAGTTACATAACTTTCGCTTTTCTGGGGGAAGTACATTTTGGAGGTTGTACCAGTTTTGCCTATGCTAGGCGAAGCGTATGAGAATCCCACCAGTTTTGCCTATGCTGGTGTAGACACCCTAATTTCGTACTCCTGATATGTAACATGACATGAAATATCAAGACCTGTTAAAACTTAACAAATGTCAAGTGACAGGGTTTAAAAATGTAAAAGGAAAAGCAGGATGCGCAAAACAATGAAATGCAGGGGCCAAAGTGTCAAAAAGAGCTAAAAAGACCCCAGGCACCACCCATAGCATATCCAAGCGCGGCGCCCACTTCTTATGGGGGTGGCACCCAATAGTATTTATGAACTCTCCGGTTTGACATTTTGTACAATCTCTCAAGCACGCGATACAAACTGGTGAAGCACAAAAAGGAAATTTAATGATAAAGGAGTCCCTTCTTCAGCCTATAAATAGAGGCGTTCGGTAGTGAGAATGAATGACTCCTCTCACTCCAGACTTCACACACAGTCTTCACACTTCATCGCACACAGTTAAAAATACTGATGAGAGTTTACGCAGAATGATCGTCCTGAGAGATATCCCTCTAGAAAGCCTCAAAGCTCCGTCAAATCTCCTCCAAACTTAAATCCAACCGGTCAAAGTGAACCTTAGCCTCCCAGCTAGGATCCACCCTATTTCCCCGGTCCAAAAATAAAAAAAAGAGCAGTTACTCTGCCTGAATCCAGAGGCCAAATTCGCCTGAAGCAATGAGTTGCTCTGCCCAATTTCCGCCAGAAGCAAGCAAACAACAACAAAAAAAACAAGCAGTTGCTCCGCCCATTTCCCAGTGATAGAAAGCTACTTTCAGAAGTAGTTACTCTGCTCGAATCTCCACAACAACAAAAGACTCCTTCTTCCGAAAGGACAGAGCGAGCACACCCCGCGCTTTTAAAGGTAAGCTTGTAAGAGGTTTTATAAAAAAAGTACTATTTTTCAGCCGGCCCAATGTAAAAATATAAGCTTATGATGCCCGGATTTCTATAGAAAATAGCACTAAAAAGAGACATTATTATGGCCAAATATTTATAAATGTATTTGTAATTCTTGAAAGTAAGTTGCTGCAAGTTTGTAATAATGTAGATACATATATATCTGTTTAAATGCTTTATTTCATTTGCTAAATAAATATAATAAAAGCATATTTTAGCCAAAAACTATTTTGAGACCGAAAGGGTGCCTAACACCTTCCCACCTTGTAACTTAACCTCCAAACCCTTTTTACAAACTCTGGTTATTTTTGGTTTTTCTTTATTTCTCCTTAAAATAAAGATGGCGATTCTGTTACAATATTTTGGATCACAGTGAGGCCCGCAACATCCTTTTTTTACACTTTTCCATTTTCCCCTAAACAAGGGAAGATGAGAATGAAAAGGGTGATGCATTTTCTGTATCTTGTTTTCCCCTAAACAAGTGAGGACGAGATACGAAAAAATCCAAAGCACTCAAAGTGACCCAAAATGAACCCAAGTCCACAGTGAGGCAGGGCATGTTCCCACGTGCCCTCGCAACATCCTTTTTTTTATACTCTTCCATTTTTCCCTAAATAAGGGAAGATGAGAATGAAAAGGGTGATGCGTTTTCTGTTTCTTGTTTTCCCCTAAACAAGGGAGGATGAGATACGGAAAAATCCAAAGCACTCATAGTGGACTAAGCACACTCAGTGACCGAGGCGTATTCAACGCGTTTTTTGACAACACTCTTTTTGCACTTTTAATTTCGTTTTCCCCTAAACAAGGGAAGATGAAATGAAAAGAGTGATGTCCTCCCCGAGCCTTGGGTTCCCCTAAAAAAGGGAGTGCGCGATCCGGGGGGAATCTCCCGGGGCATTCACAGTGGCGACTTTGCTGGGGACGTCGTTTTTATTTTAAATAAAAATGGAGGGCTAGACTCATTTTCATAAAAAAGAAAAAACCAGTTTTCTTTAGTTTCTGGCTAAAATATGCTTATTATATTTCTTTGGCATTTTAAATATCACATTTTTATATATTTGTATATATATTTGTGCATCTAACCATTCACTTGCAGTAGTTTCGTTCTGGGTACCATTACAGATATATTAAAAAAAACAATAAAATAGATTTCCAAGCAAGATAACAAAAGGGTTGTGGCTTTGTTTTATTATTGTTTTATTTCTGCTTTATATTATTATTCTGCTTGTTTTACTTTTATTGCGCAAAATATGTAAATATTGTTTCATCCTGTCATTTTATTTTGGGGATTAGGACCAATATGTAATTAATAGGAATAGATAGATTCCTCATTTTTCTTTCTATTTCTTGATCTGAATGGTTGCTTGCTCATGCTCAAACTAAATAAGCCGAGAAAATCCACAAAGAACAACAAGACATGTCATATCTGTTTTATTTACTGCTTTATATCTGAAAAAAAATATTTTACAGCTTTTTAGATACCGCACACACATGCACACATGTAGAGATATTCCGAACTATTACCCTACAACACGACCAGCCTACCCCTGCATTAGCCAACGTTAAATTGGATATAGATTTTCATGACACTTCATGGACCGATCAATTTTTATATCTTTGAATTATTTACCAGTCCCTGTGCAAAAAAAAAAAATGAAAGAAAAAAAAGAGCAAAAAAAAAAAAAAGAAGGAAAAAAAAGAAAAAAAGAAAAGAAAGATATGAATAAGAATATGCACATGGGCTGACCAATGATTTTCTGATGTTCGACCTAGACCATTTTGAATGGTGGATCCCGGAAAGAGTATAGGCCCTTCGCCTGAGATCAGTTCGATCTTAGGGAGTCGAAAGGCAGGTGGAATACGAGGGTCCTATACTCTGGAGAAAAAATCCACTATTCCAGGAATAGTCCTGAGACCGTCAAAACAAAGCGGGTGCTTGTCCGATCAATTGTAGGGAAAATGAATAATAATAAAATATTAATAAAGGCACACTGTACTCCAAACCCAGAAAGCCTTCAGCCAACCCTTTCTGATGCCTTCAAACCCCTTTTCCTCAGAAACTTGGCCCGAGTTTGGAAAGGCAGAGATAGTACTGGCCAGTTGATAAGGGATACAGGCACATAAATCAGATCAGAAGGTATTGGGGTCAGATTAGAAAAGGGCAGAATCAGTGCAGAGGGTACAGATTTGAGCAGAATGGCTGCTGAAAATGAGCAGTGTACAGTGGGTACAGATACAGGGGCTTCAGGGTATGCTCCAACTCTGGCTATGCAATAGTGGCTAGATCAAAATTTGGATGCACGAAATGAACGTTTGCTAAGCCAAATAGCAAACCTCATGCAAGGTCCAAAACCCAGTGGTGAGGGAACCTCTTTCCCTGTAGTCCCTCAAGAAACATCTACTTCCCATGCTCCTCTAAACCCAAACCCTCAGCCAAACACCAACCCACCAAATACCGCCAGTACCCCAAACCCAAATCCCCCGCCTAACCCTTATTACCCAAATGTTAACCCTTTCTCACCATATCCTCCATATCCTTTCCCAAGTACCAATATTCCCCAGAATCCAAATGACCTCCCTTTTTCCATCACCAATCCACTCCAAATTAGCCCACATATGGACCTTAGAAGTTATAACCAACCAGGCCAAGTAACGACCTATTTACCTTTCAATGATTCAGGTCGCCAAATAGAAACCGCCAATAACCCACCTCTTTAAAATCCTTACCAACCCTTACCAAATGCCTCCCCAAAATCCTTACCAAATGCCTCCTCCAAATCCTTACCAAATGCCACAACCAGAAATAAACCCAACTTTTCCCAATCCTACCAACATATACCAAAAACCAACTCCCCCTCCCACCAAAATAGAGGTAGACAGGGAGAATTTGAAAAATATGATGCTCAATGTTCTGAACAAAGGAGAATTTTCTACGCAGCATTAGCATTGCAACCTTCAGCAATACTACCTTCAAAATTCAAAATGCCCGACATAGAAAAGTTCGATGGGAATGGATGCCCTATCCCTCACCTAAAATCTTATTCTACCGGCATGCAATCAAGAGGGGCTAGCTTTGAAGCTATGGCCTCCAACTTCCATCTTACCCTGATAGGGCCTACCAAGCAATGGTTAATGCTAGCAGACAATAACACCATGGGTACTTGGGACCAAATAGCTGAAGGGTTTCTAGAGAGGTACAAAGATAATACTACCTCTGAAAATAAAAGGGATCTTGAATCGTGCACCCAAATGGAAAAAGAAACATGTGTTGACTTTGCAGCTAGGTGGAAAAGAAAAATAGCTCAGACGCTCGACAGGCCTGATCCGGCTGAGTCATCCAGGATGTTCATCAAAAATCTCCAACCTATTTACCTGGAGCACATGGGCTATCTCCCCTATAGCAATTTCAAAGAAATAGTGGAGATATGAATCAGTATTGATGAAGATGTGTGAACTGGGCATTTAAAAGTCAATATGCCCTCCAACTCTTTCCGTTACTCAAAAGGAAAGACAGCCGCATTAGGATCATCTGTTAACATGGTAGGAAATACATCTGTCATTCAATCATCCAACTTTCCTACCCAGAACTATAACACTGTTCCATGGTCCTACGGAGCTGATAGGTTTGTCAATGCAGTGGGAGGAAATAGTGGTCTGAACAATAAATTTCAAGGGCCAGAACAGAGGAAATTGGTACTATGATGAACTACAAGCTCCACAGTTTGTAATACTGCAAGGATTAATGGCACAGGGAGTGCTAAAACCTTTGGAAAACTATAGGCCACCGAATCCTCTGCCCAACTCATGGAACCACGCCCAGTACTGTGAATACCATCGCTGCAGTGGTCACCTCACCGACAAGTGCTATGTGCTTAAAAACGCAATCCAGGACCTGATAGATAATAAGGTTATTGAAAAACCTCCCCCAAGACCAAATGTAGTCAATAACCCTCTACCTCAAATCAATATGATTAAGGACGGTGAAAAAGATTGTGTACCCTAAGTTTGAAATAAATAAACACCCATTACTGATCGATGTCTTATTTTAATTATTTCCTTGCAAGTGGACAAGACTATTGGAGAATAGTTTTGGAAGCAAGGGTCGAACCCATAGAGACAAGAGATCACAGATAGTGCAATTTATTGATAGCAAATTATTAATCTAAGGGGGTTTTTAAGTTTAATCTATTCTAACTAATTATTATTATTATTATGGTGTTTAACTAATTAGCAGCAATTACAGGTTATGAAGATCTTATGGTGGATGGCAATATAGGATTAGGGTTTCACTTGTATCTCCTCTATGTTTAATTCAAAATAATTATCATTCAGTCTCTTGGGTTTGTTCACAAAATATAGATATAGCCTGTTGAATTATTGGTTCAGCCTCCATCCCCGAATAATTCATCCATTCTATATCCTAAGCACAAGAACATATGATCTATCTGTCACCTAGGTCATATATGGAACACGGCCTAACTTATCACTCTCGTGCATCGATAGGTCCAATTTATTGTGATGGTGAGCCAGTGTACGACATATGCACATTGATCATGCAGTTATCCGCACCTCTAGGCCTTTATTATTTGCAATTACATTCATTTGTTCAAAGCGAAATAATATAGGGATTGATAATCACCACAATCAACAAGAATTGAATGAACATAAATATGAATTAAAACATAGATTCGATATAAGTTACCTCCAACCTCCTAGATTAATGATGATTTAGTTCATCCTTGAAGATGAACAACACATGGAGATGATCGGAGACATGATTTGATCTTCAATACTTGTAATTACAATAACTAAATATGTTATACAACCTAAAATCTATTTTAAAGCTATAGAAAACTGTTCCCAGTCGTTTCTCCTCGCCCTAGGCTTTGGCAACCGATCTCTATTTATACCAGGGAGTTGTATTACAATCGGATCTCTAGTGAAAACACGAATTTTTGCGTTCTGACTACCTTGCGGTCGCAAGGTCCTTGGCACATCCGGGGTTTGATTTCTTCAGTTACTGTCCACCTTGCGGAAGCAAGGTCTGAAACACCTTGCGACCGCAAGGTCTTCAGTTTGATTTTTCTTCTTTTCTTCTTCAATTTTCATTCTGACCCCTTCTCGGAATTTGCACCTAAAAGACTTATAGTTTGCATATTTTCACCAAAAACCCTGAAACTCACAAAATCACTAGAAAAAGCATATCAGTAGCCAAAAGCCTCGTGAAATAGCATAATTTAAGTCATAGAAGCATAGTAAATCGACGTATAAAATACATCGACCAATTACCATATATCGTTGTTCCTTTTGTTTCCACCCATAAAAGATCTTAGCTGTAATATGCTTTCTTGGGACGAAAATACCTTTAGCACTGGAAAAGCCACTTAGGTCGGTGGGGGTGTCAGTCACCTTACTAGATCTGGTCGAGCGTACCAACCAAACCAAGAAAGAGGTGACCACTACGGCAAAGATCAAGAAACAAATACTGGGGCTAAGAACATCGAAGATACCCTGCTAGCTCAGATGAAGAAAACCCAAGCCAATATATCTATCTGGGGATTGTTATGTAGTTCCAAAACCCACCGTGATACACTGGCCAAATCCCTGAGTCAGGTAGTCATTCCCATTGAAACCTCCTCAAATGAGCTCACCCAAATGATCGGAAACATACACTTTGGAAACGTGATTATGTTTACTGATCTAGATCTGCCAAGAGAAGGAACTAACCATATCGATGCTCTCCACATCACTGTGGGGGTTATGGGAAAAAGGGTTCCTCGAGTTCTGATAGATAATGGCTCTTCTTTGAATATATGTCCCACAAGCACGCTAGCCAAAATGGGAACAAAAATATCAGAGCTTGCTCCTTTATCCCAGACAGCAAGGGCATACAACAACACTAGTCGATGTGTCCTAGGGGTGGTCACCTTGATAATGACTATTGGGCCATTAACAATGCCAGTAGAGTTCTAAGTCCTGGACATACCAGCCACTTTCAGCCTGTTGCTGGGACGCCCTTAGATCCATTGGGTAAAAGCGGTAGCCTCCTCACTTCATCAACGTGTCAAATTTATCCACGATGATCATATAGTAATCATTCTTGTCGATAGGATCATGGAAAACAAGGAAAACGGGGACATCCTAATCCTCGAAATAGAGCACGATGACATGGGTATCTTCTTCAGCGGTTTCGAGGTTATCCTCCTAGCTAGAATCAACGCCATTGAATTTGGGCGAGAAACTGACATCAACAGAAAGAAAACCACGTCTCTAGGAAACATAGTCCCTTTAAACATGTTTCGGAAAATGAATTATATGCCTGGTTTGGGTCTCGGCAGAAATCAGCAGGGACTTGTTAATATAGTCTAAGATGAACTTAAGGAATGTATCCCTCCTTTCGGTCTAGGATACAAACCTACTCCAGCTAAAATAGCCACAGTCATGAAATAGAAACGTGAGAAAAGCAAGGCAGAACAAGAAAAGCGTCCTTACATATATCCCCCTCTCCAACCATATAGGAAAATCCTAAATGGTTAATTTGAAAGGAAAGGAGAAACAGATGCCTATCTCATGTTTCCCGAGCCCTGGATAGACCAGAATGGGGAGAGACACCCTGGCTGGGAAATCTTCGAAGATGTTAGCCTCGCCACTAGCAGAATGGAACAGGTTACCCTGGAGCCCCGTAGCCCTGCATGTAAAGCTGCCCCAGTCGAAAGTACTTGGTCTATAGACCAGGAGGACTATGCTCTGGCCCTGTTAGATGATGACTGTCTAGGAGACAGTTTTCTGGGAATGATAGATGGAGGCACTAGCTATGAAAAGCTCCCTGCTGAGTTCGAGTCTATTGCTGATAAGCCTCTGCAGAATTCGTATACTACGACCGACCCGCTCTTAACGCCCGTAGATCTGGTGGACCGTTTCGGATATACTATTCCCCATCCTTCTTTTAGCCTTACGGATTGGTCATCTACTGATCTGCTTCCTAAAATTGAGGACCTCAAACCCTAGGGCCTCAATACTGTAACCGGCCCTGTACAGTTTACTTCTAATAATGATAATCTAGATGTCTTCGCGTATTCCTTAGTTGCACCTTCATTAAAAGACGAATTAATTAGCTTTGATAATAAGTCATTTAATGAAATGGACTCAAAAGATAAAAGTTACTTGCTTGAGCTCACCAAGTCAGTCAAGCACCAGGAAAAACATCAATCAGCAGCAGCAAATGAAGACTTGTCTGCCATCAACCTGGGGCTGAACAATGAAATCAAAGAAGTCAAGATCGGCAGCTACTTGCAAGGTTCTGAAAGGGCAGCATTGATTGACATCCTCAAAGAATTCGTGGACATCTTTGCATGGTCCTACGAAGATATGCGCGGGCTGGATCCAGCCATTGTCGAGCACTGAATCCCCACTTATCCTAATGCACGGCCAGTCAAGCAGAAACTCCGTCGGATCAAACCAAAGTGGTCATTGCAAGTGAAAGAAGAAATCATGAAGCAGCTACGCGTCAAGTTTATCCGGGTAGTTGAATGCCTGATCTGGCTGTCAAACATAGTGACCGTTCCAAAGCCCAACGGAAAAGTTCGGATCTGTGTGGACTTCTGCGACCTCAACAAGGCGTCGCCCAAAGACGACTTCCCTCTACCCAACATTGATATTGCGGTAGACGACGTGGCCTCTCACAAAATAAGATCCTTCGTGGACGACATGCTCGGTTACAGCCAAATCAAAATGGCGGCAGAGGACCAGGAAAAAACATCATTCACCACCCCCAGGGAACTTACTGTTACACTGTCATGCTGTTTGGGCTGAAAAATGCTGGGGCTACATATCAAAGAGTTGCCACCGCCCTCTTCCATGATATGATCCATAAAGAGGTTGAAGTGTATGTGGACGACATGATCGTGCACTCCAACGATGCCAATGGTGCCCATATCGCAGACGTTCGAAAATTCTTCGAAAGGTTAAGAAAACATCAGATGAAGCTTAACCCCACTAAATGCACATTCGGGGTTACCAAGGGCAAGGTCCTGGGATTCATGGTGACCGAGCAAGGCATCGAGATCGAGCCAGCCAAAATCAAAGCCATCATAAATATGCCGCAGCCAAAAACTCCAACAGAAGTCAAAGGCTTCCTGGGTCGATTACAATATATCAGGCGTTTCATTAGACAGTTGACCTCCATATGTGAGCCCCTATTCAAACTCCTAAAGAAAAATAATGACTAAATCTGGGACGAAAAATGCCAGCTAGCCTTCGAATAAATAAAAGCTTACCTTGCTAACCCACAAGTGCTAGCTCCTCCCCATATACATAAACCTTTCCTCCTATATTTGACCGTCACAGATACAGCAGTAGGGGCTATGCTCGCCCAAGAAAAAGAAAATTCCTACATTGAAAATGCCATTTACATCATAAGTAGGAAGTTGCAAGGTGAGCTTAATTATTCAACATTGGAGAAAAGATGCACTGGTTTAGTCTGGGCGACCCAAAGGCTCAAAACTCATCTGCAAGCTTGATCCATCAGGCTCATCTCCAGGATAAATCCTATAAAATATATCTTCGGCAAGCTATCGCTTTCCAGCCGACTAGCCAAATGGTCATTCCTCCTTAATGAGTTTGACATCACCTATGTCACCCTCAAATCCATTAAAGGCAGCGTGATTACGGACCATTTAGCTAATCTGCCTTTAGAAGCAGAAGATGCATCTGAGCCCAGTTTCCCAACGAAGGTGTCCTAGAAATTTCCGATCATGACACCAAATGGAAAATGTTCTTCGACGGAGCCGCCAACAAAAGGGGCTTTGGCATTAGAATCCTACTAATCGATCCGGCAGATTCCCACACTCCGCTAACCATAAGATTGGAGTTTGAATGCTCAAACAACTTTGTTGAATATGAGGCCTGTATTGTTGGTCTAGAAGAGGCTCTCCGAAAAGGAGCCAAAGATTTGTAGGTCTATGGTGACTCTGCTCTAATCATAAATCAAGTCGAAGGGAAGTGAAAAACCCAGGATCCCCGACTGCAGCTCTATCATGCTAAACAGACAGAACTAGCCAGTGAATTTGATAATATCTCGTTCCATTATTTGCCACAAGATAGAAATCAATTCACCGATGGCTTGGCCACTCTAGCATCATTAGTCCAAATCCCCGCAGAAATCAATGTCTAACCATTTATAGTGGGGAAAAAGGTCACTTCGGCCTACTGCTTCACAATCGATGCTGCTCCTGAAAGGGACAACGAGCCCTGGTATTCAGACATCATGAATCTTCTTCAGAAAGGAGTATATTCTCCCAGCCTAGGCAAAAGGGGGAAAATCTCCCTACGAAGATGTGCATCGCAATTTGTAATCAGCAGAGGTAACCTATACAAAAGGCACTACCAGGGTCTAAACTTATTATGCGTCGATCAGGCCAAAGCTGAGCAAGTCATGGACTAGCTTCGTGGTGGTACTTGTGGGCCACACATAAATGGACATATGCTAGCAAAGAAAGTCATCTGACAAGGATACTATTGGAGTACACTGGAAACTGATTGTATCCGGTGGGTACGTCACTGCGACAATTGCCAGCGCTTTGCAAATCTACAGCATGTGCCCCAGCATATATTATACAACTCCACAGACTTCTCAACATGGGGAATTGACGTCATAGGTCAAATTCACCCGAAAGGATCTAATGGCCATGAATACTTCTTGGTAGATGTCGACTATTTCACAAAGTGGGTAGAATCCTTTCACTATAAAGTACTGAATGCCCGAAAGGTGTCCGAATTCATCAGGACCAATATCATATATCGATACGGAGTACCTTTCGGAATCATCTCCGATAACGGCACACACTTTGAAGGGGATGTGAAC
This sequence comes from Codonopsis lanceolata, assembly GCA_013146195.2. Lineage (NCBI taxonomy): Eukaryota > Viridiplantae > Streptophyta > Magnoliopsida > Asterales > Campanulaceae > Codonopsis > Codonopsis lanceolata. Next base: position 12,569,639 of record CM028377.1, read on the forward strand.
CGTCTGCTCGATGAGTTCAAAATCCAAAAGCATAAATCCTCCCCATATCGACCACAATAAAGTGGTACCATTGAAGCAGCCAACAAAACATTGGTAAATATCATCAGAAAAATGACTGACACGGGAAGAGACTGGCCAGAAAAGTTGCCGCTAGCCCTTTGGGGCTATTGTACTTCAGTTCGTACGCCTACTAGGGCTACCCTCTATTCTCTAGCCTATGACATGGAGGTTGTGCTGCCCATTGAAGTAGAGATCCCATCATTAAGAGTAATGATGGAATCAGACATATCTGAAATCGACTGGGTCAAACAGCGCTACGAAGAATTAGCCCTAATAAATGAACGACGACTGCTAGCCCTGGAACATACTCGGGCATATCAAAAACGAATAGCTCGAGCATTCAATAAAAAGGTCAAAGGTCGCGATATCCAAGTCTGTGATCTGGTACTTCGTGAGAAACCCCCTAGCTATGTTGATACTAGGGGAAAATAGAAGTCTCCCTGGATGGGACCGTATATCGTCAAACTGATCCGATCAGGAGGTGCGGTGCTCCTCATCTTCCTCGTCATCAGCATCGCCATTGTCTTGGATACCAGGACGACTTGGGCCAGCACCATCACCTCTATGGGCAGTACTTCGCCTGCCAGCCTGAGGAGGATCAGCTTCATCTGCCTGCCGGGGATTGCTCCGCCGACTTGCATTGCTTAATCGAGAAGGCGCATTACTGGGATCAGCCACATTTGGATCAGGGGCCATCCGGGCACCAAGGCCATGTACTCGCCGAAAGTCCTCCTGCATAGCCTGAGGAACTACTAGCCCCGAGCTTTCTAGATCCTCGCCGATTTCCATTAGGCGAGCATCTATGCCACTGCTCAGTCACCGGCCCAGTATTTGCCTCAGTACATGCCTGATAACACGGGAATGTCCCTCAGCAGCCACTAGCACCCATGATAAATACTTATGGGATAAGAGCATATACTCAGAAAAAGGCATAAGCTGCCTCCCGTGAAGGAAAGTTGAGCTGCCACATGTCTCGGATAAGCTCACCTACGTCCCTATTCATCTGCAGCTCCTCAGTCAGACGACGGCTCACATCCGGTATAACTTGTTCCCTGCCAAACTAGCGAAGGACCCGGTATGCCAGATAAAAGGTGGTCTACTCGAGACCCGACAAAATAACTTGGGCATAGACCCCGGTAAACATAAAGAAGCTGCGGATCCGCCAATGGCTGACTACCCAGATAATCTCCATGGAGCCAATGCGGAAAAAGTACTCAATCCAGTCATGCTCCGAAAAGTTGGTCTAGTGATAATGGCCGCGAGAGCCATAGTGCCCAGGATCATACAAACCTCCCATCAGCACTGGGCCCATCACCCAATTAAGGTGCTTCTCCAGCCACATATGAATCAAAAGAGGGCTACCTGAGGGAAACATTTCATCACCAGACGCAAAAGCATCCAGGCCAAACAAGGTTTCAGCCAAAATGACCGGGATAATGTTTACCCGGCGGTCCCGGGCTTGCAGCACCAGGTCCACGACCTGCACATCTATAAATCTAGGTTGGCCCACCAGAAGGTACCATCCCATGAGACAAAGAAAAAGAGCAGCCAATCGACGCCGTAAATAAGCCAGGTCATCTTCCTTATACTCAGCATAAGCAGCGGGAAAAACAGTCAAATTAAAGTTGACTCCATTATAAAAGCCCATAGTAGCTTCACAGGTCGAGCCGAAAAACTCCCGTATTACCATAAAAGGGTGCCTCCACGCTGAAGGCACATCAATGGGTCCAGTGGTTGGCATCCCCACCATACTACAAAACTCCTCGAAGATGAGGCACATCTCGTTCAGGTAGAAGTTAAAAAGGTGGCTCTGTACTGAGAAGAACCTGGAAACTCCCCTCAGCATGTCCCAATTAATGCACAAAGTCCGCCATGACAGGAGGCACCAATACCCATAGATGTGCTCAAGCCACTCTCGCTCCTCTGCCCGCAAAGAAAGTACCCAAAAGTCCAGAGCATTCTCATAAATCTCTATCTCCAAAGCCGTGTGAACTGGTGCGGCCATCTCTGGAAAGGGAGAAAAAATTATATCTGATTAAAGAAGAGGGAGATCAAGCAAAGAGAGAACTCAAATGACTTGAATAGAGAAAGAAAGCAGATGAATGATGAAAATGGACGCTGCCTCGGCTTCCTCTTATACTGAAAATCGAAGAAACGGACGAATTCTGAGCATAGTGCATGAATAGTGGTTGAAACATGAGGGCATAGTAAAGGTCATGGGCGCCACCCACATTCACTCCAGGCGTGGCGTCCACTACCACTATGGGTGGTTCCCAGGATCCCCACCTCTGTTCCCCAAAATTGCATGGTATCCCAGTTTCGGGCTCCGACCGCTCCACTGGCGACTCTGTTTGTTCACAAGAAATGGAAGAAAATGCTGAAGTTAGGCCGTAGCCTCGCCTGCCAAATTGAAAATATCAAACGCAGGAAGAGGCATCTGCCTTTTCTTCCCCACAGAGTGCCAGAAAAGCCTATTTTAAATATGAAGGTGTATCCCTCTAAATTTCCATCCATAAACTGCAGTGTGCCGTTACCCCTAGATAATGGTCTAGATTTCTTTTATTCTTAGAATAATTGATTTTTCGCATTTAATTCATGCATCATAAAATAATATTGCATTGCATTTAGAAATATGTACAGAGTCTGGTACAGAGAAAAAAAAGAGAAAGCTAATAAATGCAGGTAAACGGAGCTAATGACCGCGAGAATATCTGCTCCTGCCAAGGCTGCCACCTATGACTCGAGGGCCGGTCCCGCCAATCCTGTATTCTTGTCCCCTCGCCCGAACATGACTCGGTCCGTCGACATCATCATCATCATCCTCGCCCCGACGCCTAGTCTGCCTCACAGCATCATTTCCCCGGCAAGTGAACTCGTCCAGAAGCCGCCGATACAGTTTGTTGATGCTGAAAAAGCCCCTCAACAGCTTCTTGTACAAAGACACATGAACCTGGGAAAAGGTGTAAAAAAAAAATATATATGTGTGTTAGCCTTGAAAAAAAAGAGAGAGGAATAAAAAAAACAAGTATGAAAAAAAGAAACAATATATACCATGCGGGCTCGCTCTGGGACATGATACCGCTCAGGGATGTCAACATCGGGCAAAACCTCCTCCACAAGTATTCCATCACGGCGATACTGGAAGGTGGAGAAATCCTCAGCTGGCACAAATAAATCTGACTGCACGTCAGGAGCTGGACAAGAAGGCCTCGGCCTATCAAAGACGTCAGATGCACACCTAACTGCAGTGGGGGCAGGATGGAGCACTGTCCTCAGGAACTCCTCATATGCCATAACAGGATAATCACTCGGTGGCATGAGATATCTCGATAGGTACAGATACCTGTTTCGGTAAGAAATCTGGGACAATCACCCAGGGAGAAGGTGCAGGTGGTGTCACTGGAGACGCCGAAAGCATAGAATGCTGACGGTTGACCTGTTTGCCCATATACTGTGAATCGACCATAATCGACACCATCAAAATCCGGCAACGACTCATCTCCAGAGAGATCATGTATGGTCCCACCAGACCCCTCCAGGGAAATAAATGCACGGTGCCTGAACTCGAGCTTGCTATCCTATCACGCATCATTAATGCATCCAAGTAGTGGCCATCCCAATCCCCCTCTACTTGGTTGGCATTCACAAATTTAGCCAAAAATGGTGGCTCATGAATGCGGTTGTGCAGTCGGCCTGGAGTAAAATGGAAGACAGAATAGGCCCAGACCTGCAAAAAAAAAAGAAAAGAGAATCAGCTAAAAAAAAAAGAGAGAAAATATTGACAAAAAAACAAGAGAGAGAAAAATATAAAATCAAAAGCAGGGGAAAGAGAAAGGATACCTCCCAAGCCGGAGCGAAGCTGTTAAGGACTGGCGAATCATTATGGCTGGCCCTATCCATGGAAGCATAAAGGTCGGCCAGGCCTGCCTGCCCCGAGTCATACTCGATAACGCGGTCCAGATCCCGCAGACATCCCAAGAGGGAAACCTTCAAAGTGGTGGATGAGTTGGCAAAAGTGACATCCCCAGAAAGAAGAACAAAAACGCCCTGGAAACGCGAGCTACAGCCTTACTATCATTCGCATCAACTTGCCTGGCGTGTGCTAAAAGCCAACTCTTGACATTGCCAATATGGATCTCATCTGCAGTCTTACACTCAGGTTCAAAACCCAAAAGGTCCTCCACCACATTGTGATGATGTCGAAGGGTGTAATCTGGCTCCAAAGCCTTGCTAATGCCGGTAGAGATACTTGTGATTGCAACAAAATCGCATAGGGTCAATGTGGCCTCCCCCAGCTAAAATGAAAGGTGTGGGTGGTGTTCCACCAGTACTCCCGCAAAACCTCAAAAATGGGTATATAGCTGCGGAAGGGACGAAAAGCCCGCAAGAACTCGTTGAAACCGGAAGACTCCACCAAAATTTGTGCCGGCAGAGGCATTGAATTATAGATGGTCGAGACTTTATCACAGCTTGCCCGAATCATGGGCAAAGCCCTGCGCACCTAAAAAAAGAAAAAAAAAGAACAACATCACCTCGGCATCAGAAAAGGGGGAGGAGGTAAAATTCCTATCTTTTATAAAGCCCTTATGCATACTATTAAATTATGCCATGTAAAAATAAATATTGCATTCTTGCATGTCAAAAAAAGAAGAAGGTATATTGCATTCATAAATCAAAAAAGAAAGAAAAAAATGTTTTGCATTCAAAAGAAAGTACATGTTGCATTTTTGCACACATTGAAAAAAAAATACCCATGCATCATTTTAGCAAGCATCTAAATATTCATATGGTGCATTTGGATTTTCCAGGCCAGATTGATAAAATATGAAATGATATATTCAGGTGTTAGTAATCCATCATATGCAATTATCTCCAAATAATTGCTTGTTGTATTTGTTCAAATAAAAATATCGCAAGCATTAAAAAAATGTATTTCTATTGCATTTGACATACATCTCTCTAGCATGTGCATGCATCAAAAAAGATAATAATTTGAAAAATAGATACATTGTTACATAAAAAAGAAAAAATAAATATCCATGTTGCATTTTGCATGCATTCATCAAAAAAATATATATATCTGAAAAAATGCATCATGTATCCGAAAAGTCTATGGCATAAGCACGCATCATGAAAAAAAAAATTTAAACTCAAGCATGCATCATATAGTCAGTTACATGGAATATGCATCGCAGAATCAAATAGTACCAATTACTCAAGTATGCATCGCAAAAATAAATAGCACGAATTTCATATTTTTGCTATAAATAATTGCTAAATTGCATCATTTTAGCACATAAATTACATGCATAAGCATCAAAATCAAAAGCAGGTATACTCCAAAAGTCCAAAATAACAAAGAAATCCGACAGATCTAAAAAATCAATCAAATGGGTTTGAAAAAAAAAGAAACTTACAGCGGGAATAGGAAGATTGGACACGTGTGTATGCCGATCACGAAGGATGTTGCCCTAGTCATCCTTCGAAAAGAGATGCTTGGCGTGATTTCGGGTCAAGGGAGGAAGTTCCTGTGTTTCCTCACCCGAATCCGGATACATCGGCGCCTTTCCCATCCGAGATCTTTAGGAAGAAGCCATCTGTGAGGTTCCCGGGATGTGCTCCCGCGCCCCGCGCGCCCTTGGATAGGGGTGCGCGTACGTGCGGATGCGGGACACCACTACTCTCGTTCCACCCTCCCTTGTTTAGGGGAAGACGAAATCCAAAGTGCGAGAGGAGTGCTGTCTATGTTAGCACGTTGGAATGTGCCTCGGTTGCCCTGAGTGGATTTTGTATCCAAAATGGGAACTAAAGGTTTCCTCATGTCAGGTTATCCCTTATTTCGTGGATAACAGGATATGGGAATGCATTACCTTTCCATTCTCATTCTCCCCTTTTTCGTCGGGGGATAATAGAGAAGTGCAAGAAAAGATATTGCGACGCCCCCACTTATGGATTTATTAAAATGGCCTTATGGCCCAATCAGATCGCTATGGGAGCTATGGGTTTCCCGCATCAAGTTATCCCTTGTTTAGGGGATACCAGGATATGGGAATACATCACCCCTCCATTCCCGTATCTCCCTTTTTTAGGGAGAACAGAAAGTGCAAAGAGGGAATGCGTTGGCCCCACCGGATCTGAAAGTTTTAGAGTCGCCACCTTTATTTTAAGGCAAAAATAAAGGAAAACCGTAAGAGAAAACCGAGATTTTAGAAAACGGGTTCGGGGCTAAGTTACGAGTTGGGAAGGTGCTAGGCACCCAACTCGCGATCTTTCAAAGCGTTTTTGGTGAAATATGCTCATTGTTATATTAATCTAGCAAATAAATAAGGTCTTATTTTGACAAGGGAAAATTAAAGATACATTCGTGGCTACATTATTTCTGGACTCGCCGCCTCCTTCCAATAATTACAAACACATTTAAGAATATTTGGCCATTATAACGACTCTTTTACATAATTTTTCCTAATCTAATCCGGGCAGCACAACGGCTTATATTGGCTACATTGTGCCGGATTTAAAATACAACTTTTTGAAAATAAATAAAAGAAAGAAAATACAAAATAAAATAAAATACGCTCTTAAAGGTATTACCTTTTAGAGCGGTGGTGTGCTCGCTCTGTCCTCTGCGGGAGAGGGAGTCTTTTTGTTTTGAATTGAAGCTGACCGGATTTGAACCTGGATTTGAACCTGGATTTGATTGAGGTTTTGAGGTCGGGCTAGTCAACTCGGGCGAGTGACGACTTTATTTGGGTAGGTTTTGGCCTTTTCAGTTGGGCGGAACCTAGACTTAAGTTTTGACTTTTTTAGCTCGTTACCCGGGCAGAGTAACGGCTTATTTTGGGATTTTGGACTGGGGTTTTAAGGTGGATACCTAACAACTAGGCTAGGGATCACTTATAACCTATGGGTTTTTGGTTTGGCAGAGTTTGGATGGGGTTTGGAGATTTTAGGGGCTTCCACTCACCTATCTCGCACCTCTCGTACTATTTTTAACTGAAGAACGAAGGATCGCAGAAGCAGAGCTTCGCTGCGATAAAAACTTCGCGTAAATTGAACGAGCAAAATGAGAGGCCGGGGCCTTCTATTTATACTGAAGCTGAAGGACATCATTTGGAATTATTGAATTCTCTCCGCATCAACTTGTAATTTTGTACCGCGCTTGAAGACTTGTATCCATTTGATTTCGAGAGACGCATGAATGAAAGCTTGGTGCGGCACCAAGCTGCCTTAGGGGGGCACCAAATGCTTTTTGAAGTTTCAAATTTTGACACTTTCCTCCCCTCAGCTTCAGCAGCGCATCCCGCTTTCCTTTCGCATTTTTGACTTCGCAACTTGACATTTGTTAAGTTTTAACAGCTTCTTGATATTTTATGTCGGCTACATACCGTGGGTACGAAATTGGGGTGTCTGAGCCCCTCAACGATGGAGTTTACTGCAACCTTTCGCTTCGAGTAGACGAACATCGTTGATTAACAAGAGACTCTCCAATTTCGTTCATTTAAGAACAGGAGAATGCAATTGGTAGCAGTTATAATGCACAGTGACATGCTATCCAAACTCTATAACCTAGACATTTTTAGTCGGTTATAAAAAATTATCGAAGTTTTTAAGCAGATGTGAATTTAATGTGCTCTGATGGTCGGACCTACTAATGTAGGCTGCCTACGTATTCCCTATTAAAGGAAATCAGACCAAGCGTAGTTCAGGCCAAAACCTTAAACTACAATGGAAAAAGATTTTTGTGTTTTCGAAAAAGCCGTATTCTCCCGGTCCGAAACCGTTGTCAAATACGGTATGAAGATTTGAATGTTTTTCTGTTACCACCTTTCAACTAGTTGAAACGTGTTAAGAAAATTTTCTAATTATGTCTGGCCTTGATCATTGCCGCCTTGTTTCCGACATAATCCGAAAACTTTCAAATATCGAAAAAGCGTGTTTGACTAAAGATCCGTTGCCGAGCATTTCAAATCTGTTACCACAATTTCAATCGGTCAATACCTTGGCATTGAAATGTGTTAAGAAAACTTTCTAGGTATGTCTGGGCCTTGATCGATGTCTTGTTTCCAGACATAACTCGAAACTTTTCAGATATCAGAAAATTGTGCTTGACTAAAGATCCGTCGCCGAACACGACGAATTAATCATTCTTCAAGTTTTTTCGAAAATTGTGCAGTGGAAAACATTCTTTTTCCTTCCCTTTTTTTTGTTTTTGATTTATTCCTCTTTTTTTTGTGTTTTTGAAATATTCCTCTTTTTTTGTGTTTTTGAAATATTCCTCTTTTTTGTGTTTTTTGAAATATTCATCTTTTTTTGTGTTTTTGAAATATTCCTCTTTTTTTTTTTTTTTTTTTTTGAAATCAAAACTCAATTTGAAAAAGAGTTTTTCTTTTATTTGAAAATAAAACCATTTTTTTCAAAATTTTTCTTTTAAAAAAGGAAATTATTCTGGAGTCAGGGTAGGAATACTATACCTAACTTACCTTTTTGCGTCCGGGTGGCTGCCGCAGATTCGGCTGGTTCTGACATTTCTGCCACTCTTCGTTGGGGAATTTCTTTTTTTTTTTTTTTTTTTCTGTTTTATGATTGGGATGGTCGGACCTCTTGATGTAAGTCGCCTCGTATCCTTTTCAAGGAATCAGACCAAACGTAGTTCGGCCTGATGCTGGGAATCTTGCTCATTTTTTTCTTTTGATTTTTCTTTCTTTTCTTTTTTTTTTTGCTGGGGATTTTTCTTTTTATCACTGTTCTGGCCTTCGCTGGAAAGTTTTTTCCCTTGTCCCACTTTGTTTTCGGCTTTAGCTGGAAAATTTTCTTGATGCTGTTGCATTTGTTCTTGTTGCTCCTTCTAACCTTGGTCAGAAGCTTTCTTTTTTTCTTGCTGTAGCATTTTTTGGTATCAGCTGATGTCATCTTTTCTTTGCTGTTGTTTTCTTTTTGCTCCATTTTCTAGCTTCAGTCGAAAATTTCTTCTTCTGCCGCTGCATTTTCCTTGTTGCATGTACCTGAAATTTTTTTCTTCTTGTACATACATTTTCCCTTCTCCCGATTTTTTTCATTTTCTGTTTTTTTTTTCTTTTCGCCTGGAAATACTTCAGATTTGCTGGATTTTGGCACTGTTTGGTACTTTTGAAGCATTCCTGACTTCATTAATGATGCATGTGCATGTCCTATTTATGCCTAAATGATGTAATTGAGTGATAATGTATGTAATTTTTGTGATTTTTTTTTTTTTGTGATGCATGATTTGAAATAGTGATCACTATTTGACCCTACTATGCATGATTTATATTTTAAATACAAATGGGGCTATATGATGCATGTTTTACACTAAATCACATTTTTGCATGCAATAGAATGGCGAAACGGAATATTTGAAGTATAAATTTAATTTTTCCGAAACGCTTTTCGGGCATATTTCCGGATAAAAATATGACAAAACAGATATTTTCCATGCCCTTAGCTTTATTTTCCTAGCATGCAAATGCTGCAGGGGTATAGTAAATACCACAAAGATATTTATTTTGATGATTGGTGATATTTTACCTTCTCTTTGTCGTACCTCCATGGCAGCTTATTGGACAGATGAAATGCAAAATATGAATGCGTGAATTATTTTATGCGATGCAGAACATGTATGAGAATGATGCACGAATTTTCACATTTTATTATGCATATGACAAATGCAGTTATAATATGTATGTTAAGATGCAAAATTAATTACATATATGAATTGCTTTTTTTTTTATGAATGAAAATTTTTTATTTTATTTTATTAATTTTGAAAAAGAATGATTTTTGAGAAAGAATTATGTTTATTTACATGTAAATTTATGCAATGTATGAAAATAGTATGTGACAATTTAAAGAATTATTTATTTTTTTTGTTTTTGTTATGAACAAGATTTTTTTTTTATTAAAAGAATTTATTGTAAAAAAATGAAGTATAAAACATGTGATATGTTCATTGTTTACTTAAAGGACTGTACAGAGAAGGAGATAAGGGTAGAGAACTTACCCTGTTGTTGTTTTTTTTTAGGTTCGCAAGGAGCAGCTTAGTATGGCAGCCCGAACGTAATGATGATGATGATGATGATGATGATGGGTCATGTCGTGGTCAGGGCAGAGATCGGGGAGTCAGGATCGGTGGCGCAGCGGGTCCCTGGGTCATGGGTGGTGGTTTTCCCAGAAGCCAGCCGTCCCGAGCACATTAGCTTTTGATTTCCTGCGAACATTGGTATCTTTCTTTTTTTTGCATTTTTTTTTTATTTTTATTCTTTTGCATGTATTTTTTTTTAAAGAAATCTGTACAAACATTATGAAATAATGTAATATAATGTATATGATGTGATATGTTACACATGCAAAAATAAATTCGCACAAAATATAAAACTATACCAAACATCTAAAATGTAATGGCACGCTGTATTTTGAGGAAAGGGATTTTTGAGAATACACCTTTGGATAAGAGCGGGCTTATTTTTTTGAGATAAGGGTAGAGAACTTACCCTGTTGTTGTTTTTTTTTTTTTTAGGTTCGCAAGGAGCAGCTTAGTATGGCAGCCCGGACGTAAAGATGATGATGATGATGATGATGATGATGATGATGGGTCATGTCGTGGTCAGGGCAGAGATCGGGGAGTCGGGATCGGTGGCCGGGTCCACAGGTCATGGGTGGTGGTTTTCCGAGAAGCCAGCCGTCCCGAGCACATTAGCTTTTGATTTCCTGCGAACATTGGTATCTTTCTTTTTTTTGCATTTTTTTTTTATTTTTATTCTTTTGCATGTATTTTTTTTTAAAAGAAATCTGTACAAACATTATGAAATAATGTAATATAATGTATATGATGTGATATGTTACACATGCAAAAATAAATTCGCACAAAATATAAAACTATACCAAACATCTAAAATGTAATGGCACGCTGTATTTTGAGGAAAGGGATTTTTGAGAATACACCTTTGGATAAGAGCGGGCTTTTTTTTTTTTTTTTGAGTGATATTGGAATGGGAAAAATGGCTGAATCCTTGGTGCATAATTGTGGTTGTTTAGTCTGTGGCCGTAGCCTCCCTTTTGTAGTTTTTTTTTTTTTTTTTTTTTCGCGATCAGACAAAGTAGCAGATGATGGCTGGAGCCGAAATATCCTGGTACCAGGCAGCACCTTTATCTGGGATAATGAGGACATTGATGATGAGGATGAGGACACTTCTGAGGGCTCTCATGCTGATGAGTCTAGGGTTTCTTCTTTGCCTCACAGAAGGAGTATATGGGCCCGGCTTGGTGGATGCCGCAGGCACTGATGGACCGCTCGGGGCTATGGCTGCAAGAAAAGGATTGTTTTTGGGGAAAACAAAAGGGGGTAAAGGCAATAATAGATATGTACATGCCATTAATGCATAATCTAAATTTCTTTTGCAATTATTCCTAAGTTGCACCTTAGGACCCGTAATATTATATTTTAGTGTATTATTGTGAGCTTTCCTGTCGTGGTTTTTCTTCTTCTTTTCTGTCAGTCGAGCCCCCTTGCATGCTGAAGATTGGAGGTAAGATGCCGAGGTTTCAAAGAGTGTCTTCCCTCTCCTTATTCTCCTGATATATATTTTATTTGTTTGGCTCTAACTTTTGCCTAGGCCGTCCTTTCGGGTTTTCAACCTAGCGAGCCCTTATTTCTTTTTTTTTAATTTTTTTTTTTATGCTCTAATTTTTGCCTAGGCCGCCCTTTCGGGTTTTCAGCCTAGCGAGCCCTTATTTCTCCTTTTTATTTTTTCATTTTTTTTTGAATGCCCTAACTTTTGCCTAGGCCGCCCTTTCGGGTTTTCAGCCTAGCGGGCTTTTTTATTTATTATTATTATTATTTTTCTTTTCGCCCTAACTTTTGCCTAGACCGCCCTTTCGGGTTTTCAGCCTAGCGGGCTGGAGAGGGAAGCACTTGCCGGATAGAACGGATCGAGCACCATACCTTTTGAACTTGTTGATATTGGAGGCTGAACAAGGTCTTCTTTCTTGGCTTGTGGGGAGTATGACATCTCCTGACCGGATTCTTTTGACAATATACGACACATCGTGGAAGAGAAGGGTAGTAGCCTTTGATAAGTAGCCCCCAGCATTTTTAGCCCAGACGGCATGACATGATAGCAGTAGGTCTTGGTCTCTTGCTGCTTCTGATTTGACTATAGCTCAGCATGCTGTTGTTAGATTTGGGAATGGTCACTATTTTGGACAGCCAGATCGGGTATATATTTTTTTTTATTACTATTTTTTTTTTTTACCCGAATGAAGTTGACGTTCGGCTGTTTCATGCTTTCTTCTTTTCTTGTAGTGACCATTATGGCTTGATGCGGTGGAGCTTTTGTCTGATTGGCTGAGCATCCGGACATGTGAGGGTCCGGTGTTTGGCTATGGCTGGGTCTACCCTTGTCACCTCTTTATAGGACCAGGTAAGTATGTCCACGAACTCGTCGATGAGATCTATGAGTGTTATCCTTGCAGGTAGTTGTCGATTCTGACTTCTTTTGATTTCCTTGTCCAGCCCCAGATTGATGGTGGATCAGTCTTCAGTTGCTGTTGATGATGTCTCTGGCTCTACTGACTTTACAAGCTCAAGCAAAATTTTTATCTTTTGGGTCCTTTTAAATGACTCATTATTTTAATTATTTAATGTGTCTTTTAATGCAGGTGCAACTAAGAAATAAGCAAAGACGTTTAGATTATTATTAAAAGCATATTGTACAGGGGTTGTTACATTATTGAGGACCTGGGGTTTGAGATCCTCAATTGTAGGGAGCGGATTGGTAGATGACCAAATCCGTAAGGCTAGGGAAAGGAATAGGGGTACTCAATTTTAGGGAGCGGATTGGTAGATGACCAAGTCCGTAAGGCTAAGGAAAGGAATAGGGGTAATATATCCGAAGCGGTCCACCAGATCTGCGGGCGTCAAAAGTGGGCCGGTCGTAGTATACTAGTTCTGCAGAGGTTTATTAGAAGTAGCCCCAATCTCAACAGGGAGCCCTTCATAATCAGTGTCTCCTTCTATCATACCCAGGAAGCTGTCTTCTCCGAACACTTGTTGGGGAAACTCCTTTATTGATCAACGTATTTTACAGCACCTTTTATTCATACTTAAATATGCTAACTTGCCTCCCTTAAACTTCCTGGGCTTGACTTGTTTCAAAGATTTTCGTGCCTGCCAATGAAATTTCTTTGTTGTCGATGAGGTCTTGAATGGCGTTTCTGAGTGTATAGCATCGATCGGTAAGATGACCGCTGCATTTATGATACTCACAAAACTGGGCATGGTTCCAAGTTCTGGGCAATGGCTTGGGTGGACGGTAGTTATCCATGGGTTTCAGCATCCCATGGGCACACAGTGTTTGGAGTATTTCGGATTGTGGGGCAGGCAAGTCATCGTAATGTCTTTCTTTTCTATTTCTTGGCTTTGCTAGATGGCTAGGTCGGGTTTTGGTCGGGCAGCTGAACGGGGTTTTCTTTTTCGGATAAGGTTGGGGCGAGATTGGCTTGCCTGGACCAGGGCCTAGCATGGATTCTTTTTCTGGTACACAAATGATTCCTTTTAAGTTCCTCGGAATCATATGAAAATAGGCATCTGAAGGATCAAAAAGGGAATGATTTTCTGGGTCGTGGTAATAGGCATTCAGGTGGGGAGGATCAAGGCTGATTTCTGGAGAATTTGGGCTAGAGTCAGGGGTATTGGGAATCATATTTCCTTGATCAAGGAGGTCATCATTGGGTTGGTAGCTGGCATTTGATGGTTTTTTGGAAGCTTGGAAAAGGATATTTTCGGTGGTATCTGGGGAGTTCATTTCGGGAGAGTGGGAAGTATTAGGAGCATACCCGGGAAGTTTGGCCTTTTGTGAGAAAATGGCAAGGGTTTCTGAAAAACTGGCCAAAAGGTCACTTATTACTTGATCCATTATTTTCTTTGCATGGGTGTCCAGTTCCTTTTTTAACCACGCCTCAAGCCCAGGAGGAGGTGCATACGCAGGAGTTTCCCTTCCATTCGGCCGTTCCGGCCGTTCGGCTTGCTTCTTCCGTTGTTTTGTTTGTTCTTTTCTGCCATACTGCTTGGATTTGTGCTTGCTAAACGATTCTTCGTCCGATCTCCGAACCGATATCTTATGATCTCGATTTACTTGGTTTCCAAATTAATCGGTCGATCTTGTCTTTGTGTTTCAAATTCGCGCAGTGGTTTCGAGGAAAATGGGGGTTTAGGTAGGTATCGGAGAATCGGATGGAGGCTATATGGGCTTGAAGTACACAGCGTGCCTTTTTATTAATATTTTATTATTATTTATTTCCATGTTCCCTACAATTGATGGATAAGCACTGCTTTTATTTTTGCCAGTCTCGGGACTTTTCTGGAATAGTGGATTCTTTCTCCGGAGTATAGGACCAACGTATTCCACACCGCTTCGACTCCCAGATAGGCCCGGATGGTCCTGGCGAAGAAGGGCCTATACTCTTTCCAGGGATCCACCATCCGAAATGGACTAGGTCGAGCATCCGAGAATTATAAAAGTCTTATTGTATATATATTGATATGTATTTTTTTTTTGTGCGCACTTATATTTTTTCGAACTTGCGCATTTTTTTTTAACATATATATTTTTCGATTTTTTTTTGATGATTTTTTTCTTTTTTTTGACAGGTGGACCCACAATTCAAAAATGCAAAATCAGTTGGTGATGCAGTGTCTCGAAAACTATATGCATTCTAACGTTGGCTTATGCGGGGTAGGTGGCGCCATGGTGTAGGGTAATAGTTGATTCGGATATATTTATATGCGTGCATGTGTGTGTGCGTTATCTAGAAAGCGATAAAAGCCTTTATTTATTTACGGATATAGAAAATAAAACAAATTTGGCCTGTCTTCTTTGTTTGTGTGGATTTTCTCGGCTTTTTAGTTTGAGCGAGCAATAAAGCACATCACATTAAGAAATAGAAAGAAAAGTGGGAAACTATCTATCCCTATTAATTACAAATTTTGGTCCTATGCCCCAAAATAAAATGACATAATGAATGCCGAGATGTACAAATATACGATTTACGAGAATAAAATGAAGAAGAAAAAAAAAAACTGAAAGAAATAAATGAAAGAAAATAGAGCCGAAAAGTAAAGCCCGGCTGACTCTTTTTTTTTTTGTGTCTGCCGGAAATGCCGGAATTTATTTGTAAAATATATAATATATATATATTTTTCTTTTTGGAATTTTAAATTTTTTTTTTTTATGTATATATATATTTTTCGAATTTTTTTATTTGATTGATTTTTTTTTAATACTCTGAACATGCACATGCTTTGGATATCGGAGCGAGGCTATTTGCCGGATGAGGATCATATCCACAAATATAGCCACCACGTAATGGGAACACTTTATTGAAATGCGTGAATTAATATAACGAGCATACTGCGGCAGAAACAAAGAAAAACCAAAAAAGGTTTTATTTTATGAGTCTAGCCCTCCGCTTTATTTAAAATAAAACAACTCCCAGCCGAGTCGCCACCGTGAGGTTCCGGATGTGCCCAGCGCCCCGCCTTGGATAGGGGTGCGGCGTCACGTGCGGATGCGGGGACACCACTACTCGTTCCACCCTCCTTGTTTAGGGGAAAGACGAAATCCAAAGTGCGAGAGGAGTGCGTCTATGTTAGCACGTTGGAATGTGCCTCGGTTGCCACGAGTGGATTTTGTATCAAAATGGGAACTAAAGGGTTTCCTCATGTCGTTATCCCTTATTTCGTGGATAACGGGGATATGGGAATGCATTACCTTTCCATTCTCATTCTCCCCTTTTGCATCGAGGAGGGATGTAGAAGTGCAAGAAAAGATATTGCGGCGCCCCACTTATGGATTTATTAAAATGGCCTTATGGCCCAATCAGATCGCTATGGGAGCTATGGGTTTCCGTCAAGTTATCCCTTGTTGGGGATACCGGGATATGGAATACATCACCCTCCATTCGTATCTCCCTTTTTTAGGGAGAACGAGGAAAGGTGCAAGAGGAATGTTGCGTGGCCCCACCGGATCTGAAAGTTTTAAAGTCGCCACCTTTATTTTAAGGCAAAATAAAGGAAAACCGGAAGAGAAAACAGAGATTTTAGAAAGCGGGTTCGGGGCTAAGTTACGAGTTGGGAAGGTGCTAGCACTTTAACTGGCCTGAGTCTCAGCGTTTTTTGGGTGAAATATGCTCATTGTTATATTAATCTAGCAAATAAATAAGGTCTTATTTTGACAAGGAAAATTAAAAGCATACATTCGTGGCTACATTATTTGGGACTCGCTGACCGCCTCCTTCCAATAATTACAAACACATTTAAGAATATTTGGCCATTATAACGACTCTTTTACATAATTTTTCCTAATCTAATCAGGGCGACTGCTTGATATTGGCTACATTGTGCCGGATTTAAAATACAACTTTTGAAAATAAATAAAAGAAAGAAAAATACAAAATAAAATGAAATACGGCTCTTAAAAGGTATTACCTTTTAGAGG
>CM028377.1:12586306-12628214 GCA_013146195.2 Codonopsis lanceolata
ATTTTTTATCTTTTGGGTCCTTTTAAATGACTCATTATTTTAATTATTTAATGTGTCTTTTAATGCAGGTGCAACTAAGAAATAAGCAAAGGCATTTAGATTATTATTAAAAGCACATTGTCTGAGGGGGTTGATTACATTATTGAGGACTGGGGTTTGAGATCCTCAATTGTAGGGAAGCGGATTGGTAGATGACCAAATCCAGTAAGGCTAGAGAGGAAAGGAATAGGGTACTCAATTTTAGGGGAGGCGGATTGGTAGATGACCAAATCAGTAAAAGTGAGAAAGGAATAGGGGTAATATATCGAGGCGGTCCACGGATCTGCGGGCGTCAAAAGTGGGCCGATCGTAGTATACTAGTTCTTGAGAGGTTTATTAGAAGTAGCCCCAATCTCAAGCAGAGCCTTCATGTCGGTGTCTCCTTCTATCATACCCGAGGCTGTCTTTTCGAACACTTGTTGGGGAAACTCCTTTATTGATCAACGTATTTTCTGACACCTTTTTATTCATACTTAAATAAGACTAACTTGCCTCCACTTAAACTTCTGAGGCTTGACTTGTTTCAAAGATTTTCGTGCCACGCCAATGAAATTTCTTTGTTGTCGATGAGGTCTTGAATGGCGTTTGAGTGTATAGCATCGATCGGTAAGATGACATTTGCATTTATGATACTCACAAAGCGGGCATGGTTCCAAGTTCTTGGCAATGGCTTGGGTGGGCGGTAGTTATCCATGGGTTTGTATCCCAGGCACCACGTGTTTGGAGTATTTCGGATTGGCGAGGCGGGCAAGTCATCGTAATGTCTTTCTTTTTCTATTTCTTGGCTTTCTTTAGATGGCTAGGTCGGGTTTTTGTCCGGGCGGTAAATGAACGGGTTTTCTTTTCGGATAAGGTTGGGGCGAGATTGGCTTGCCTGGACCAGGGCCTAGCATGGATTCTTTTTCTGGTACACAAATGATTCCTTTTAAGTTCCTCGGAATCATATGAAAATAGGCATCTGAAGGATCAAAAAGGGAATGATTTTCTGGGTCGTGGTAATAGGCATTCAGGTGGGGAGGATCAAGGCTGATTTCTGGAGAATTTGGGCTAGAGTCAGGGGTATTGGGAATCATGTTTCCTTGATCAAGGAGGTCATCATTGGGTTGGTAGGCGGCATTTGATGGTTTTTTGGAAGCTTGGAAAAGGATATTTTCGGTGGTATCTGGGGAGTTCATTTCTGGAGAGTGGGAAGTATTAGGAGCATACAGGGAAGTTTGGCCCTTTTGTGAGAAAATGGCAGGGTTTAGAAAAAGCCGGCCAAAGGTCACTTATTACTTGATCCATTATTTTCTTTGCATGGGTGTCCAGTTCCTTTTTTAACCACGCCTCAAGCCGAGGAGGAGGTGCATACGCAGGAGTTTCCCCTTCCAATTCCCGGCCGTTCCAGCTTGTTTCAAGTTCACACTTGTTTGTTCTTTCTTTGCCATACTGCTTGGATTTGTGCTTGCTAAACTGTGCCTTACGCCTGATGCGATCTGAAGCGATATCTTATGATCGATTTACGCCTTTGGTTTCCGGTCAAGATCTTGTCTTTGTGTTTCCAAATTCGTGCCAGGTTTCTGAGGAAAATGGGGTTTAGGTAGGTATCGAGAAAGGCCGGATGGAGGCTATATGGGCTTGAAGTCTGAGCGTGCCTTTATTAATATTTTATTATTATTTATTTCCATGTTCCCTACAATTGATGGGATAAGCACTGCTTTATTTTGACAGCCTCGGGACTTTTCTGGAATAGTGGATTCTTTCTCAGAGTATAGGACCAACGTATTCCACACTCGCCTTCCCGACTTCAGATCGGGTCTCAGCGGTGGCCTATACTCTTTCGAGGATCCACCATCGAAATGGTCTAGGTCGAGCATCCGAGAATTATAAATCACCCCATTTTGTGTATATATATTGATATGTATTTTTTTGTGCGCACTTATATTTTTTCGAACTTGCGCATTTTTTTTAACATATATATTTTTCGATTTTTTTTTGATGATTTTTTTTTTTTTTTGACATGGTGACCCACAATTCAAAAATGCAAAACCGGTCGCTGATGAAGTGTCTGAAAAACTATATGCATTCTAACGTTGGCTTATGCAGGGGTAGGTCGGCCATGGTGTAGGGTAACAGTTCGGAATATATTTATATGCGTGCATGTGTGTATGTATCTAGAAAGCAAGAAAGTCTTTATTTATTTACGATATAGAAAATAAAACAAATTTGGCCTCTTTGTTTGTGTGGATTTTCTCGGCTTTTTAGTTTGAGCGAGCAAGCACATCACATTAAGAAATAGAAAGAAAAGTGGGGAAACTATCTATCCTATTAATTACAAATTTTGGTCCTATGCCCCCAAAATAAAATGACATAATGAATCTTGAGATGTACAAATATCTGATTACGAATAAAATGAAGAAGAAAAAAAGGAAGCTGAAAGAAATAAATGAAAGAAAATAGAGCCGAATAAAGCCTCTTTTGTTGTCGCCCGAATTTATTTGTAAAATATATAATATATATATATTTTCTTTTTTGGAATTTAATTTTTTTTATGTATATATATATTTTTGAATTTTTTATTTGATTGATTTTTTTAATACTCTCGAACATGCACAGTAATGTAGATCTATCGGAACGAGCGAGGCTTCGCCGGAGATGGAGGATCATATCCACAAATATAGCCACGGTAGTAATGGGAACACTTTATTGAAATGCGTAAATTAATATAACGAGCATATTGCGCAGCCTTAAAACAAAGAAAAACCAAAAAAGGTTTTATTTTATGAGTCTAGCCCTCCATTTTATTTAAAATAAAACAACTCCCAGCAGCCAAGTCGCCCCTTGTGAGGTTCAGGATGTGCTCCTCCGCCCAGCGCCCTTGGATAAAGGGGTGCGTGCGTGATGCGTGCGGGACACCACTGCTCTCGTTCCACCCTCCCTTGTTTAGGGGAAGGCGAAATCAAAGTGCGAGAGGAGTCTTGTCTATATTAGCACGTTGGAATGTGCCTCTGCTGTTGCCGAGTGGATTTTGTATCCAAAATGGGAACTAAAGGTTTCCTCATGTCGAGGTTATCCCTTATTTCGTGGATAACGGGATATGGGAATGCATTACCTTTCCATTCTCATTCTCCCTTTTTACGTCGGGGGATAATAGAGAAGTGCAAGAAAAGATATTGGCGCCCCCACTTATGGATTTATTAAAATGGCCTTATGGCCCAATCGGATCGCTATGGGAGCTATGGGTTTCCGCATCAAGTTATCCCTTGTTTAGGGGATACCGGGATATGGGAATACATCACCCTCCATTCCGTATCTCCCTTTTTAGGGGGAGAACGACGGGGAAAGTGCAAAGAGGGAATGTTGCGTGGCCCCACTTGGATCTGAAAGTTTTAGAGTCGCCACCTTTATTTTAAGGCAAAATAAAGGAAAACCGTAAGAGAAAACCGAGATTTTAGAAAGCGGGTTCGGGGGCTAAGTTACGAGTTGGGAAGGTGCTAGGCACCCAACTCGCCCTCTTCGGTCTCAAAGCGTTTTTGGTGAAATATGCTCATTGTTATATTAATCTAGCAAATAAATAAGGTCTTATTTTGACAAGGGAAAATTAAGCAGATACATTCGTGGCTACATTATTCACGGACTCGCACCGCCTCCTTCCAATAATTACAAACACATTTAAGAATATTTGGCCATTATAACGACTCTTTTACATAATTTTTCCTAATCTAATCCCAGGCGACAATGCGGCTTATATTGGCTACATTGTGCCGGATTTAAAATACAACTTTTTGAAAATAAATAAAAGAAAGAAAATACAAAATAAAATGAAATACGCCTTAAAGGTATTACCTTTTAGAGCGGTGGTAAGCCGCTCCTGTCCTCCGCGAGAGGAGTCTTTTTGTTTTGAATTGAGCTGACCGGATTTGAACTGGATTTGATTGAGGTTTGAGGTCGGGCTAGTCAACTCAGGCAGTGGACGCCTTTATTTGGGTAGGTTTTGGCCTTTTCGGTTGGGCGGAACCTATACTTAAGTTTTGACTTTTTAGCTCGTTACCGGGCTGGCAGAGTAACGACTTATTTTGGGATTTTTGATTTGGGGTTTTAAGGTGGATACCTAACAACCAGGCTAGGGATCACTTATAACCTATGGGTTTTGGTTTGGCGAGTTTGGATGGGGTTTGGAGATTTTAGGGGCTTCCACTCACCTATCTCGCACCTCTCGCACTATTTTTAAGCGAAGAGCGAAGGATCGCGGCGCGAGCTTATTTCGCCGCGATAAAAACCTGCAAATTGAACGAGCAAAATGAGAGGCCGGGCCTTCTATTTATCTTGAACCGGCGAAGGACATCGGAATTATTGAATTTCTCTCAGGTGCATCAACGGCTTGTACCGCTTGAAGACTTGTATCCATTTGATTTCGAGAGACGCATGAATGAAAGTGCGGCACCAAGCTGCCTTGGGGCACCAAATGCTTTTTGAAGTTTCAAATTTTGACACTTTCCTCCCCTCGCAGCTTCATCGCGCATCTGCTTTTCCTTTCGCATTTTTGACACGCAACTTGACATTTGTTAAGTTTTAACAGTTCTTGATATTTTATGTCAGTTACATACCAGGGGTACGAAATTGGGGTGTCTACACCATCTATTAAGCAAAACAATCAATTTAGCGAAAGAAAATTAAGAAAAAGGAGAAGAAATGAAGAAGAAAGCTTTGTCGGCAATGTCAGCAACAATGAAATACCGAAGGAAAGAAAAGGCGAAATCGTGGGCAAAAATTATCACTTTCCTAGTGATAAACCTCAAGTGCACGTACAATTGCATCTCGGGTGCCCCGGCCATGGCGAAATTCCAAATGGTTACCTCCATCTCGTATCATAAAGCTAAGTTTTACACGGATAATGGGATAGGAGTGCTTAATAGTAAACTATGGGCAATGTGGGAATATGTTCACGACACTCAGAAAAATAAGTAGAAGATTGTCATCTCCACCCCCGAGCAAGAAATCACGTTCTCTAAAAAAAAGAGACATCTTATTATACCATAACTGGCCTAGTCATCATCGGGGTCGTTAATCTCGGAGAATCTTCAGGAGCGACTGATCTCATGGAGATCGATGAGGCTGTAAGGGAAAAATAGGGTCGTCCTATTTTTCTCTATTGTATTTATTATTGTGCCTTTTCTTGATTTAAAAGTTATGGTAAGTAATTATCATATTTAATACCTTTCTTGGTTCAAAAGCAATGGTAAGTTGTTACCATAATTAAAATACTTCCAAAAGTTCTCAAAAGTCCTTATTAACTTTGACTAACTCTTTGGTAAGATCTTTGTCATAAATAAAGAAACTAAATTTGGAAACTAGAACTCCTATTTCCTATTCATGTGTTTCCCTGGTGTTCTTGGTTTTCTTATTATTTCAGGACTCTACCAGCTTGAGTTTATATACAAGAGCAGTTCGTGCAAAGAATGCAGAGGTTCGGAGATTTAGAGATATACACGCTGAAAGAAAGAGAAGCTGAAAGCATTTTTTTGGAGTATTCGTTACAGCTTTGTATGTTGCTACATCAGCAGCTGCATTGATTGTTTGCTGTTTGTATTGCTAGTTGATAGGAAACTTATTTTTTAATCTCATGTTTGCGTTACTCGTGTTTTTTGGGTTTCCTCTATAAACTTGATGTCTTGTTAGATATTTTTGGTTTTGGTATTTTGTTAGATTTCGCGTTTTGTTTTTGTAAAGCTCATAATCTTTTAGTGAAATCATTTTTGTCCATAAGGTTGGATTTACAAGCATAGCTTGTAGATTGTTTGATAAACTTATGTGTTTATTACTGTTTTATTATATTAAAGACTTCTGCTATTTACTTGTTTTATTATCTGGTCGATGCACCTTTGGATGTAGCTGCATCACAAGTGCATTGACAGAATTCTTGGAATCCTAGCTACTATTGCACTTTCAATTGGTATCAGAGCCTTCTCTTGATGTCACTAAGAGGAGATTCTGGTTGTAGCCATGATGGATTCTCAATATGAGAATGTTATTTGACCTCCTATCTTGACTTATGTGAATTACTCAATTTGGAAAGTTAAGATGCGTATCTTCATCAAATCAATTGATGAAAAAGTGTGGCTGGTTGTTCTGAATGGTTTGACTCCACCTAGAACCATTGATAATGATGGTGAAGTTAAAATCACCAGTGAGGCAGATTGGTCCACTGAAGATAGAACCACAGCCTCTTTTAACTCCAAGGCTCTTTCTACCATATAAAAAGCCTTAGATACCATCACCTTTAGGGTTATAGCTAATTATGATTTTACTAAGGATGTTTGGTAGTGTAGACACCCCAATTTCATACCCCCTGGTATGTAACATGACATGTGATATCAAGATCTGTTAAAACTTAACAAATGTCAAGTTACAGGGTTTTAAGCCAGGCGCTGCCACCTAACAAAGTGGGCGCGGAACCCAGAATGCATGGGTTCGGTGCCCAAGCCCCAATAGTGCTTTCCGATTTGAGAATTATCACAAGCCCTCAAGCGCGCGGTACAAGCTGATGAAGCACAAAGAAGAAATTTTAAAGACAGCGGTCCCCCTCCTCTTACCTATAAATAGAGGTGTCCGGCTTCAGTTTTAGAGGTCGAGAATTTTTCTCACTTAAACGCTGTGCGTTTATTTTACGTTGTAAAGAGCGATCGTGAGATAGAGAGAGTTCCCTCCTCCTATAAAGCCTCGAAGCTCTGCCAAATCTCCTCCAAACACAAAACCAACCGGTTAGAGTGAGCCTTAGCCCCACAGCTAGGATTCCACCCTATTCCCCCGGTCTAAAAATCCCAAAAAGAGCAGTTGATCTGCCCGAATCCAAAGGTCGAATCCGCTAGAAGCAAGCAGTTCTCTGCCCGATTTCCGCCAGCAGCAAGCAAACAAAAGCAAAAACGCAAGCAGTTGCTCCACCCGTGTTACAATGCCCATAAGCAACTTTTAGAAGCAGTTATTCTGCCCGAACCGCAGCAGCAGCAGCAAAAAGACTCCCTCTCCCGGAAGAACAGAGCGAGCGCACCTTACGCTCTTAAAGGTAAGACTTTAAGGGTTTTTGTTTAAAAAATGTTTTTTTCATCCGGCCCAATGTAAAAAATATAAGCTGTTGTGCTGCCCGGATTTATGTAGAAAATAACATTAAAAAGAGCCATTATTATGGCCAAATATTTTTAAATGTATTTGTAATTACTGGAAGGAGGCGGCTGCAAGTCCGTAAATAATGTAAATACAGATATATCTGTTTTCTTTTTAATGCTTTATTTCATTAGCTAAATAAATATAACAAAAAACATATTTTAGCCAAAAACTGTTTTGAGACCGAAACGGCGAGTTGGGTGCCTAACACCTTCCCACCTCGTAACTTAGCCTCCGAACCCTTTTACAAACTCTGGTTAATTTTTTGGTTTTTCTTTATTTCTCCTTAAAATAAAGATGGCGACTCTGTTAAAACATTTTGGATCACGGTGAGGCCCGTAACATCCTTTTCTTACACTTTTCCGTTTTCCCCTAAACAAGGGACGATGAGAATGAAAAGGGTGATGCATTTCATGCATCTTGTTTTCCCCTAAACAATGGAGGATGAGATACGGGGAAACCCAAAGCACTCATAGCGAACCAAAATAAGCCTAAGGTTATGGTGAAGCTCGCAACATCCTTTTTTTGCACTTTCTCGTTTTCCCCTAAACAAGGGACGATGGGAATGAAAAGGGTGATGCATTTTTTGTGCCTTGTCTTCCCCTAAACAAAGGAGGGTGAGATACGGAGAAACTCTAGGCACTCATAATGACCTAAGGAAATTTTTGAAAAGTCCATTGTGAGGCAGGACGTGTTCCCACGCGCCCTCGCAACATCCTTTTTTTTGCACTTTTCCGTTTTTCCCTAAACAAGGGACGACGGGAATGAAAAGGATAATGCATTTTCTGTACCTTATTTTCCCCTAAACAAGGGAGGGTGAGATACAGAGAAATCAAAAGCTCACTAAGGTGACTGAGGCGTATTCAACGCGCTTCTGACAACATTATTTCTGCACTTTTAATTTCGTCTTCCCCTAAACAAGGGCGGATGGAATGGAAAGAGTGATGTCCTTCCGCATGGCGCGTTCTCCTAAAAAAGGGAGCGCGGGGCACGGGAGATACCTTTCGGGGCACCCACAATGGCGACTCTGCTAGGGACGTCATTTTTATTTTAAAGAAAATAAAATTTGAGGGCTAGACTCAGTTTTTACAAAACGAAAAATCGATTTTCTTGGTTACTGACTAAAATATACTTGTTATATTTCTTTAGCATTTTAAATATTACGTTCTTATATGTCTGTGTATATATTTGTGGATATGATCCTCCATCTTGCAGCAGTTTCGTTCCAGTTACCATTACATATATATTTTAAAAAAAAGAATAAAAAATTTATGGGCAGCATAACAAAAGGGCTGGGGCTTTATTTTTATTATCGTTTTATTTCTGCTCTATATTATTATTCTGTTTGCTTTATTTTTATCGCACAAAATATGTACATTTTTTTTCATTCTGTCATTTTATTTTGGGGACTAGGACAAATATGTAATTAATAGGAATAGATAGATTCCTCATTTTTTCTTTCTATTTTTGATGTGATTGGTTGCTTGCTCGTGCTCAAACTAAAAAAGCCGAAAAAATCCACAAAAAAATAGCAAGGCCGACCATATGTGCTTTATTTATTGCTTTCTATCTGAAAAAAAAGAAGAAGAAAAAGAGATTTTACTGCTTTCTAGATGCCGCACACACGCGCACGCATGTAGATATATTCTGAACTGCTACCCTACACCATGGCCAGCCTACCCCTTTACATCAGCCAACGTTAAATTGCATATAGGTTCTCAAGACACTTCATGAACCGATCGGTTTTTGCATCTCTGAATCATTCGTCAGCCCATGTGCAAAAAAAAAATAAAATCAAATCAGAATAAAAAAAATGGTGAAAATAAAATATACAAAAAAAAGAAAAAAAGAATTTGAATAATAAACAGGGGCTGACTGATTATTTTCTGATGTTCGACTTAGACCATTTTGAATGGTGGATCCCATAAAGAGTATAGGCCATTCCCCAAGACCGGTCAGATCTTGGGGAGTCGAAAGGCTGGTGGAATACGAAGGTCCTATACTCTGGAGAAAGAATCCACTATTTTAGGAATAGTCCTAAGACTGTCAAAACAAAGCGGGTGCTTGTCCGGTCAATTGTAGAAAGAAAAAAAACAATAATAAAAAAAATACTAATAAAGACACACTGTACTCCCAACCGAGAAAGCCTTCAGCCAACCCTTTCTGATGCCTTCAAACCCCTTTTCCTTAGAAACCTGGCCCGAATTTGGAAAGGCAGAGATAGTACTGGTCAGTTGATCGGGATCTGAGCATAGATCGATCGAGAAAGTATCGGGTCGATCGAAAAGGGAAGAATCGCAGAGGGTACAGATTTAAACAGAATGGCAGCGGAAAATGAGCAGTCTGCTATGGGTACAGATACAGGGGCTCCAGGGAACGCTCCAACTCCGGATATACAACAATGGCTAGATCAAAATTTTGGTGCACGGGCTGATCGTATAATGAGCCAGATGGCTAATCTGGTACAAAGTTTAAAACCTAGTGGTGAGAGAACCTCTTTCCCTACAGTCCCTCAAGAAGCATCAACCTCTCATGTTCCTCCAAACCCAAACCCCCAGTCAAACACCAACCCACCAAATACCACCATTACCCCAAATCCAAATCCCTCACCCAATCCTTATTACCCAAATATTAACCCTTTCTCATCCTACCCTCCATATCCTTTCCCAAGCACCAATATCCTCAGAATCCAAATGACCTCCCTTTACCCATCACCAATCCACTCCAAAATAGCCCACATATAGACCTTGGAAGCTATAATCAGCCAGGCCTAGTTACAACCTATTTACCTCTTAATGATCTTGGCCGCCAAACCAAAACCACCAATAACCCACCAACCCAAAATCCTTATCCTACCCAAAACCCATCAACCGAAAATCCTTATCATGTCCAAAATCCCTATCCAACCCAAAATCCTTACCAAAATCTTACCCAAAATCCTTACCAAATACCACAGCCAGAAATTAACCCAGCCTTTCCTACCAGCATATACCAAAAACCAACTCCCCCTCCCACCAAAATGGAGGCTGACATGGAAAACTTGAAAAGTATGATGCTTAAAGTTCTAAACAAAGGAGAATTTTCTACGCGGGCATTGGCATTATAGCCTTTAGCAGTACTGCCTTCCAAATTTAAAATGCCTGACATAGAAAAATTCAATGGAACTGGATGCCATATATCTCACTTAAAATCCTATTCCACTGGCATGTAGTCAAGAGGGGCTAGCTTTGAAGCTATGCCTTCCAATTTTCATCTCACCTTAATAGGGGCTGCCAAGTAATGGCTAATGTTGTCAGACAATAGAACCATGGGTACTTGAGACCAAATAGCCGAAGGGTTCTTAGAAAGGTACAAGGACAACACCACCCCTGAAAACAAAAGAGATCTTAAGTCATGCACCCAAAGGGAAAAAGAAACATGTGTTGAGTTTGCAGTCAGGTGGAAAAGAAAATTAGCTCAGACGTTCGACAGACCTGATCCGACTTAATCACCCAGGATTTTCATCAAAAATCTCCAACCTATTTACCTGGAACACATGTTGTATCTCCCCTATATAAATTTGAAAGAAATAGTGGAGATATGAGTCCGTATTGATGAAGATATATGGACTGGGCACTTAAAAGTCAATACGCCCTCCAGCGCTTTTCGATACTCTAAAGGAAAGGAAGCCGCATCAAGACCAGTCGTTAATATGGTAGGAAATGCATCAGTCAATTTTCCTACCCATAACTATAATATTGTTCCATGGTCCCATGGATCAGATAGGTTTGTCAACGCATTAAGAGGAAACAATGGTCTAAACAGGAATTTCAGAAATCAGAACAGAGGAAACAGGTACTATGATGAATTGCAAGCTCCCCAGTCTGTGATACTGCAAGGGCTAATGGCACAGGGAGTTCTAAAGCCTTTAGAAGACTATAAGCCGCCAAATCCCCTGTCCAACACATAGAATCATGCCAAGTACTATAAATATCATCGTTGCAGTGGTCACCTCACCGGCAAAAATGCTATCCAGGACCTAATAGATGATAAGGTTACTAAAAAGCCTCCCCCAGACCAAATATACTCAATAACCCCCTACCTCAAATCAATATGATTGAGGTTGATGAAAAAGACTATGTACCCATGTTCGAAATAAATAAACACCCCTTATCATATATCATTGTTCCTTTCTCTTCATCTCTATCCATAAAAGAGCCTAGTTGCAATATGCTCTCTTGGGATACTATCCTGGGTAGCCAAAATACCTGTAACCTCAAAAAAGCCACTTGGGTCGGTGGGAATGTCAGCCACTTTACTATATCTGGCCGAGCCTACCAACCAAACCTGGAAAGAGGTGACCACTACGGCAAAGATCAAGAAATAGATACTGGGGCTAAGAATATGGAAGATACCTTGTTGGCTCAGATGAAGAAAACTCAAGCCAACATATCCATCTGGGGCTTGCTTTGTGCTTCCAAAACTCACCGTGATACACTGACTAAATCCTTAAGTCAAGCGGTCATTCCTATCGAAACCTAACCAAATGAGCTCACTCAAATGATCGGAAACATACACTTTGGGAACGTGATTATGTTTACTGATCTAGATCTGCCAAGGGAAGGAACCAACCACATTGATGCTCTCCATATCACTGTGGAGGTCATGGAAAAAAGGGTTCCCCGAGTTCTGATAGATAATGATTCTTCTTTGAATGTATGTCTCACTAGCACGCTAGCCAAACTGAGAAAAAAAATATTAGAGCTTTCTCCTTCATCGCAGACAGTAAGGGCATACGACAACACTAGTCGATGTGTCCTAGGGGTGGTCACCTTAATGATGACTATTGGGCCGCTGACCATGCCAGTAGAATTTCAAGTTTTGTTCATACCAGCCTTTTTCAGCCTGTTGCTGGGACGCCCTTGGACCCATGGGGTAAAAAGGGTAGCCTCCTCGCTGCATCAACGTGTCAAATTTATCCACGATGATCATATAGTAATCATTTTGGTCGATAAGATTGTGGAAAACAAGGAAAACGAGGACATCCCAATCCTCGAGATAGAGCATGATGACACTAGTATATTCCTCAGTGGCTTTGAGGTTATCTCCCAAGCTATAGTCAACGTCATTGAATGTGTGCGAGAAACTGACAACACCAGGAAAAAGACTACATCTCTAGGAAACATGTTCCCTTTAAACATGTTTCGAAAAATGAATTATATGCCTGGTCTGGGTCTCGGCAGAAACCAGTAGGGACTTATTAATCTAGTCCAAGATGAACTCAAGGAATGCATCCCTCCTTTCGGTCTAGGATGCAAACCTACTCCAGCTGAAATAGCCGCAGTTATGAAACAGAAACGTAAGAAAAGTAAGGCAGAAAGAGAAAAACGTCCTTACAAATATCCTCCTCTCCAACCATATAGAAAAACCCTAAAGGGTTATTTTGTAAGAAAGGGGAAAGCAGAAGCTTATCTCATGTTTCCTGAACCCTGGTTAGACTAGAATGAGAAAAGACACCCTGGTTGGGAAATCTTTGAAGATGTCAGTCTCGTTACAAACAATTATGCCCTGGCCCTGTTAGATGACGAATGTCTGGAAGATAGTTTCCTTGGTATGATAGATGGAGGCACTAATAACAAAAAGCTCCCTCTGAGTTTGAGCCTATTGCTGATAAGCCCCTGCAAAATTGGTATACTACGACCGGCCCGCTTTTGACTACCGCAGATCTGGTGGACCACTTCGGATATACTATCCCTCATCCTTCCCATATCTTTACGGATTGGTCATCTACTGATCCGCTCCCTAAAATTGAGGATCTCAAACCCCGGGTCCTCAATAATGTAAATAACCCTGTACAGTTTTCTAATAATGATAATCCAAATGTCTTTGCTTATTCCTTAGTTGCACCTTCATTAAAAGACGCATTAATTAATCTTAATAATGAGTCATTTGATGAAATGGACCCAAAAGATAAAAATTACTTGCTTGAGCTCGTAAAGTCAGTCGAGCACTAGAAAAAACATCAATTAGCAGCAAATGAAGACTTATCTACCATCAATCTGGGGCTGAACAATGAGACCAACGAAGTCAAAATCGGCAACCACCTACAAGGCCCTGAAAGGGTGGCACTTATTGACCTCCTCAAAGAATTCGTGGACATCTTTGCATGGTCCTATGAAGATATGCCCGGGTTGGATCCAGCCATTGTTGAACATCGGATCCTCACATATCCGGATGCTCGGCCAGTCAAACAAAAGCTCCGCCGAATCAAACTAGAATGGTCACTACAAGTGAAAGAAGAAATCATGAAGCAGCTAAATGTTAAATTTATTCGGGTAGTAGAATACCCGATCTGGCTGTCAAATATAGTGAATGTTCCAAAGCCCAACGGAAAGGTTCGGATCTGCGCAGACTTCCGCGACCGCAACAAGGCATCACCCAAGGATGACTTCCCTCTACCCAATATTGATATCGTGGTAGACGCCGTCGCTTCTCACAAAATAAGATCCTTCATCGACGGCATGCTGGGCTATAATCAAATCAAAATGGCAGTAGAAGACCAGGAAAAAACATCATTCACTACCCCCGGGGGAACCTACTGCTATAATGTCATGCCATTTGGGCTAAAGAATGCTGAGGCTACATATCAAAGGGCTGTCATCGCCCTCTTCCACGACATGATTCTTAAAGAAGTCGAGGTGTATGTTGAGGACATGATCGTGCACTCCAGCGATGCCAACGGTGCTCATATCAAAGACCTTTGAAAATTCTTTGAAAGGTTAAGGAACCATTAGATGAAGCTTAACCCCACCAAATGCACATTTGGGGTTACCAAAGGCAAGGTCTTGGGATTCATGGTGACTGAGGAAGGCATCGAGGTCGAGCCGGCCAAAATCAAAGCTATCATAAATATGCCGCAACCAAAAACTCCAACAGAAGTCAAGGGCTTCCTGGGCC
The DNA here is from genome assembly GCA_013146195.2 of Codonopsis lanceolata. Taxonomy (NCBI): domain Eukaryota; kingdom Viridiplantae; phylum Streptophyta; class Magnoliopsida; order Asterales; family Campanulaceae; genus Codonopsis; species Codonopsis lanceolata. The sequence continues at coordinate 12,600,422 of CM028377.1, forward strand.
GATTGCAATATATCAGCCGCTTCATTAGACAGCTAACATCCATATGTGAGCCCCTATTCAAACTCTTAAAGAAAAATACTGACCAGGTCTGGGACGAGAAATGCCAAGTAGCCTTTGAAAAAATAAAATCCTACCTTACCAATCCACCAGTGCTAGCTCCTCCCCATACACATAAACCTCTCCTTCTATATTTAACCGTCACAGATACGTCGGTAGGGGCTATGTTCGCCCAAGAAAAAGAAAATTCCTACATTGAAAATGCCATCTACTTCTTAAGTAGGAAGCTGCAAAGAAGCGAGCTTAATTATTCAGCATTAGAGAAAAGCTGCACCGGCCTAGTTTGGGCAATGCAAAGGCTCAAAACATATTTGCAAGGTCGATCCATCAAGCTCATCTCTAGGATGGATCCTATAAAATACATCTTCGGCAAGCCATCACTTTCCAACTGACTAGCTAAATGGTCATTTCTCCTCAACGAGTTTGACATCACCTATGTCACACTCAAATCTATCAAAGACAGCATAATTGCAGACCATTTAGCTGATCTGCCCTTAGAAGCAGAAGATGCAGCTTAGCCTAGTTTCCCAGATGAAGCTGTCCTAGAAATTACTGATCATGACACCAGCTGGCAAATGTTCTTTGACAGAGCTGCAAATAAAAGAGGCTTTGGCATAGGAATCTTATTAATTGACCCAGCAGATTCCTACACTCCGTTGGCCATAAGGTTGGAGTTCGAATGCTCGAACAATACAGCTGAATATGAAGCCTGTATCACTGGTTTAGAAGAAGCCCTCCAAAAAGGAGCCAAAGACTTGGAAGTCTACAGTGACTCCGCCTTAATCATAAATCAAGTCGAAGGTAAATGGATGACCCAGGATCCCCGGTTGTAGCTTTATCACGCCAAATTGACAGCACTCGCCACCAAATTTGATAATATCTCGTTTCGTTACTTGCCGCGAGATAGAAATCAATTTGTCGATGCCTTGGCCACTCTAGCATCGTTGGCCCAAATTCCCACATAAACCAATGTCCAACCATTTATGGTTGGGAAAAAGGTCACTCCGACTTATTGCTTCAAAATCAATGTTGCTCCTGAAGAAGACCATGAGCCTTGGTATTCAGACATCGTGAATCTGCTTCAGAAAGGAGTCTATCCTGCCAGTCTAGACAAAAGGGGGAAAGTCTTCCCTACGGAGATGGGCATCGCAATTTGTAGTCAGTGGTGGCAGCCTGTACAAAAGGCATTACCAGGGCCTGCATTTATTATGCGTCGACCAGGAAAAAGTTGAGCAAATCATGGACCAGCTTCATGGTGGTACCTGCGGGCCATACATGAACGGGCAGATGCTATCCAAAAGGTTATCCGACAGGGGTACTATTGGAGCACGCCAGAAACCGACTGTATCCAGTGGGTACGTCATTGCGACAAATGCCAGCGTTTCGCAAATCTGCAACACGTGCCCCCACATATCTTATATAACTCCATAGCCCCCTGGCCCTTCTCAACTTGGGGAATCAACGTCATAGATCAATATCCATCCGAAGAGATCCAATGGCCACGAATATGTCTTAGTAGCCGTCGACTACTTCACAAAGTGGGAGGAAGCCTCTTCCTATAAAATTCTAAATGCTCGAAAGGTCTCCGAATTTATCTGGACCAACATCATATATCGATACGGAGTACCTTTTGAAATTATCTCCGACAGCGGCACACACTTTGAAGGGGACGTGAATCGTCTACTCGACGAATTCAAGGTTCAAAGGCATAAATCCTCCCCTTACTGACAACAAGCCAATGGTGCCGTTGAAGCAGCCAACAAAACATTGGAGAATATTATTAGAAAAGTGGCTGACACGGGAAGAGACTGGCCAGAAAAATTGCCGCTAGCCCTCTGGGGCTATCGCACTTCAGTTCGTACACCAACTCGGGCTACTCCCTATTCTTTAGTCTATAGCATGGAGGCGGTGCTGCCCATCGAAGTTGAAGTCTCATCATTAAGAGTAATGATGGAATCAGACACATCGGAAATTGACTGGGTCAAAGGGCAATACAAAGAATTGGCCCTGATCGACAAACGACGACTGTTAGCCCTGGAACACACTCGAGCATATCAAAGGCGAATAGCTCGAGCATTCAACAAAAAAGTCAAAGGTCGTGACATCCAAGTCGGAGACCTGGTGCTTCGCGAAAAATCCCCTAATTATGTTGATACTAAAGGGAAGTGGAAGTCTCCTTGGATGGCACCATACACTGTCAAAGAAATCAGTTCAGGAGGTACGGTACTCCTCACAAACCAAGAAGGGCAGGATCTGGTTCAGCCGTTCAACCTCGACAAGCTTAAAAGGTACTATGCGTGAACCGAATATATCTGGCAATTGCTTCTCTCTCCAGCTTGCTAGGTTGAAAACCCGAAAGGGCGGCCTAGGTAAAAATTAGAGCATATAAAAAAATAAAAAAATAAAAACACAAAAAGGAGAAATAATGGCTCGCTAAGTTGAAAACCCGAAAGGGCAATCTAGGTAAAAATTAGAGCAAATAAAAAAAAAGAGCAATAGGAGAAATGGGAGAGGGAATGCAATTTCTGAGTCCTTAGCATCTGACCTCCAGCCTGCCAAAGTCTCCAACGTATGCAGAGTCTTGACTGACTAAAAGAGAAAAACCACGACAGAGCTAGCGAAAAATATCAAAATATAATATAATACAGGTCCCATGGTGCAAGTTAGGAATAATTGCCTAAGATATTTAAGATTATGCATTTATGCCTATACATTTTGTCTATTACTACTTGTTACCTATATCCCCCTGTTTCCCCCCAACCATCCTTTTATTACAACTTAGCACCGAAGTGGTCCATCAGCGTCTGCCACGCCCGCCCAGCCGGGACCATATACTTCTGCGAGGCACAGAAGAGGCTCATGTCTCACCAGTCAGAGAACCCCCAGAAGTGTCCTCATCTTCTTCAGCATCAGCGTCCCCATTGTCCTGAACAACCAAACGACTTGGACCAGCACCGTCATCTCTATGGGCAGTGCTTCGTCTGCCAACTTGAGGAGGAACAACCTTATCTGCTTGCTGAGGATTGCTTCGCCGACTTGCATTACTCAAACGAGGAGGCGAATTGCTAGGACCTGCCTCATTTGGATTAGGAGCCATCCGAGCACCAAGGCCATGAATCCGCCTGAAATCCTCCTGCAAAGCCTGAGGTACTACTAGCCCTGAGCTTTCCAGATCCTCGCCTATCTCAATCAGGCAAGCATCCATGCCGCTGTTTATTCGTCGACCCAACATCCACCTCAGTGCATGCCTAATAATGCGGGAATGCCCTCAGCAGCCACTAAAACCCATGACAGATATTCATGGGACATGAGCATATAATCAGAATAGGCATAAGCCGCCTCCCGCGAATCAAAATCAAGTTGCCATATGTTGCGGATAAGGGTGCCTAAGTCCCTATCCATCTCCAGCTCTTCAGCCCGAGGACGGCTTGCATCTGGGATGACCTGTTCCCTGCCGAATTGGCGAAGGACCCTATGCACCAAATAAAATGAGGTGCGCTCGATACCTGGCATAATAACCTGGGCATAGACCCCGATATACATAAACAAGTTGTGGATCCCCTAGTGGCTGACAACCCATATGATTTCCATGGATCCAATGCGCAAGAAATACTCAATCCAATCAGATTCAGAAAAATTCGTCTGGTGATAATGACCACGAGAGCCATAGAGCCCCGGATCATACATTGCTCCCATCGGAACTAGGCCCATCACCCAGTTGAAATGCTCCTCTAGCCACATATGAATCAAAAGAGGACTACCGGAAGGGAACAGTTCATCGCCAGTCGCAAAGGCGTCCATGCCAGACAAAATCTTAGCCAGAATCACCGGGAGGATATTCACTAGGCGATCCTGAGCCTGAAATACCAGGTCCACGACCCTGACATCTATATATCCGGGTCGGCCAACGAACAGATACCGCCGCATGAGGCAGAGAAAAAGAGAAGCCAGCCGGTGTCGCAGATAAATTGGGTCATCTTCCCTGTACTCCGTATAAGCACAGGGAAGGACGGTCAAATTAAAGTTTACTCTGTTGTAAAAACCTAGAGTAGCTTCATGGGTTGTGCCAAATAGCTCCCTTATTTCCATATAAGGACGCCTCCATGGAGAAGGCACAACAATAGGTCCAGTGGCTGTCATCCCCACCATGGCACAAAATTCCTCGAAGGTGGGACACATCTCGTTCATGCCAAAATTAAAAAGATGGTTCTGAGGCAACCAGAACCTAGAGGCTCCCCGCAGCATATCCCAGTTAATGCAAAGGGTCCGCCATGACAGCAGACACCAGTACCCGTATATATGCTCGAACCAATCCCGCTCATCTGACTGCAAAGAGAGGACCAAAAAGTCTAGAGCATTCTCATAAATTTCTATCTCTAAAGCCATATGAGCTGTGCGGCCATCTCTGGACAAAAACAAAATTTTATCTGACAAAAAGAAAGGGAGATTGAGAAAAAGAGGACTCAAAAGGCTGAGCAGAAGGAAAGAAGGCAGGTTGATGAGAAAATGAGTGCTGCCTCGGCCTCCATTTATACTGAAAAATCGAAGAAGCGGACGATTTCTGAGCACAGTACATGAACAGTGCATGAACATGGACTGCACAGAAAAAGGCTTGAACGCCGCCTATATCCCTTCATGGCACGGTGCCCAGTTCTCCTATGGGTGGCACCAAGATTTCAACTACTGCTCCCCGATACTACCTGGTATCCTGGTTTTGGCTCCGACCGTTCCATGTTTGAGCACGAGAAATGGAAGAAAATGCAGGGGCTACGCAAATAGCCCTGCCTGTAATTCGAAATATCACGCAGAGGAAGAGGCGGCTGCCTCTTCCTCCCCGCAGAATACCAGAAAAGCCCATTTTAAATCCGAAGGTGTATCTTTCTAAATCCCCATTCATAAGTTGCAGTGTGCCGTTACCCATAGATAATGGTCTAGCTTTCTTTTATACATGAAATATTGAGTCTGCATTTTAAAATTTTGCATCATATAAAATCATATTGCATTGCATAAAAAATATATATGTACAAAATCTGGTACAAGAAAAAAGAAAAGCTAATAAGTGCAGGCAACTGGAGCTAATGAGCGCGAGAAGATCGGCTCCTGGCAAGGTTGCCACCCATAACCCGAGGGCCGGATCCTCCGATCCTATATCCTCGTCCTTTCGCCTGAGCACGACTAGATCCGGCGGCCACATCATCATCATCATCATCATCATCCTTGCGCCTAGTCTGTCGCACTGCATCATTCCCCAGGCAGGAGAACTCATCCACAAGCCGCTGGTAAAGCTTGTTGATGCAAAAGAAGCCCCACAGCAGCCTCTTGTATGTCGACACATTAACCTGAAAAAAGATGTTGAGACGGCAAAAGAAAAAATATATATAAGTCTCCAAAAAAAAAGAATGATGAATTAAAAAAATGAAATAATGCAAAAGAAAAAAAAAGAAAAAGGATGGCAAGAAAATGTTTACCGTGCGAGCTTGCTCCGGGACATGATACTCTTCGGGATGTCTGCATCGGGAAGAACTTCCTCCACCATCCTTCCGTCACGATGATATCGGAAGGTGAAAAAAGCATCAGTAGGCGCAGAAAACTCTAGCTGCGTGTCAAGGGCTGGAAAAGAGGGCCTCAGCCTGTCAGAGGCATTAGAAGCACGCCTGGCTACCACAAGGACAAGAGGTGCAGGATGGAGCATAGTCCTTAGAAAATCCTCCTATGCCATAACTGGGAAATCACTCTGAGGCATAAGAAATCTCGAAAGGTACTGATACATGTTCGGCAAGAAATCTAGAGCAACCACCCAAGGGGGAGGCATAGGAAGCGTCACCGGGAAGGTCGGGAGCGCAGAATGCTGGCGTTGACCCGTTCTCCCATATATAACGAATCAACCATGATGGATACCATCAATATCCGAGATCTGCTCATCTCCAGAGTAATCATATAATGCCCCACCAGGCCCCTCTAGGAAAGAAAATGCACCGTGCCTGCGCTCGAGTTAGCTATTCTCACCCGCAACCTCACTGTATCCAAGCAGCCGCCATCTCGATCCGGCCCAACTCTGTTCACATTCACGAACTCAGCCAAATAAGGTTGCTCGTGAACGCGATGATGCGAAGAAAAAAAAATGCTGCGAAAAAAATTGATGAAAAAATGCTGAAAAAGACAAAAGCAGGAAAGGATACCTCCCAAGCCGGAACAAAGCCATTGAGAGTCGGCGAATTGTTGCGGCTGGCTCTATCCATAGAAGCATATAGCTCGGCCAGGTCTGCCTGCCCCCAGTCATAATCAATGACATGGTCCAAATCCTTCAAACATCCCAGGAGGGAAACCCTCAAAGAAGTGGACGAATTGGCAAAAAGCGACGACCCAAGAAAAAAGAATAAGAATGCACTGGCGACGCGAGCTACGGCCTCGCTATCATCTTCTGCAACCTTCCCGGTGTTCGCTAAAAGCCATTTCCTCACACTGCCAATAAAGATCTCATCAGCAGATTTATATTCGGGCACGAAGCTTAGTAGATCTTCCACGCCGTCGTGGTGGTGACGGAGGGTATAATCTAACTCCAGAGTCCTGCCGATACTGGTAGGGATGCCCGTGATAGCAGCAAAATCACACGGGTCAAGTTTGTGTCCCCCCAGCTAAAATGGAAGGTATGGGTAGTGTCCCACCAATGGGCAAAAAACTGCAGAAGGGACGGAAAGCCCGCAGAAATGTGCTGAAGCCGGAAGACTCTACTAAAACTCGTGCCGCCTCGGGCTTTAACTCATATATGTTCGAAACATTGGCACAGCTTGCCCAAATCCGAGTCAGGGGTCTGCGCATCTGAAAAGAAAAAAAGAGAGAAAACAACAACATATCAACATCAGAAATAAGGAAGGGAAAAGGTAAAGCTCTTATCTTTTATTTAACCTCCTTCGCATATCATTAAATTAAACAAGTTACATATATCGCATTTTGTAAATAATCATCATGAGAATTTTGCATTTTGCGTTATATATCAAAAATAAAAATTATATTGCACTTTTGTATTCAAAAACAAAAAAAAAAAAAAATACAAACAAAAAACAAATGTGCTATACTTTTGCATTCAAAAAAAGATTTTTGCATCTTCTGCATTCGAAAGAAAAAATATTTTTGCATTCCTAAAAAAAAATTGTGTTTTGCATTTGAAAGAATAAATACATGTTGCATTTTTACACATATTGAATAATGCCTATGCAGCATGTTAGCAATCATCTAATAAATTTTCTATGTCACATTTTCATCCCCATAAAAAAGATATATACATGCATTAGCCATTTATCATTTGCATTCATTTTCCAAATAATTGCATCTTAGCATTCGCAAAAATAAAATGTTGCAAATCTTGAAAGAAAAATATTTCCATTGCATTTATCATGTCTCCGCAGCATTTGCATTCGTAAAAGTGAATATTATTGCATAAAATATTCCTGTTCATTTTGCATATATCCAAAAAAAAAGCATCATATTTCCAAAAAATCTATTTCATAGGCATGCATCCTATAAAAATATTTTTTCAGTCTAAACATGCATCATATAGTCAAATTGCATCAATGATATAAAATATGCATCGCAGAGTCAAATAGTGTCAATTATTCAAAGTATGCTTCGCAAAAATAAATAGTAAGAATTCAAATTTTGCTATGGATAAATTGTCAAATTGCATCATTCTAGCACATAAATTGCATGCATAAGAATCATAAGCAAGATCATGTATGGTCCAAAAGCCCAAAACAACAAAGAAATCTAGTAGATCTGAAAATTCATCCAAATGGGTTTGAGAAAAAGAAACTCACAATGGGATTCGGAAAATTAGACACATGGGTGTTCCGATCGCGAAGTATGTTGCTCCAATCATCCTTCGAATAGTAATATTTGCAAAGGAAGTTTCCTTTTTTCCCCTCAGAAGTTCAAAAGTTCAGCACTAAAGTCCTCAAGTTTTTCAAATTGCAAAATGACCCCTAAAGCTTAACAGAAAGTTAATAAAGTTAGCTTTGTTAACAAAAATTGACGGTCATCCATCCAAAATCAAAAGAAAGCTCATATCCCCAGCAGGTCAGCCTCAAAATGATCAGAAAAGCAAGGAAAATAGCAGCAATGAAAGAAAAATCGGCAGCAAAGGTAAGATTCTCAAAAAAACTGCAAAAAGAAAAGAAAAAAGCAAAAAAAAAATGCAAAAAGCAAAAGAAAAGAAAATTGCAAAAAAAATGCAAAAAGCAAAAAGAAAAGCAAGCAGCAAAAGAAAAATTTCCAGCAGAAGTTGGAAAAGGAACCAACAAAAGAAAATTTCCAGCAAAAGTTGGAAAAGCAAGAAAAAGAAAACCTCCAGCAAAAGTTGGAAAAGCAAGCAAAAAAAGAAAATCTCCAGCAAAAGTTGGAAATGCAGCAAAAGGAGAAAATCCAGCAGCAAAATCAGCAAATGTAGCAGAATCAACAAAAGCAAGGCAATGGTAAGAAAAGGTAAAGTATTTTACCCTTTCTTTGCATGAAAATTGTGTTCCACCATCTCATTCGGCGAAGGGTCTCCACCTTTGAGAATGTCATGCTTTCCTGCTTTATAAGAGTAGCATAGGATCATCTCCTCACAGGGCGTAACCCCGAGACGAATGATCAACACATGATGTGTTCCACCATCGCATTCGGCGAAGGGTCTCCACCTTTGAGGATACAATGTTTTCCTGCTTTATAGGAGTAGCATAGGATCATCTCCTCGTGGGGCGTAACCCCGAGACGGATGATCAACCCATGATGTGTTCCACCATCGCATTCGACAAAAGGTCTCCACCTTTGAGGATGCGATGCTTTCTTGCTTTATAGGAGTAGCATAGGATCATCTCCTCGCGGGGTGTAACCCCGGGACGAATGATCAACCCATGATGTGTTCCACCATCGCATTCGGCAAAGGGTCTCTACCTTTGAGGATGCGATCTATCCCACCATTGTGTTCGGCGAAGGGTCTCCACCTTTGAGGATGCAATGTTTTGATCTTGGTATTTAACCCAGCGTTGTTTGTTTGCTTCAGGCCGAACTACATTTGGTTTGATTCCTTTTATTAAGGGATACGTAGGTAGCCTACTTCGGTAGGTCCGACCATCAAAGCACTTAATTTGCATATGTGCTTAAAAACTATGATAACCTGTTATAACCGACTAAAAATGTCTAGGATATGTGAGATTTGGTATGCATTATAAACTGTTGCATTACTCCCCATTATAATTTTCACGAAATTAGGGAGTTTATTTCTTATCAACGATATTCGTTTACTCGGTAAGCTGTGGGTTATCCGTAAACTCCATCGTTGAGGTGCTCTGTAGACACCCCAATTTCATACCCCCTGGTTAGGGTTGTCAAATAGGGCAAAAGCCCAGCGGGCATGCCTGCCCCGCCACCTATTAGGGGCGGGTTGGGCTGGTGGTTTTAATACCCTTTTGTATGCGGGCTTTTCGGGCTTTACTCGTGCGGGCATTTACGGGGCGGGGGACGGGCAGCCCGTGCATTTTGTCAATAATTCACATTGTAATTTAAATAGCCCCTCACATGTCTTGTCACTGTCAGTTGTCACTCACAGCCTTGGCAAACCCGTCACTTAGGGTACTTAGGTCTTAGGTGATACTCATAACTGATAAGTCTCTCACTCCATCTCTCACTCTCTCATCTCTCTCATTCACGAATCACTAATTCGTTCTTCCATTTCCGGCTTCCTTAGCTACGGCCAGCGACCGTGACTTCTCTTCTTCCTTTCTCCTCCGGCTCCGTCTATGCTCCTACAGTCCTACATCTCACTCCGTCTCTCACTCTCTCATTCACGAATCACGAATACGTCTCTTCCGTTTCCGGCTTCCTTAGCGACGGCGACTTCTCTTCTTCCTCTTTCCTCCGGCTCCGTCTATGCTCCTACAGCTTCGCCGCCTCCGTTCCTCCAACTTCGCTGCCACCGATTTCTTCTCTTCCGAAGTGTCAGATCTGAGATCTCAAGCTCTCTCTCCCATTCCGGCCAACCTGCTTCCAGATCTCGGCGACCTCCATTCTCCAGTGACGTTACCGGCTCGCCAGTCAGATTGCTTCCAGATCCCGGCGGCTCTGCCAGTCGTCACCCACCGACACTACTATTCTCTCCATTGCTTCTTTCAAATGTTATCTCAAATTTTCTTTGTGATAGTGAAGGCCAAATTTCTATTTGGAATTATGGATTCTGTAAACTTTATTCCGAGGATTGCATACAACATGAAATATAATAGTATTGTTTTGTTTGAAATGTGCTTACTATTTCAATTTTCAAATGTTATCTCAAACTTTATTCTGGAATTCTGGATCCTGTTATTCTTTTCATTTCTGTTTTGTTTGGACTGTGCTTACTATGGTATATTTAAAATTGGTGTATATTGGTATATTAGTAGTATATGTATATTGGTATAATATTATTGGTTTATTGGTAGTATATGTAAATCAAAATAATTGATAATAAATCAAAAATATTTAAAAAACTCATTTTTTGCGGGCTTTGCCCGTTTTGCCCGCGGCCCTACGCGGGGTGGGTTGGGCCGGAGGATTCTAGGACCGTCATATTCGCGGGCTTTCCCGCCCCGCCCCGTTTCACAGCGGGCTTTTCAGGCCTGCGGGTAAACCCGCCCCGTAGGCCCGTTTTGACAGCTCTACCCCTGGTATGTAACATGACATGCGATATCAAGACCTGTTAAAACTTAACAAATGTCAAGTTACAGTGTTTTAAAAATGCAAAAGACAAAGCAGGATGCGTAAAACAGTGAAATGCAGGGGCCAGAGTGTCAAAAAGGAGGTTAAGTTTGAAGCCAGGTGCTGCCACCTAGCAAAGTGGGCGCGGCGCCCAGAATGCATGGGTTCGGCACCCAAGCCCCAACAGTGCTTTTCGATTTGAGAATTAGCACAAGCTCTCAAGCGCACGGTACAAACTGATGAAGCACAAAGAAGAAATTTTAAAGACAGCGGTGTCCCTCCTCTCAACTATAAATAGAGGTGTCCGGCTTCAGTTTTAGGGGCTGAGAATTTTTCTCACTTAAACGCTGTGCGTTTATTTTACGCCGTAGAGAAGCGATCGTGAGATAGAGAGAGTTCCCTCCTCCTATAAAGCCTCGAAGCTCTGTCAAATCTCCTCCTAACACAAAACGAACCCGTCAAAGTGAGCCTTAGTCCCCAGCTAGGATTCCATCCAATTCCTCCGGTCCAAAAATCCCAAAAAGAGCAGTTGATCTGCCCGAATCCAAAAGCCGAATCCGCCAGAAGGAAACAGTTGCTCTGCCCGATTTGTGCCAGCAGCAAGCAAACAACAACCAAAACGCAAGCAATTGGTCCGCCCGTGTTACGGTCCCCATAAGCAACTTTCGGAAGCAGATATTCTGCCCGAACCGCAGCAGCAGCAAAAAGACTCCCTCTCCCGGATGCACAGAGTGAGCGCACCTCACGCTCTTAAAGGTAAACCTTTAAGGGTTTTTATATAAAAATGTTATTTTCATCCGGCCCAATGTAAAAAATATAAGCTATTGTACTGCCCGGATTTATGTAGAAAATAGCATTAAAAAGAGCCATTATTATGGCCAAATATTTTTAAATGTATTTGTAATTAGTGGAAGGAGGCGGCTGCATGTCCGTAAATAATGTAAATATAGATATATCTGTTTTCTTTTTAATGATTTATTTCATTTGCTAGATAAATATAACAAAAATTATATTTTAGCCAAAATTTGTTTTGAGACCGAAAGGGCGAGTTGGGTGCATAGCACCTTCCCACCTCATAACTTAGCCTCCGAACCCTTTTTACAAACTCTGGTTTATTTTTTGTTTTTCTTTACTTCTCCTTAAAATAAAGATGGCGACTCTGTTAAAACATTTTGGATCACGGTGAGGCCCATAACATCTTTTTCTTGCACTTTTCCGTTTTCCCATAAACAATGGATGATGTGAATGAAAAGGGTGATGCATTTCCTACATCTTGTTTTTCTGTAAACAAGGGAGGATGAGATACGGGGAAACCCAAAGCACCCATAGTGATCCAAAATAAGCCTAAGGTCATGGTGAGGCTCGCAACATCCTTTTTTTGCACTTTCCCGTTTTCCCATAAACAAGGGACGATGGGAATGAAAAGGGTGATGCATTTTCTATGCCTTGTCTTCCCCTAAACAAGGGGGGTGAGATACGGAGAAACCCCAGGCACTCATAATGACCTAAGGCAATTTTCAAAAAGTCCATAGTGAGGTAGGACGTGTTCCCACGCACCCTCGCAACATCCTTTTTTTGCACTTTTCCGTTTTCCCCTAAACAAGGGACGACGGGAATGAAAAGTGTGATGCATTTTCTGTATCTTATTTTCCCCTAAACAAGGGAGGGTGAGATATGGAGAAATCAAAATCTCTCATAATGGACCAAAGCTTACTAAGGTGACCGAGGCGTATTCAACGCGCTTCTGACAACATTCTTTCTGCACTTTTAATTTCGTCTTCACCTAAACAAGGGAGGATGGAATGGAAAGAGTGATGTTCCCCTAAAAAAGGGAGCGCAGAGCGTGGGAGATACCTTCCGGGGCACCCACAGGTAGGTTCTCCAAACCTTATATGAAGAACCTGTTAGTGTTCGTGCTTCCAAACTTAGAATGTTTATCACACAATTTGAGGACACTAGAATGAATGAGAACGAGGATATTATGTCTCACTATGGTAGATTTCTTGATATGTCCAATTCCACTCTTGCTTTAGGTGATCCTATCACTAATGAACGTCTTGTTAGTAAGATGATGCACACTCTTCCTGAAAAATTTAATGCCAAAATATTTGCTATTGATGTAGACACCCCAATTTCATACCCCTGGTATGTGACTCTGACATGTGATATCAAGAACTGTTCAAACTTAACAACTATCAAGTTACAGGAGTCAAAAATGTGAAAGGCAAAGCAGGATGCGCAAAACAGTGAATTGCGAGAAGTGAAAGTGTCAAATTTGAAAGTGGAACAGGAGCTTGGCGCGGCCTAAAAGGATGCTGGGTGCCGCGCCAAGGAACCAATGTGTCAGCACCAAAGGGCTACTGTTGCTTCTCAGACTTAACGCATTGTGCAACTCGCGAAGCCCGTTGTACACACGAAGGCAGCCGGCTGAAGAAATCAGAAAATCCCAAATGACTCCCTCGTCCCACCTATAAATAAGTGTGCTTGGCTCCTCATTTGAGCGTTCAGAGAAATCGACAACGAAGCTCTGATATTCCTTCGCGTCGTAAGAACGCCGAAGTTTTAGAGAAAGGTGTGAGATAGGTGTGTGTAGCCCACCAAAGCTTCTAAACCCCGTCCAAACTCCGCCAAAACTTAAATCCACCGGTTATAAGTGATCCCTAGCCTAGTAGTTAGGTATCCACCTTACTTCCTCGGCCCAAAAATCCCAAAGTAAGCCGTTACTCTGCCCGAGTAATGAGCTGAAATACACAAAAACTAAGTCGTTATTCCGCCCAACCAAAAAGGCCAAAACCCTCTAAAATAAGTCGTCAATCTGCCCGAGCGAACGACCCAAAACCTTCCAAAATAAGCAGTCACTCTGCACAAATCAAAACAACCACACAACAAACAACAAAAAAAGACTCTCTCCCCCTGAAGGATAGAGCGAGCACACTACCGCTCTAAAAGGTAATAGCCTTTAAGGGCGTTTTATTTATTTACTTACTTTTTTTTCATTTATTTATTATTTAAAGTTGTTATTTAAATCCGGCACAATGTAGTCAATATAAGCCGTTGTACTGCCCGGATTAGAATATGAAATATTATGTAAAAGAGCCGTTATAATAGCCAAATATTTTAAATACATTTGTAATTATTGCGAGGAAATGGCTGCAAGTCCGTAAATAATGTAGCCACGGATGTATTTGTTTTAATTTCCTGTCTTTTAATGCTTTATTTATTTGCTAAATAAATATAACAATAAGCATACTTCAGCCAAAAACTACTTTTGAGACCGAAAGGGCGAGTTGGGTGCCTAGCACCTTCCCAACTCGTAACTTAGCCTCCGAACCCGTTTTCTTTTTCTCTGGTTTATTTTTCCTTTTTTTGGTTTTGCTTTATTTCTGCCTTAAAATAAAGATGGCGACTCTAAAACTTTTTGGATCTAGTGGGGCCTCGCAACACTCCTTCTTTGCACTTTTCCGTTCTCCCCTAAAAAAGGGAAAATGAGAATGGAAGGATGATGTATTCTCATATCCTGGTATCCCCTAAAAAAGGGATAACTTGATGCAGGAATCCCAAAGCTCTTATAGTGATCCGAAACGGGCCATAAGGCTATTTTTAATAAAATCCATAGTGGGGCGTCGCAATATCCTTTTTTGCACTTTTCCGTTTTCCCCTAAAAAAGGGAAAATGGGAATGAAAGGGTAATGCATTCCCATATCCTGGTATTCCATAAAAAAGGGATAACTTGATGCGGGAAACCATAAGTTACCATATTGGATTAAAAATCCACTAAAGGCAACCGAGACGCATTCCAACGCGTTATCATAGACAACACTCCTCTCGCACTTTTGATTTCGTCTTCCCCCAAACAAGGGAGGGTGGAACGAGAGCAGTGGTGTCCCGCATCCGCATGTACGCGCACCCCTATCCAAGGGCGCGCGGGGCGCGGTCGCACCGTCCCGGGAACCCACAGTGGCGACTCTGCTGGGTAGTTGTTTTATTTTAAATAAAATGGAGGGCTAGACTCATAAAATAAAACTTTTTTGTTTTTATTTGTTTCTGGCTAAAGTATGCTTGTTATATTAATTTATGCATTTGAATATTGCGTTCCTATACATCCGTGCCTATATTTGTGGATATGATCCTCCATCTTGCAGCAGTTTCGTTCCGATAACTGTTACATGTGTATTTAAAAATATTTTAAAAAAAGCAAAAAAAAAATTTAAAAAAAAAAAAAAAAATTCGAAAAAAAAAGTCAAAAAAAAAAATATCTATGTTACAAATAAATTCCGGGCAGCACAATAAAAGGGTCGGGGCTTAATTATTGCTTTATTTTTCGGCTATGTATTATTATTTCTTTCTGTTCTTTTTATTCATTTTATTCTGTACATTTGCACATATCTGCATTCATTCTGTCATTTTATTTTGGGGACATAGGACCAAATTTGTAATTAATAGGGATAGATAGTTTCCCCACTTTTCTTTCTATTTCTTAATATGGTGTGCTTGCTTGCTTGCGCTCAAATTAAAAAGCCGAGAAAATCCACACATAACAGCAAGACAAACCATATCAGTTTTTTTTTATTTCCTGTTTATATATCTGTAAAAAAAATAATAAAAACTTTACTGCTTTCTAGATACCGCACACACGTGCACGCATATAGGTATATTCGACTGTTACCCTACACCATGGCCGCCTACCCCTGCATAAGCCAACGCTAGAATGCATATAGCTTCTCGGGACACTTCATAGACCGACCGGTTTTGCATCTCGAAATGTGAGTCGGCCCATATATATATATATATATATATATATATATATATATATATATATATATATATATAAAAAAATGCGCAAGTTAAGAAAAAATAATAAAGTGCGCACAAAAAAAATATAAACAAGCAGGGGCTGACTTATTATTCTCAGATGCTCGACCTAGACCATTTCGGATGGTGGATCCTGGAAAGAGTATATGCCCTTCGCTGGGACGATCCGATCTGGGGAGTCGAAAGGCAGGTGGAATACGTTGGTCCTATACTGCGGAGAAAGAATCCCTGTTCAGGAAAGTCTGAGACTGTCAAAATAAAGCGGGTGCTTATCCGGTCAATTGTAGGGAACAAAAAATAATAATAATAATAAAATATACTAATAAAAGGCACGCTGTACTCCAAGCCCAGAAAGCCTCCAGCCAGCCTTCTGATACCTCCAAACCCCATTTTCCTCAGAAACCTGGCCCGAATTTGGAAAGCGAGATAATCTTGGCCGGTTGATACGGAAAGTAGTGAAATCGATCGAGGGTATCGGTTTCGGATCGGCGACTCGAGGGTACAGATCCGAGCGGTATGGCGGCGAAAGTGAGCAGTCGGCTATGGGTGCAGTTCGGGGGCTCAGGGGTATGTTCCGACTCGGCAATGCAGGAATGGTTTGACCAAAAGTTGGGTGCGGCGATGAGTCAAATGGCTAGTCAGTACAAAGCTTAAAATCCGGTGGTGAGGTGAACTCTTCCCCTACAATCCCCAAGAAGCATCCACATCTCATGTGCCTCCAAACCCAACTCCTCAGCCAAACACTAACCCACCAAATACTACCACTACCCCAAATCCCAATCCTCCACCAAGTCCCTACTATCCAAATATCAGCCCTTACCCGTCCTATCCACCATATCCTCTCCCAAATACCCAGAACCCAAATGACCTCCCTTTTCCCATGATTAACCCACTCCAAAATAGCCCACATATGGACCCAAAAGCTATAACCCACCGGGCCAAGTTACCACATACTTACCTTTCAATGATCACAGTCGCCCGTCAATAACCCACCAACCGGAATCCATATACTACCCAAAACCCACCAACCCGAATCCATATACTTCCCAAAACCCACCAACTAGACTCCATATACTACCCAAAACCCACCAACCCGGAATCCTATCTTGTCCAAAATCCACCAACTCAGGACCTTTATCCAACCCAATACCCATATCCAGCCCAGAGTCCTTATAATGCCCAATATCCATATCAACCAAGAATCCATACACGCCCAAAACCCAACCCAAAATCCTCACGGACCCTTGACGAGAAAATAACCCGACCTTCCCTAATCCGGCCGGTATCTACCAAAAGCCAACTCCCCGACCACCAAAATGGAGGCCGACATGGAAAATATGAAGGCCATGTTGCTTAAACTTCTCAATAAAGGGAATTTTCTACGCGGGCCCTAACATTGCAACCTTGACAATATTACCCTCAAAATTCAAAATGCGGACATAGAAAAGTTTGATGGGATTTGGATGCCCTATATCCCATTTGAAGTCTTATTCCAGCGGCATGCGATCAAGGGAGCTAGCTTTGAGGCTATGGCTTCCAATTTTCACCTCACCCTAATAGGAGCGCCAAACAATGGTTAATGTTGTCGATAGCGGCACCATGAATACACAGGACGAGATAGTGAGCGTTCCTTGAAAGATACAAAGATAACACCAGTCCTGAAAATAGAAGGGACCTTGAGTCGTGCACCCAACGGGAAAAGGAAACCTGTGCTGAGTTTGCAGTCAGGTGGAAAAGGAAGTTGGCACAGACCTTTGACAGACCTGATCCGGCTGAGTCATGCAGAATGTTCATTAAAAACCTCCAGCCCATTTACCTGGAACATATGCGGTACCTCCCCTACACCAATTTCAAAGAAATAGTGGAGATAGGAGCCCGTATTGATGATGATATACGGACTGGCCAACTGAAGACCAATACGTCTCCTAGTTCTTTCCGTTACTCCAAAGGAAAGACAGCCGCACCAGCACCAGCCGTCAATATGGTAGGGAATGCCTCAACCCCATTTTCTACCCAAAATTATAGCTCTGTTCCATGGTATTATGGGTCGGACAGGTCTGTCAATACAGTGGGAGCAAATGATGGCCCGGCCAGAAATTTCAGAAATCAGAACAGGGTAAGCCGGCATTATGATGAACTGCAAGCTCCCCAGTCTGTGATACTGCAGGGGCTAATGGCACAGGGAGTGCTGAAGCCGTTGGAGAATTATAAGCCGCCTAACCCCCTGCCCAGGACTTGGAACCATGCCCAGTACTGTGAATACCATCGCTCCAGTGGTCACCTCACCGATAAATGTTATACCCTCAAAAATGCTATCCAGGACCTTATAGATGATAAGGTTATTGAAAAGCCTCCACCCAGACCAAATGTAGTCAATAACCCTCTACCTCAAATCAATATGATTGAGGTTGATGAAAACCTTTGTGTGCCCAAGTTTGAAATAAATAAACATCCACTTCCATATATCCTTGTTCCTATTCCTCCATCCTTATCCATAAAAGAGCCTAGCTGTAATATGCTCTCTTGGGACACCATCCTTGGTAGCCAAAACACATGTAACATTGAAAAAGCCACTTGGGTTGGTGGAGATGTTAGCCACCTTACCCGATCTGGCCGAGCCTACCAGCCAAACCCGGAAAGAGGTGACCACTCTGGAAAAGATCAAGTAACAGATACTGGGGCTAAAACGGTGGAAGATACTTTATTGACTCAGATGAAGAAAACTCAGGCCAACATTTCCATCTGGGGCTTATTGTGTGCTTCTAAGACCCAGTGATATCTGGCTAAGTCTTTAAGTCGAGGCGGTCATTCCAATTGAAACCTCCCCGAATGAGCTTACTCGGATGATCGGGAACATTCACTTTGGGAGCGTAATAATGTTCAGCGATCTAGACACTGCCAAGGAAGGAACCAACCACATTGATGCTCTTCATATCCTTTGTGGGAATTTTGGAGAAAGCGGGTTCCCAGAGTTTTGGTAGATAATGGGTCTTCATTTGAATGTATGTCTGCCCGGCACATTAGCCAAACTGGGAATAAAGATATCAGAACTCACTCCTTCCTCGCAGACAGTTAAGGCATACGACAACACCAGTCGATGTGTCTTAGGGGTGGTCACTTTAATGTTAACCATTGGGCCCTTAAACATGCCGGTTGAGTTCCAAGTCCTGGATATACCAGCCACCTTTAGCTTTGTTGTTGGGGCGCCCTTGGATCCATGGGGTAAAGGGGTAGCCTCTTCATTACACCGGCGTGTCAAATTCATCCACGATGACCACATAGTAATTATTACGGCCGATAAGATCGTGGAGAATAAGGAAAAGCGAGGATATCCCAATCCTCGAAATAGAACATGAGGACAACGGTATTTTTCTCGGTGGCTTTGAGGTTATCCCCAATTTGTGGTCAACACCATTGAATATGGTAGCCGACATCATCGGAAAGAAAGTCACCTTCCCTAGGAAACATGGTCCCTTTAAACATGTTTCGAAAAATGAATTATATGCCTGGTTTGGTTCCGGCCAGGAATCAGCAAGGACTAGTTAATTTAGTCCAAGATGAACTTAAGGAATGTATCCCTCCTTTTGGTCTAGGATACACGCCTACCCAGTGAAGTAGCCGCATCATGAAAGCAGCGTGAGAAAAGAAAGGCGAGAAAGAAAAACGTCCTTATGAATATCCCCCTCTCCAACCCTATAGAAAAACCTTAAATGGTTACTTTGTGCGAAAGGGGAAGCGAAGCCTATCTCATGTTTCCTGAACCCTGGATAGACTAGAATGGGAAAAGGTGCCCTGGTTGGGAAATCTTTGAGGATGTCAGTATTCTCGCAGATAGAATGGAACAGGTTACCACAGCCCGTAGCTTGCATATAAGGCTGTCACCATTGAAAATACTTGGTCTATAGACCAAGATGATTATGCTTTGGCCTGCTAGATGATGACGGTCTAGGAGCAGTTTTACGGGTATGATAGACAGAGGCGATTATGAAAAGCTCCTGCGAGTTTGAGTCTATTTCTAATAAGCCTCTGCAGAACTGGTATACCACGACCGGTCCGCTCCTGACGCCCGCAGACCTAGTAGACCGCTTTGGATATACTATCCCCACTCCTTCCCCTAGCTTTACGGATTGGTCATCTACCGATCCGCTACCTAAAGTTGAGGATCTCAAACCCCAGGTCCTCAACAATGTAATAAACCCTGTACAGTATGCTTTTAATGATAATTTAAATGTCTTTGCTTATTCCTTAGTTGCACCTACATTAAAAGACACATTAAATAATAATAATTATGATAATGAGTCATTTAATGAAATGGACCCAAAAGATAAAAATTATCTACTTGAGCTTGCAAAGTCAGTTGAGTACCAGGAACAGAGCCATTCATCAGCAGCAACTGAAGACTTGTCTACTATCAACCTGGGGCTGGACAATGAAATCAAAGAAATCAGAATCGGCAGCTACCTCCAAGGTCCAGAAAGAAAGGCACTCATTGATCTCCTCAAAGAGTTCGTAGACATATTTGCTTGGTCCTACGAAGATATGCCCGGCCTGGATCCAGCCATAGTCGAGCACCGGATTCCCACATATCCGGATGCTCGCCCAGTCAAACAGAAGCTCCGCCGCATCAAGCCAGAATGGTCACTACAAGTCAAAGAAGAAATCATGAAACAACTGCGCGTCAACTTCATTCGGGTAGTTGAATACCCGATCTGGCTGTCCAATATAGTGACCGTTCCCAAGCCCAACGGGAAAGTCCGAATCTGTGTAGACTTCCGCGACCTCAACAAAGCGTCGCCCAAAGATGACTTCCCCCTACCCAATATTGATATTGTGGTAGACGCCGTCGCCGCTCACAAAGTCCGATCCTTCGTCGCGGCATCTTTGGGCTATAATCAAATCAAAATGGCGGCGAAGACCGGGAGAAGACCTTCATTCACTACTCACAGGGGTACTTATTGTTATCTTGTCATGCCATTTGGGTGAAGAATGGAGCCACTTACGGAGGGCCGCCACCACCCTCTTCCACGACATGATCCATAAAGAAATGGAGGTCTATGTTGATGACATGATCGTGCATTCCAGCGACGCCAACGGTGCCCATATCAAAGATCTTCGAAAGTTCTTCGAAAGACTAAGGAAGCACCAAATGAAGCTTAACCCCACCAAATGCACATTTGGGGTTACCAAAGGCAAAGTCCTGGGATTCTTAGTAACCGAGCAAGGCATCGAGATCGAGCCAGCAAAGATCAGAGCCATCCTAGAAATGCCACAGAAAACTCCCACTGAAGTCAAAGGCTTCCTAGGCCGGTTGCGATACATCGGCCGTTTCATCAGACGGTGACCACCACATGTGAGCCCTCTTTAAACTCCTAAAAAGAATACCGACCAAGTGCGGGACGAAAAGTGCCAGCTAGCCTTCGAGAAAATAAAAGCCTACCTTACCAATCCCCCTGTGCTAGCTCCACCCCATACACATAAACCTCTCCTCATATACTTAACCGTCACAGACACGTCAGTAGGGGCTATGCTCGCCCAAGAGAAAGAAGATTCCTACATCGAAAATGCCATATACTTCATAAGTAGGAAGCTACAAGGAAGCGAGCTAAATTATTCAGCGTTGGAGAAAAGCTGCACCGGCCTAGTCTGGGCCACTCAAAGGCTCAAAACCTATCTCCAAGGAAGGTCCATCAAACTCATATCCAGAATGGACCCTATCAAGTACATCTTCGGTAAGCCATCACTGTCCAGCAGACTAGCCAAGTGGTCCTTTCTTCTCAATGAGTTTGACATAACTTATGTCACACTCAAGTCTATCAAAGGGCGTCATTGCGGACCACTTAGCCGATCTACCTTTGAAGGCCGAAGATGCGGCGAGCACTGGTTTCCCGGATGAAGGTGTCACGGAAATCACGACCATGACACTGTTGGCGGATGTTCTTTGGACGCGAACAAAAGAGGCTTTGGCATAGGAATCTTGCTAATCGATCCGGCTGACTCTCATACTCTGCTGGCTATAAGGTTGGAGTTCGAATGTTCAAATAATACGGCGGAATATGAAGCTTGTATTGCTGGCCTAGAAGAAGCTCTCCAAAGGGGAGCTAAAGATCTCGAAGTCTATGGAGACTCTGCCTTAATCATAAATCAAGTCGAAGGAAGATGGAAGACCCAGGATCCTCGGCTGCAGCTCTATCATGCCAAATTAACAACATTTTGCCGCCCGATTTGATTCTATCTCGTTTCATTATCGCCACGAGATAGGAATCAATTCGGCGATGCCACAGCCACTCGGCATCACTAGTCAATTCCGAGAAACTAATGTTCGACCATTTATAGTCGGGAAGAAGGTCACTCCGACATCTTGTTTCAAAATCAATGCAGCCCCTGAAGCAGATCACGAGCCCTGGTACGCTGACATCTTAAATCTGCTCCAGAAAGGTCTCTATCCTCCTGGCTTAGACAAAAGAGGAAGAGTCTCCCTGCGAAGGTGGGCCTCCCAATTCGTACTCAGCGGTGGCAGCCTGTATAAGAGGCACTATCAAGGCCTCAACTTACTATGTGTCAATCAGGCCAAAGCTGAGCAAATTATGGATCAACTGCACGGTGGTACCTGCGGGCCCCACATGAATGGCCATATGCTATCCAAGAAAATCATCCGAGGGGTACTATTGGATGCGCTCGAAAGCGGTGTATCGGTGGAGTGCGACATTGCGACAAATGTCAGCGCTTTGCCAATCTGCAGCATGTGCCCCCACACGTCTTATACAACTCCACAGCCCCCTGGCCCTTCTCAACGTGGGGAATCGACGTCATAGGCCAAATTCACCCGAAGGGATCCAATGGCCATGAATACGTCCTGGTAGCCGTCGATTACTTTACAAAGTGGGTGGAAGCCTCTTCCTACAAGATCTGAATGCAGAAAGGTGTCAGAGTTCATCGGGCCAATATTATATATCGCTATGGGGTACCTTTCGAAATAATCTCCGACAACGGCTCACATTTTGAAGGGGACATGAATCGTCTAGTCTACGAGTTCAAAATTCAAAGACACAAATCCTCCCCTAGGCCACAAGCCTAATGGTGCCGTTGAAGCGACCAGCGACCAATAAAACACTTGAAAACATCATCAGAAAAATGGCTGACACAGGAAGAGACTGGCCAGAAAAATTGCCACTAGCCCTCTGGGGCTATCGTACTTCAGTCCGCACACCCACTGGGGCTACCCCTTACTCTCTGGCATATGGCATGGAGGCGGTACTACCGATAGAAGTGGAAATTCCATCATTAAGAGTGATGATGGAATCTGATATAGCAGTTGAGGGTCAAAGAGGCGTCTGAAGAATTGGCCCTAATTGATGAGCGGCGCTGTTAGCCTTGGAGCATACCGGGCATATCAAAGGCGCATCGCCCGAGCTTTCAATAAAAAAGTCAAAGGCCGCGATATCCAAGTTGGAGACCTCGTACTTCGAGAAAAACCCCCTAGTTACGTTGATACTAGGGGAAAATGGAAGTCTCCCTGGATGGGACCATACATCGTTAAGGAGATCCGATCAGGAGGTGCCGTGCTTCTTACAAATCAGGATGGGGAAGATCTTGTCCAGCCCTTCAACCTCGACAAACTTAAAAGGTACTATGCCTGAGCCATTCTATCTAGTAGATGCTTCCCTCTCCAGCCCGCTAGGCTGAAAACCCGAAAGGGCGGCCTAGGCAAAAGTTAGGGCCTATAAAAAAACAATAAAAAATAATAAAAAGGAGAAATAAGGGCTCGCTAGGTTGAAAACCCGAAAGGGCAGCCTAGGCAAAAGTTAGAGCACAAAAAAAAAATAAAAGAAAAAAAATTAATAAGGAGATAAAAAGGAGAGGGAAGGCATTATTTGAAGTCCTCAGCATACTACCTCCAAGTCTTCAGTGCATCAGAGGCTCGACTGACAGAAGAGAAAAACCACGACAAGAAGCTCACATTAAAATACTAAAATATAATTTTACAAGTCCTAAGGTGCAACTTAGGAATATTTACTAAGACATCTATATTATACATTGATTGCATTGTACATATCTATATATACTGCCTGTACCCCCTTTGTTGTCCCAGAAACAATTCCTTTTCTTGCAGCTTTAGCCCCAGAGCGGTCTATCAATGTCTACGGCGTCCACCAAGCCGGGCCCATATACTCCTTCTGCGAGGCGAAGAAGCCCTAGACTCATCAGCATGTGAGCCACCAGAGGTGTCTCCCTCTTCATCGTCAGCATCCCCGTTCTCCTGGACAGCTGTATTGCTCGGACCAGCTCCATCATCTCTGAAACCAGTACCCCATACAGGTGGGGGAGGAGGAGCAGCTATCTCTTGCTCCCATGGATTGTCCTGCCTGCTTGCCATGCTCAGCCGTGGAGGTTCATTACCGCCAACTCTCAGAGCCGTGCCCCAACCAGTCTGGGGAGGGGGAGCAGCTACTTCTTGTTCCCATGGGTTATCCTGCCGACTAACATTGCTCAATCTGCGGGGTGCATTGCTGGGACCCGCAGTACTCGGTCCAGGGGCCGTTCGAGTATCAAGGCCGTGTACCCGCCTGAATTCTGCCTCCAGAGCCTGAGGAACAACTAACCCCGAGCTATCAATGTCCTCGCCTATCTCCATCAGGCGAGCATCCACTCCGTTAGTAATATGGCGACCCAGCAAGTGCCTCAGTCCGCGCCTGATAGTGCGAGACGGCCCCTCAGCAGCTACCATGATCCATGCCAAATACCCAAGGGACAGAAGCATATAGTCAGAATATGGATAGGCTGCCTCCAGCCTCTCAGAATCTCTGTGCCACATGCCCTGAATAGTGGGACCCAAGCCCTCGTCCGTATTCTCCATTCCCATATATATAGGACGAGTGGTGTCCGGGATCACTTGCTCTCTCCCAAATTGCCGCAAGATCCGGTCCGGTTGATAAAAAGAGGTCCGATGAATACCCAACATGACTACTTGGCTATATTCATCGGAATGTCGAAGAAAACGCCGGATCTCCCAATGGCGAATGACCCAGATTATGTCCATCGAGCCCCGGCGATAAAAGTGATCAGCCCAATCAATTTCAGAATAATTGGTCTGAGGAAAATGCCCGCGCATGCCATAAAGTGATGGGTCATATGGTGCTCCATGCGGCACGGGAGCCTGAACCCAGAGGAAATGCTCTTCTAGCCACATATGAACCAGAATGGGGCTACCGGCAGGGAACAGTTCATCACCAGTAGCAAAAGCAGTCAGGCCCGCAAAGGTCTCCACCAAAATCACCAGGACAATATTCAACCGACGATCTCGAGCCTGTAATGCCAGGATAACGACCCGCGCATCGACAAATCCGGGTAGACCTACCACCAAGTATCTCCCTACCAAACAGAGAAAGAGCACCGTCAGCCTACGCCACAGATAGTCTACATCATCCTCCCTGTATTCTGTGAAGGCTCCAGGGAGAACCATTAAATTAAAAGTTTCCCCATTGAAGAAACCTGGAGTAGCATTGCGGGTAGAGTTAAAAAGCTCCCGGATAGCCATATATGGGCGTCTTCTGACGGCAGGCACTGCGATTTGACGAGAAGGTGCCACCCCCAGCATCGCGCAGAACTCCTCAAAAGTAGGACACATCTCATTCATGCCGAAGTTAAATAAATGGTCCTGAGGAGACCAAAACCTGGCGGCTCCCCTCAACATGTCCCAATTTATAATGACATTCCGCCAGGACAATAGGCATCTGAACCCAAAAAGATGATCAAACCAGTCCCTCTCGTCGGATCGCAAGGAGAGAATCCAAAAATCCAGGGCATTCTCGTAAACTTCACTTTCCAAAGCCGTAGGAATACGTGCGGCCATTTATAAAAGAGATGCAAGGGACTTTATACGGCTAAAGAGAGCAATGGCAAGACAGAAAGAAGCCTGTGAATTGTAAAGGAAAGAGATGAAATGAATTGGTATGAAATCAGGCCGGTCTCCGTCTGAATTTATACCGAAAAAGCAGACGAGTTCGGTGCAGTGCGTGAATAGTAAATGAACAGTGGCTGCACAGGGAAGAGCCATGGCGCCACCATAACCCTCCCTTGGCGTCACGCCATACCCTCCATATGGCCGCGCCAAGTGCCTTCTACTGTGCTGAAAATTCTGCCTGGTATCCTGGTTTAATTGTCCGACAGTCCACCGCTCCTATGTCTGATCGCGAGAAAGAAAGAAAGGCTATGAAAGATGGCTATGAACACGGGTTCAATAGCCACAGGGCACCGAAAAATAAGGGAAGCGGCCATCTCTCTGTTCCGGTATCACCAGAAAAGCCCACTCCGATCCAAAGGTGTATTCTCATAAACTCCCTTTCTTAAAGTACAGCGTGCCATTACCTTTTAGATGTCTGGTATAGCTTTATTTTCTGTGTGAATTTAGTTTTGCATGTGTAATATATTGCATCATATACATTATATTGCATTATATCATAATGTCTGCATGTTTCTTTTACAAAAAAAAAAAAAAAAAAGAAAACACTAATATTCGCAGGAATCCGAAGCTAATGTGCTCGGGACGACTGACTCTATTAAGGCCACCACCCATGACCCAGGGACCCGTTGTGCCACCAGCTCTGTACCCCGACCTCTGCCCCGGCCGCGGCTCGACCCGACATCATCATCATCATCATCGTCATCATCATCACCTCGACGTCTGGGCCGCCGCGCTGTGCTGCTCCCCCTGCAAGAGAACTCATCAGCAAGTTTCTGATAAAGCTTGCTGATACTGAAAAAGCCCCGCAGCAGCTTCTTATAGGTAGACACGTTCACCTATATAAAAAAAGAGAAAAAAAAAATGTGTTAGTCTCAAAAAAAAAAATATGATAAAAATATATATATATGTGCATGAAAAAAAAAAAAAAATAGATATAAAAAAAAATAATAATAAAAAAGAGACAATAAAGGTAAATGTGTCTACCGAACGAGCCTGCTCCGGGACACGCTCCTCGGGAATCTCGACATCAGGAAGAACCTGCTCTACCGTGTTACCACCCCACTGATACGAAGGTAGAGAACATATCATCAGACTCTGTAAACATCAGGTTCTCGTCGAGATGAAGTAGACGACCCGGCTTTGGCGAAACATCGAGAATGCCGCCTGGGCACAAGCAGGAGCAGGAAAAGGGGATGCAACACTAATCTCAGGAAATCCTCATACGCCATCATTGGATAATCTGTCGCTGGCATGAGGTATTTTCGCCAGTATTGATACTTGTTTGGCAGCGATCGGGCTCTATCACCCCAGAAAGGAGGCCGAGGAGGCACCACTTGGAGCACTAAAATGGACGATCTTTGACGGTTCACCCGCTTGCCCATGTATAAAGAATTCACCATAATGGAAACCATCGATTATCCGGCGGCGGTGGGCCGAGTCCCAAAGCAAGCGTGATAATGCCCCTCAGGACCCTCCCAAGGAAGGAAGTGCACTGTACTGGACTCGAGCTAACAATCCGTTCCAAACACTTCTCCTTTATCTTTGCAACCACCGCCCCTGGCCTGATAAACCCCCGTTATCGCCAACATATTAGGACAAGTATGGAGGCTAGTGAACTCGCCGAATGAGAGGACCCAGCAGAAGTGAAAAATGAGAAGGCCCGCACTGCAAAAAAAAAAAAGAAAGAGATATATATGTAAGAAAAAAAAAGAGAAAGAGAAGAGAAGAGAGAAATTTATGCTGCAAAAATAAAAAGAGAAAATAAAGAAAAGAAAAGCAAAGAAAAGTTAAAAAGGTATTCCCCACGCCGGCAAATCCATTAGAGTCGGCGAATCATTCCAGCAGCTTTATCCATGGAAGCATTCAACTTGCTTCCGCCCGTCCTCACCATAAGAAGGGATCCGAAAATCTGCTAAGCCAGACTGGAAACCCTCGTGGTGGTAGAGGAGTTGGCAAAGAGTGATGTGCCAAGAAAGAAAAATAAAAACGCTCTAGCCACTTTCAGTCACACGGCGGTATATCATTGGCGGCACCATGGCAGTGGCAGCTTGAGTTCGAGCAGCTGCAGATAAGAGTCTCATCCGTCGATTTAAACCTTGGCTCAAAAGCCCATAGAGGTCCACTATCTCCTCCTTACCTTGGCGGTAGAGTAAAGTATGGAGCAGGGGTCTCAAATCTGGTAGGAATGCACGTGATCGCGGCAAAAGTCACGTGAGGGTCATGGTCGCCTCCCCAAGCGAAATGAAAGGTATT
>CM028377.1:12628314-12658687 GCA_013146195.2 Codonopsis lanceolata
GTAACTTAACTTACATGAATATGCCATTCTCCAAGACGATGTTGTATAGAATGATGAGCATAACAGATTCTGGTTATATTTTTGTCTCGACCCGATCCGATCGAGTAAAACCCAATCAGATCAAATATTTTTTTCAAAATTTCGTTTAGCGGGTTACCCTAATTGGAAAACACCTCAATTTGTTCACGACAATGCATCAATTCGTTTAGCGGGTTACCCTAATTTTAAATTCTGAAAATATTTAGCGACGAAAAATTCCGTTGCTGGAATTAAATTAAAATTAAATTATGAAAATATTTAGCGACGGAATGTGCTAGAGACATGCAACACAGTATGACCACATGCAAATTCAAATTTACTCTATTTATATAATTTTTTTATTATTTTCTTAAATATATAAATTAAGTTGTAATGTGAATATTTTTATTTTTGTAATTATATTGATGCTAATCATTTTAATGAATGATATTATATTATTAAATTAATATTTCAAATATTAATTTAATAATATAATATCATTCATTAAAATGAATATATATTATATATATATATATATATATATATATATATATATATATATAAATACAAAGGGATTTTACAAAAAACAAATATTTTAAAACATTATTTATTTTAAATTTACAAAGGGATTTTACAAAAACAAATATTTCAAAAGAAATCCCCAAATATTTGAAGTATCGCCAAATATTAGAAGTACCGCCAAGAATAACTCTTCCCTTAAAAGAAATCCCTAAATCAACAGATAGATTGGGTGAACTAGAGCGTACCCCTTGCTCCGGCTTCATCCCCATTTCCCCAAACCCATGCCCTACGCTCCATCTCTCTTGCCTCATCTCCTTTCCACATCATCATCTCCGCACTCTCTTCTTCTCCGGCGAATCTTCTTCAAACGCTTCTTCTCCGGCCAGTTCAGCCGCCGTCTTCGCCAAATCCACCATAGCCGCCGTCTTCGCCCATCCACATCCAACCGGCCAAGCTTCATCTCCATCTCTCTCCTCCACCCCGTTCGCCCAAAGCCTCCACCAAACCTCCAAATCAAATAACCCCAAATCTGGCTGCCATCCTCAATCGCCAGTCGCCATCTCTGTCGTTCGTCTCACTCACCAAGATCGATGAGAAGAGGACCTCCACTCTCCAAATGGCAGACAACACAACCGACTAGGCGTACCGCGTAGCCAATGGCGTTTCTCTTCGCCGTCCACCTCGGCCTGCATCCCGCGTCCCCACTTTCCTCTCCAACTTCGACTCCGTTTTCAACAGCTTCTCTCAGTCTACTCTTCACCTATATGTGTGTCCGCATGCCTTGTGATGATTCATTTCTGCAATTGATCATGATTCATTTGACCCTGTATTTCTGTATCTTTCTTAAACCCCAGTTTTAGT
This sequence comes from Codonopsis lanceolata, assembly GCA_013146195.2. Lineage (NCBI taxonomy): Eukaryota > Viridiplantae > Streptophyta > Magnoliopsida > Asterales > Campanulaceae > Codonopsis > Codonopsis lanceolata. Next base: position 12,629,716 of record CM028377.1, read on the forward strand.
TGATTTTTATGTCACAGATTGCATTTTGGGAAGTCGAATTTTAGTAAATTGAAGCTATTGATGTTACGTTTTATTGTTGGTTTTCTCTTATAGTGGACTGTGGATTGCCATATATTGATTCTTTAATAACAGTTACAAACTTTAGATTCAGATACCGACCTTATATTGGATGCCTCAAACTTGTATATTGGCACACCTTGTCTAGTTATCCATAATTCCATATAACCCAAGGCAGTGGGGAAGTTCATGCATGATTTAGATATTTGTAATTGTCAGTTATCCTTTGTCTTGTTTGACCTTCCAGAGGGTTGAATGATGTTAGTTGGTGAGCCTTGTTGCTTGTGTAGTTTTTTTTTTTTTTTTTTGGGTCATATGCATATTGAAGAACTCCATTTTTCTTAACTAAATCTTTGATCACGGAAGTCGAATTGGGTTTGAGCAGAAAGTTAATTTGGCACCCTCATCTTAGTTTTTGGGAATTTGTTGAGTTTGAACCACTTTTGTAATGACATCTATACAGTTTAAATTTGAGGAAACAAAGCATTTCCATTGTGATTTGAAGATATAACAATATTTTAATGGTTTCACTTATGTGAATTCATAGCTTAAATTCAGGATTTGATCATGTATGAAACATGGTCGTTTTATTTGATCCCTAGTTGCAGGCCCTCTTTTAGAAATCACATGGAATGATTTGGTGAACCTCGTGGCGGTTTAGATGACATATTCAGAATGCTACAGAAATTTGAAGTTGAATGCATGTGTTCTTAATTGTCCTTTTAGTGCTCCTAATTTATTTCTTTACCTCCTATATGACATTCTTAAATAGGTTTAGCTACTGATAGTAATTCCCTTTCTTATTCAATTTAGTTGTTCAAGTTCTCGATTGATTGAGTTTTTGCATTGCTGTATATCTGAATAAGTTGGCCTCTTAAAGACTCTGGAACCTCTATGCTCACTAGAGTCTAAATAGTAATTAGAGTTTGTTATTTGAACATGCAATTTGTAACTTACATTACATTAGAGAAAAAAAAATACAATTTTTTATTATAACTTTGTATTTTACAGGTTCATTCCAAAGCAGACTCTTTGAAATACATTGAATCATGTGTGTTCTATGTTAGTAATCCCCCTAGATCTAATTATTCAACCATTCCTCTTTTTGTGCCTGATGATGTTTGTTAGTTCACAGTTGAATGGATTGGTTTTGTTTTTCTATGGATATTGGTTTAACAACTTTGAGTGGGTCGATAAAATATACTCCATCCATCCCTTAATTAATAATTAGTGTCATGTTTGATTTTTTGTTACTTCTTTTTCTTTTCTTTTACTTTTTTTGAAAATGGGACTTTTTTCTTAGACAAACAAAAAAAGAAAGAAATAGGATTTATTTATGTGGGGTGATCGTGAGTATGAATTAGTTCTAATGGGGATGGGACACTTCTATATCTAACTCTCATGTTGAGATGAACTAAAGAAGTGTATCTTCTCCCAAAGGCCCCAATGGAGATATCTTTTTGTCAATGTACATTTAATGCTAAACAAGGTTGTCTATTTAACCCTGGTGGAAAAGCCAATGAATTTTCTCACATTGATTCTTGCTTGAATCTTCACACTCATTGATATCTAGCCAAAAAGAGGCATCACAAGACATAATATAAACAATAGTCATAAATCATTACCAAGACATACATATAGAAGAATGGCCAGAGCACCACACAGCGCTATGACACTTATAAGAGGTCTAATGTCTAACATACACACTGTTGTAACCAAGATGCTTCTGCTGTTTGATGTGTGTGAGTGGTTGAAGTAAGGTTATGACCTGGAGTAGTTTCTTTTGGTTAAAGAAATTCTACTAACAGATCAGTTTTTTGTGTTTTGGGGGTCGAGTTTTGTTGTGACTTGTGTGGGAAATGCTTTGTTTTGTGTCTTGGGTAAGACCTGACGTGATGGCTTTAGCATAAGAAAAAGAAAGAAAAGAAGAAGAAAGAATTATAACCACCTTGGCAACCTGGATGCAGGTATGGATTGCCTACGTAACCTAAATTACATTTGTAATGATACCCTCTGTTAGAGCACAAGCTAGAGTTAACACATCCACTATTGGGTTGGCAGACTAGGGCATTTATTTGTGTGGCTTCATGCACTATGATTCAAACAGTAATAAATTGATCACAATAAGGTGGGATGCACATTTGATAAATGATGATTTCAATTTAATTTCATATTGTCTGCTATCTCAATTCATTCAATTTTGACTAACTCTTGTTAAAATGCGTCTTTTGTGTTTTTAATTTTTGTTAGATTAGTGAGCATCGATGGATAGAAGTTGGATAAATATTAAGAATAGAGCAGACTCTGTCTATGAGAAATGGGTAGAAGATTTTGTCAAATGGGCCTCTGATAATAGACCTCATTCTTCCAAGATATTGTGCCCATGTAGGAAATGTCGCAAGCAACGATAATACATCACATAAGGTTAGTTGTTTTTAACTAATATTTTTGGGATGACCTGTTATTGAAGCAATTTTCTAGCAGCATTCATTCAATTTCTTCTATTTCCATTCCCCTGGTTTAATACTCATATTGGGGGTGGGGGAAATAGGGTTGGACCCTTTTTGTTATTATTATTAACTAATTGATTTTGGATAACTTGTACACATTTAGGTTCATCCAGCAAAAAAAGCAAAGAAATGATGATTATGCCATAAATGTATTCCTATGGTAAGCTTCTAAAGCTTCTTGTTTGATCCTATGAAAACAATGACTTACTTTTTCTTGTTGATTTTTAATCAAAATATTAATTTTATTTGGACAAGTTTTCTAGCTGATTGCCGTGAAGATGAAGTTTTTCTTGATCCTCATGTCGTAGGATTTTTTTAATTTTTTTTTAGGTTTTTTTATTAGATATGGTTTACATGGATTGGTACAAGTTTAAATTTCCAAGTTAACTCTAGAAACAAGTTTTTGGTATTAATTGTTATATATGGTTTACATGGATTGTTGTAATAACATTTACAGTTTGATATTTTAAAATTGGTTTTATACTATTGTTTATTTTGTATCTTCAGTTTTGTATTAATTGTTATATTATCAGGTATAAAAATTTATAATAATAGTATTTTTGGGTATTTTTTTTAATTTTTTACATTATTAGCGACGGAAATTCCGTCGTTGAAATTAAAATTTAATTATTTTTAAAAAGCCTTTAGCGACGGAAATTTTTGTCGCTTAAATTAAAATTTAATTATTTTTTAAAAGCCTTTAGCGATGGAAATTTTCGTCGCTTAAATTAAAATTTAATTATTTTTTAAAAGCCTTTAGCGACGGAAATTTCCGTCGCTAAAATTAAAATTTAATTATTTTTTAAAAGCCTTTAGCGACGGAAATTTCCATCGCTGAAATTAAAATTTAATTATTTTTAAAAAGCCTTTAGCGACGGAAATTTTCGTCGCTGAAATTCAACCTTTAGCGACGGAAATTTCCTTCGTTGATATTAACCTTTAGCAACAGAAATTGGTCCGTCGGACATCTGCGACGCGTTATCACCGACGGCCCACTGACGGAAAAATTTTGTCGCTAATGAGCCATTAGCGACGGAATTTTGCCTTTAGCGACGGAAAATTCCGTTGCTAAAGGTCATTTTTCTAGTGGTGATCATTTTTGCGTGTCGGCTCCATAGAGATCATATGGGTTGTTAGCCATTGACGGATCCGCAACTTCTTCATGTTTATTGGGGTCCATGCCCAGGTGTCGAGCAGACCACTTTCTATCTGGCGTACAGGGTCCTTCGCCAGTTTGGCAGGGAGCGGGTCATCCCAGATGTGAACCGTCCTCTGACTGAGGAGCTGTAGATGAATAGGGATGTGGGCAACCTTATCCGTGACATGTGACGGTTCAAATTTGACTCGTGGGAGGCAGCTTATGCCTATTCTGTGTATATGCTCTTGTCCCATGAATATTTATCATGGGTGCTGCCGTGCTGGTAGCCGCTGAGGGGCATTCCTGCGTTACTCGACATGTACTGAGGCGGATGCCGGGCAGGCGAGTGAACAATGGCCTAGATGCTCGCCTAATGGAGATATGCGAGGATTTGGAAAGCTCGGGGCTGGTAGTCCCTCGAGTTCTGTAGGAGGACTTCAGGCGGGTGCATGGACTTGGTTCCCGGATGGCTCCTGATCCAAATAAGGCAGGTCCCAGTGATGTGCCTCCCAGATTGAGCAATGCAAGTCGGCAGAGCAATCCCCGGCAAGCAGATGAGGCTGTTCTTCCTCAGGCTGGCAGACGAAATACTGCCCACAGAAGTGACGGTGCTGGCCCAAGTCGTCCGGCTGTTCAGGACAACGGCGACGCTGATGATGAAGAAGATGAGGACACTTCTGGTGGTTCTCGCGCTGGTGAGACTGAAGCTTCTTTTGTGCCTCGCAGGAGTATATGGTCACGGCTAACGGACCGTTCCGAGGCCAATCTGTAATAAAAGGATAGTGGGGGGGGGAACAGGATATATAGGTAGCATATAGTATGTATATAGACAAATGTACAGGAATAAATGCTAATCTTAAATGTCTTAGACACTTATTCCTAGGCTGCACCTTATGGACTGTGTTATGTTATATTTTGATGTTTTATGCAAGCTCTGTCGTGGTTTTTCTCTTTAGTCAGTCAAGACTCTGCATATGTTGAAGATTTTGGCCGGTCGAAGGTCAGATGTTGAGGATTTGGAAATTGTATTTCCTCTCCTTTTTCTCCTGTTTTGTTTTTTTTGTTATGCTCTAACTTTTTCCTAGGTTACCCTTTCGGGTTTTCAACCTAGAGAGCCCTTATTTCTTCTTTTGTTTTTTTTTGTGCTATAATTTTTGCCTATGCCGCCCTTTCGGGTTTTCAACCTAGCGAGCTGGAGAGGAAAGCAATCTGCAAGATATGTTTTGGCTCACGCATAGTACATTTTAAGCTTATCGAGGTTGAAGGGCTGAACAAGGTCTTCCCCATCTTGATTTGTAAGGAGCACTGCACCTCCTGACCGGATTTGTTTGACAATGTATGGTCCCATCCAGGGAGGCTTCCATTTTCCCCTAGTATCGACATAACAAGGAGGTTTTTCGCGAAGTACCAGGTCTCCGAATTGGATATCACGGCTTTTAATTTTCTTGTTGAATGCTCGGGCTATTCACCTTTGATATGCTCGAGTGTGTTCCAGGCTAGTAGCTGTCGTTCGTCGATCAAGGCTAATTCTTCGTAGCGCTGCTTGACCCAGTCAATTTCAGATATGTCCGAATCCATCATTACTCTAAATGATGGGATTTCAATTTCAATGGGCAGTAGTGCCTCCATGCCGTATGCCAAAGAATAGGGGGTGGCCCTAGTGGGTGTACGAACTGAAATACGATAGCCCCAGAAGGCTAGTGGGAATTTTTCTAGTCAGTCTCTTCCTGTGTCGGCCGATCCATATCGCTTTCCCACCGTGTCATTTTCAATTAGGAAATTTTGCATTTCTACTTATGAAGTAGATGTCATTTTCAATGTAGGAATTTTCAGCATAGCCCCTACTGATGTATCTGAGACGGTTAAACATAAGAGGAGAGGTTTGTGTATATGGGGAGGACCTAGCACTAGTGGATTGGTAAGGTAGGCTTTTATTTTTACGAAGGCTAGCTCGGATTTTCCGTCCCAGATCTGGTCAGTATTTTTCTTTAGGAGCTTGAATAGGGGCTCACATATGGAGGTCAGCTGTCTGATGAAGCGACTGATATATTGTAGCCCGCCCAGGAAACCTTTGACTTTTGTTGGCGTCTTTGGCTGCGGCATATCTATGATGACTTTGATTTTGGCTGGCTCGATCTCGATGCCTTGCTCGGTCACCATGAAACCCAGGACCTTGCCTTTGGTAACCCTAAATGTGCATTTGGTGGGGGTTAAGCTTCATCTGATGCTTTCTTAACCTTTCGAAGAATTTTCGAAGGTCTTTGATGTGGGCACCGTTGGCGTCACTGGAGTGCACGATCATGTCGTCAACGTACACTTCGACTTCTTTATGGATCATTTCATGGAAAAGGGCAGTGGAAGCTCTTTGATATGTAGCCCCATCATTTTTTATTCCAAACAACATGACATTGTATAGGTAGGTTCCCCAGGGGGTAGTGAATTATGTTTTTTCCTGGTCCTCTGCTGCCATTTTGATTTGGTTGTAGCCCAGCATGCCATCTATGAAAGATCTTATTTTGTGAGAAGCCACAACCACAACATCTACCACAATATCAATGTTGGGTAGAGGGAAGTCGTCTTTGGGTGATGCCTTGTTGAGGTCGCGGAAGTCTACGCAGATCCGAACCTTTTCGTTGGGCTTCGGAACGATCACTATATTTGACAGCCAGATCGGGTATTCAATGACCCGAATGAATTTGACATGCATCCGCTTCATGATTTCCTCTTTTACTTGTAGTGACCATTCTGGTTTGATTCGACGGAGTTTCTGTTTGACTGGCTGAGCATCAGGATAAGTGGGGATCCGATGTTCAACAATGGCTGGATCCAACCCAAACATATCTTCGTAGGACCATGCAAAGATATCCACAAATTCTTTAAGGAGGTCAATAAGTGCTATCCTTTCAGAACCTTGCAGGTAGCTGCCTTTGATTTCATTGTTCAACCCAGATTGATGGCGGGCAAGTCTTCATCTGCTGCTGCTGATTGGTGCTTTTCCTGGTGCCTGGCTGACTTGGTGAGCACAAACAAGTAATTTTTATCTTTTGGATCCATTTAATCAAATGACTCATTACTAAAATTAATTAATGTGTCTTTTAATGAAGGTGCAACTAAGGAATACGCAAAGACATCTAGATTATCATTATTAGCAAACTATACAGGGTTATTTACATTATTGAGGACCTAGGGCTTGAGATCCTTAATTTTAGGGAGCGGATCGGTAGATGACCAATCCGTAAGGCTATAAAAAGGATGGGGGGAATAATATATCCAAAACGGTCCACCAGATCTGCGAACGTCAAGAGCGAGCCAGTCGTAATATACCAATTCTGCAGAGGCAACAATAGACTCAAACTCGGTAGGGAGCTTTTCATAGCTAGTGCCTTCATCTATCATACCTAGAAAACTGTCTCCCAGACAGTCATACGAAACTCCTCTCTCTTTTATTTGAAGGGGGTATTCACAACACCTTTATTCGGGCTAAATAGGTTTCCTTACCTTTTAAACTTTATTTGCTTGATTGGTCTCAAAAATTCTTGTGCCTGCCGCTGTAATTATCTCGTTGTCAATGAGGTCCTGAGTGGCATTTTTGAGTGAATAGCACTTGTCGGTGAGATGACCAGTGCAGCAATGGTATTCACAAAATTGGCATGGTTCCACGTACTAGGTAGTGGATTGGGAGGTTGATAATTAGCAACGGGTTTAAGTATCCCATGAGCCCATAGTGTTTGGAAGATTTCAGATCTTGGGGCAGGTAAATCATCATAATTCCTTGAGATTAGTTCTCTCCTTCCTTTTGGTTTGGATAGGATACCAGGCTGGGGTTTGGTCAAGTACCAAGGTTGCGCTTTTTCTTTTGGGGAATATTGTGCTAAGACTTGATTGCTTGGGCTCCTGTATAAGGGAGGTTTTTCTTCATATGCATAAATTGTTCCTATTAAAGTTCCATGAGCCATTTGCTGAGAATAAGTATTTGAAGGATCATGGGGAAGGTAATTTTTTGTAGTGCATTTAGGTGAAGGAGTTCGGGGTTGGTTTCGGGAGGTGGATTAAGGTTATAAGCGTTTGGAATAATACCACCTTGGGAAATAGGGTCGATATTTGGTTGAAGGCTGGTACTTGGCTGCTTTTTGGAGGCTTGGAAAAGGATATTTTCCGTGGTATCAGGACAGTTTATTTAAGGAAGGAAAGAAGTATCAGGAGCAAACTTTAGGCTTTTAACTTGTTGAGAAATAGTGGCAAGAGTTTCTGAAAAAGTTGTCAAAAGATTGCTAACCACTTGATTTGTCACCTTTTCGACATAGGCATCCAATTCTTTTTTTAGCCATATTTCAAATCCAGAAGGAGGTGCGTACTCAGGAGTTTCTTTTTCTGGTTCCCGACTGTTCTACTCATTGCTGGTCCCAGTCATGGTCTGCTTATTTTTAGCTGCCATACTGCTCCAATTTGTACCCTCAGTACTGATTCTACATTTTTCTGATCTGATCCTGATACTGTTTTGCTCATGGCTGAAGGCTTTTTGGGATTGGAGTACAGCGTGCCTTTATTAATATTTTTTATTATTATTCATTTTCCCTATAATTGATCGGACAAGCACCCACTTTGTTTTGACAGTCTCAGGACTATTCCTGGAACAGTGGATTCTTTCTCCAGAGTATAGGAGCCTCGTATTCCATCTGCCTTTCGACTCTCCAAGATCGGACTAATCTCAGGCGAAGGGCCTATACTATTTCCGGGATCCACCATTCAAAATAGTCTAGGTCGATCATCGAAAATTATTAGTCAACCCCTGTGTATACTTTTATTCATATCTCCGTCATCTTTTTTTTTTTTTTTTTTTTTTTTTGCTTTGCACTTTTTTTTTACAGGGACTGGCCAATGATTTAGAGACGTAAAAACCGATCGGTCCATGAAGTGTCCTGAAAAACTAAATGCAATTTAACGTTGGCAGATGCAGGGGGTAAGCTGGTCATGGTGTAGGGTAGCAATTTGGAATGTTTCTACGTGCGTGCGCGTGTGTGCGATATCTAGAAAGCAGTAAAATCTCTTATTCTTTTTTTTTTCCATATATAAAGCAGTAAATAAAACAGATATGACCCATCTTGCTGTTCTTTGTGGATTTTCTCGGCTTTTTTAGTTTGAGTGCGAGCAAGCAACCATTCAGATGAAGAAATAGAAAGAAAAGTGGGGAATCTATCTATTTCTATTAATTACATATTGATCCTAGTCCCCAAAATAAAATGACAGAATAAAAGAATATGTACATATTTTTATGTGATGAAAATAAAGCACACATAATAATAATATAAAGTAGAAATAAAGTAATAATAAAAATAAAGCCCCAGCCCTTTTGTTATGCTGCCCGGAAATCTACTTAATTATTTTTAATTTTATTTTGTTTTTTTGTAAATATTCTTATAATGGTATCTGGAACGAAACTGCTACAAGATGGATGATCATATCCACAAATATATATACAAATATATAAAAATGCAATATTTAAAATGCTAAAGAAATATAATAAGCATATTTTAGCCAGAAACTAAAGAAAACTGATTTTTTTTCTTTTTTTTTTTAAATGAAAACTGATTCTAGCCCTCCATTTTTATTTTTTAAAAAAATAAAAACAACCTCTCCAGCAGAGTCGCCACTGTGAGCGCCCCGGAATATATCCCCCCGGATTGCGCGCTCCTTTTTTTAGGGGAACCCGCGGCTCGGGGAGGACATCACTATTTTCATTCCATCCTCCCTTGTTTAGGGGAAGATGAAATTAAAAGTACAAAAAGAGTGTTGTCGAAAAGCGTGTTGAATGCGCCTCGGTCACTTGAGTGTGCTTCTTTTTTTTTTAGTCAATTATGAGAGCTTTGGATTTTTATGTATCTCACTCTCTATTGTTTAGGGGAAAACAAGATACAGAAAACGCATCACCCTCTTCATTCCCATCGTCCCTTGTTTAGTGGAAAACGGAAAAGTGCAAAAAAAAGATGTTGCGAAGGCGCGTGGGAACACGTCTTGCCTCACTGTGGACTTGAAAATCATCATAGGACACTATGAGTGCATTGGATTTCTCCGTATCTCATCCTCCCTTGTTTAGGAAAAAACAAGATACAAAAAATGCATCACCCTTTTCATTCTCATCGTCCCTTGTTTAGGGGACAACGAAAAAGTGCGAAAAAAGGATCTTGCGAGCCTCACTGTGACCTTAGATTTTGGATCGCTATGAGTGCTTTGGGTTATTTCGTATCTCATCCTACCGTGTTTAGGGGAAAACAAGATACAGAAAATGTATCACCATTTTCATTCACATCGTCCCTTGTTTATGGGAAAACGGAAAAGTGCAAGAAAAGGATGTTGTGGGCCTCACTATGATCCAAAATGCTGCAACAGAGTTGCCATCTTTATTTTAAGGAGAAATAAAGAAAAACCAAAAAAATAACCAGAGTTTGTAAAAAAGGGTTCGGGGGTTAAGTTACGAGGTGGGAAGGTGTTAGGCACCCAACTCGCCCTTTCGGTCTCAAAAACAGTTTTTGGCTAAAATATCCTTTTATTATATTTATTCAGCAAATGAAATAAAGTATTAAAGCATATATATCTGTATCTACATTATTTACATATTTGCAGCTGCCTCCTTCCAGTAATTACAAATACATTTATAAATAATTGGCCATAATAATGGCTCTTTTTAGTGCTATTTTCTATAGAGATCCGGGCAACGTAACTGCTTATATTTTTTTACATTTGGCCGGATGAAAATAGTGCTTTTATATAAAAATCTCTTAAAGACTTACCTTTAAAAGCGTAGGTTGTGCTCGCTCTGTCCTTCCGGGAGATGGAGTCTTTTGCTGCTGTTGTGATTCGGGCAGAGTAACTGCTTCCGAAAGATGCTTTCAGGCATCGTGAAACGGGCGGAGCAACTACTTGCGTTTTTGTTGTTGTTTGCTTGCTGCTGGCGGAAATCAGGCAGAGCAACTGCTTGCTTCTAACAGATTTGGCCTGTGGATTCGGGCAGAGTAACTACTCTTTTATGGATTTTCGGACCAGAGAAATAAGGTGGAACTCTAGCTGAAAGGATAAGGTTCACTTTGACCCGTTGGATTTGTGTTTGGAGGAGATTTGACGGAGCTTCAAGGCTTATAGGATGAGGGGTACTCTATCTCTCGCTTACTGTGTAAACTGAATGCTGTTTCTTTTACTGTGTGAATTGTGTGCGGAGTGAAATCGTCCTTCTTTCACTGAGGCCGAGCACCTCTATTTATAGTTGGGGATGGGGATCCCGTTGGCATTTTGAGTTATCTTCCTGTGCTTCATCGGCTTGTACCGCGCGCTTGAAAGAGTGTATCGGAGGCAATGTGCTACAGTGCACTAGCACTATGCTGGTGCCACCCACATATGAAGTGGGCGCCGCACCTGGTTCCCCTATGAGGGGCACCAGGTTCCAAACTTAGGCCCCTTTTTGACACTTTGGCCCCTGCATTTAACTGTTTTGCGCATCCTGCTTTCCCTTTTGCATTTTTAAACCCTGTAACTTGACATTTGTTACATTTTAACAGGTCTTGATATCGCATGTCATGTCACATACCAGGGGTATGAAATTGGGGTGTCTACAATATATGCCTCTAATTTTGTGGGAGATGGCGCTGGGTTTTGGTATATATTGGAGGGATTAGGGGTAACTGGGTTTATTCCTGGGATTGGATGAGGTATTTGGTAAAGATTTTGAGGAGGTAGGATATTTGCAGCTTCTGTCTGACGACTATGATCATTGAAAGGTTGATAGGTTGTTACTTGTCCTGGCTGGGCATAGTTTTAAGGATCCATATGTGGGCTATTTTGGAGTGGATTGGTGATGGGAAATGGAAGGCCACTTGGATTTTGAGGTATATGGGTGTTTGGAAAAGGATATGGTGGGTTTGGTAAGAAATGGTTGAAATTTTGTAATAAGTATTTGGTGAGAAATTGGTGATTGGGGCGCTGGCGGTTGGTGGAAGGTTAGTGTTAGAATGAGGGTTTGGGTTTAGAGAGCATGAGAAGTAGATGCTTCTTGAGGGGTTGCAGGGAAAGAGGTTCCCTCATCACTGGGCCTTAGACCTTGCACAAGATTTTCCATCTGGCTCATTATGCGATCAGCCTGTGCACCTAAATTTTGATCTAACCACTGCTGCATAGCCGGAGTTGGAACGTACCTGGGAGCCCCTGTATCAATACCTACGGTAGCCTGTTCATTTTCAGCGGCCATTTTGCCCAAATCTGTACTCTCTGAACTGATTATGATATTTTCTAATCTGACCCTGATATTCTCTGATCTGACCCCTGTGATGTATCCCGTATCAACCGACCGGTATTATCTCTTCCCTTTCAAACTCAGGCCAGATTTCTGAGGAAAAAGGGTTGAAGGTATCAGGAGGGAAGGTTCCAGGCTTTTGGGTTCAAGTACAGTGTGCATTTATTATTATTATTGTTTATTATTAATCAATTTCTCCTAAGATTGATCGGACAAGCACTCACTTTGTTTTGACAGTCTCGAGATTATTCTTGGAATAGTGAATTCTTTCTCCAGAGTATAGTACTTTCGTATTCCACCTGCCTTTCGACTCCCCAAGATTGGATTGATCTCAGGTGAAGGGCCTATACTCTTTCGGGATCCACCATTCAAATGGTCTAGGTCGAATATCATAAAAATCATTAGTTAGCCCCTATGCATATATCTTTATTTATATATATCTTTTTTTGCTTTTTTTTTTTTTGGCAGTAGGAATTGGTCAATAATTCAGAGATATAAAAACTGATCAGTCCATGAAGTGTCCAAAGAATCGATATGCAATTAACGTTGGCTGATGCAGGGGGTAGGTTGGCCATGGTGTAGGGTAGCAGTTCGAAATATTTCTACGTGCGTGCACGTGTGTGAGGTATCTAAAAAGCAATAAAGTCTTTTTTTCAGATATAAAGCAGTAAATAAAGCAGTTAATGGCCCGTCTTTCTGTTCTTTGTGGATTTTCTCGATTAATTAGTTTGAGTCCTTGAAAGGACGGGGCGAGCAAGCATAACGGTCATTCAGATTAATAAATAGAAAGAAAAGTGGGGAATCTATCTGTTCCTTTTAATTACAAATTGATCTTAATCCCCAAAATAAAATAACGGAATAAGAGAATATTTACATATTTTGCGCGAAATAAATAAAGCAAACAAAATAATAATAATAAAATAAAGCGATAATAAGCCCCAGTTTTTTTTTTTTGTTATCCTTCCTGAAATTCTATATTTTCTTTATTTGCAATGGTACCTGGAACAAAGCTGCTGCAAGTTTCGCGGTTATTTGCACAAATATATATATATATATATACAGATATATAAAAATGCAATATTTAAACTGTTAAATCAATATAATAAGCATATTTAGCCAAAAACAAAAGAAATACTTTTTTTTCTTTTTTTTTTTAATGAAAAATGAGTCTAGCCCTCAGTTTTTATTTTCTTTAAAATAAAAACAACGTCCCAACAGAGTGGCCGCTGTGAGTGCCGCAGATTTTCGGTCGATCCCCCACTGATGAAAAGCGGGTGGTTTCAAAACCTTTAAGGCGCGTGGAATATGCCCGGCCTCAATTGTAGACTCAATATGTGATAAGCAGAGTCGTCATCTTTATTTTAAGGAAAAACAAAGAAAAATCAAATGTAACCAGATTTGCAAAGGGTTCAAAGACTAAGTTACGAGGTGGGAAGGAGTTATACACCCAACTCGCCCTTTCGATCTCAAAATAGATTTTTGACTAAAATATGTTTTTTTATAGTTATTTAACAGATGAAATAAAACATTTAAATATACATATCTGTATATATATTATTACAAACTTGCAACAGCCTCCTTGGAGTTACAAATACATTTATAAAATTTTGGCCATAACAATGACTATTTTTAGTGCTATTTTCTATAAAATTTGGGCAGCATAACTGTTTATTTTTATTACATCAGGCCGATCTAAATAACACTTTTTAATAAATAAAACTTTAAATAGCATTCCTCTTGAAGCGTAGGGGTTTTATCCCGTACGAACTAGCTTCTAGTAGACTTTAGGGTGCGCTCGCTCTATCCTTCCGGGAGAGGAAGTCTTTTTGCTGCTGTTTTGTTGTTGTGGGGATTCGAGTAGAGTAACTGCTTTCGAAAGTTGCTTTTCGGCCTCGGGATCCGAGCGGACCAACTGCTTGCTTTTTTGTTGTTGTTTGCTTGTTAACGGTGGAAATCAGGCAGAGCAACTCCTTGCTTTTTGCTGATTTGGCGTCTGGATTCGGGCAGGACAACTGGTCCTTTTGGGATTTTGGAACAGGTGGAATAGGGCGGAATCCTATCAGGGTAACTAGGTTTCACATTGGCCGGCTGATTTTAGAGTTTAGGGGAAATTTGGTGGAGCTTCGGAGCTAGAGGAATAAATCTCTCGTCGTTCTCTCGGGAGAGCGATCACTCATTGCGCGGTGAAAAGTTATGTTTTCTGAGTGCCGGATGCCTCAATTTATACGCGAGAATCCTGGCTTTCTTCGTGATTAAGTATCATCCATTGAGCTTTAACGGCTTGTACCACGCGCTTGGAGAATTGCACCGAAGACAAAAGGCTACAGTGCAGGAGGCACTATTGGCCGCCACCCACAATGGAAGTAGGGGCGGCTCCCAAAGGAGCTATGGACGGTGCCTGGTGGTCCTTGGGCAGCTCCTAAGGGCTTTTCTGTTTTGATTTTTGGCACTTTGGCCCCCTGCAATTCACTGTTCATGCATCCTTTTGCATTTTTTGCAATCTAAACCCTGTAACTTGACATTTGTTAGCTTTTAACAGGTCTTGATATTTCATGTCATGTTACATACCAGGGGAACGAAATTGGGGTGTCTACAATATCCTAGAAAGTATCCAGAAGCATAAATGATTAAATCAAACAAGTTACCTCCTAGGCCGAAGAAAAGCCATTGAAGTTGGAGGATTCGTTGCGGCTTGAATGGTCCATCGAAGAATAAAGCTCGGCTAAGCCTGCCTGTCCCCAATCAAATTCAGAAACCCGGTACAGATCCCGGAGACATCCCAGAATAGATACCCATAAAGTGGTGGACGAATTTGTAAAAATAGTCGTCCCCAAAAAGAAAAACAGAAACGCTTGGGTCACTCGAGTTACAGCCTCGTAGTCATCATCATCTACATGCCCCGCGTTCTGTTCAAGCCACCTCTTTACACTACGGATGCGGACTTTATCTGAGCTCTTGTAATCAAGCACAAGGCCCAATAAGTCTTCAACCACCTCATGTTGATGGTGGAGGTTGAAATCTGATGTCAAATTCCTACCGGTTCCGATAGGGATACCCGTGATCGCAGCAAAATCGCAAGGGGTCATAGTAGCTTCTCCCTAGCTGAAGTGGAAGGTATAGGTGGTGTCCCACCAGTACTCCCTCAAGACCTCGTGAGCTGATAAGTGACTACAAAAATCACCAGCAGGTCGCAAAAAAGTTGCCAGACCATTCTGCTACACCAAGATCCTCGCCTGCATCGGCAAGGAATCCGAGTAATGGTCTTCCGTGCCTGAAAGAAAAAAAAACTTATCATCCCAAAGAAAAAAACAACAAAAAAGCAACAACAAAACAAAAAAAAGGTAGATTAATTCACTTCTTTCATATCATTTTATCGTACATGCCATATTTTATGTCATTTCATTAATTATGTCATATTATATCATGTCCATACTCATTGTCCATTTTATAAAAATATTTGGTATATTTTCCTTTTGTTCATACATTTCTCATATAATTATCTCGTATAAACATTTATTTTAAAATAAATGCATATTGGATTTTTATGATTTAAAATCATTCTTTTGTCATTTAGTGAAAACCAAGATATCATGAAAATATTTCAGAAAGAGAGAGAAAGTCATATTTCTACTGTAATTACTATGCGGGCATTAAGGCACCCATTCTGCATATATATCTCATAGGAATATATATATTATAGCATTCTATTTTTGTGCATTTATCCGCATGACATGTTCTATTTTGTCTGAATCAACATGTGCATACATCCGAAAAATAGTGTCAGTTGCAAAAACATACATTACAGAATAAAATAGTGTCAATTGGATAAACATGCATCGCAGAATCAAATAGTATCAGTTGCATAAACATGCATCGCAAAATTAAATAACATCGATGTCATATTTTTCATATACTTTAAATTTACAAATACATCATCCTAGTATAAATCATTTATGCATAAACACCAAAATTGAAACAACAGATATATATATACTCCAAAATTATCACCAAAAATCCAATAACCCAAGAGATTCAAAAATAAAATAAAATTAAACCAAGTGGGTTTGAAAATTTTTGAAGACTTACAGCCTGATCGAGAAGATTAGTAATGTGAGTATGTTGATCTCGATGGATATTGCCCCAATCATTGTTAGAGTACCAGTATCTGGCAACATTTCGATTCAATGGAGGAATTTCCCCACGTCTTTGGCACGATTCCGAGCCTACATGAGTCTTTCCCTTCCTAGATCTTGAAGAGGAAGCCATTTAGTGAGTCAAACAATTTATTTGAGTGAAGAAATTGAAGAAATGATGAAGAAATGGCAGCAAAAATGGAAGAAAATGGTTTGCTGATGTTGCTGCCTTGCCCGTGAATGATAAAGGGGAGGGAAAGTTTCCTTTTCCTCCCCTCCAGGATTCATTTCAGCGAATAAAACCCCAGGTTTTCCCAAAGTACAAATTGGCCCCTGATGTCCTAACGGAGACTTAACGAAAGTTAATGTTCTTCAACAAAAGGTTAACAGCTCCCACCCACATCCACATATTGTCTTTAAATTTACAATATGTCTTTTTAAATTCCACATCCACATCCTGTCTTTAAAATTTACAATCTGTTTTTTCAAATTCCAAATCCACATCCTGTCTTTTCAATATACACATGTCTTTCAATATACATTTTCTTTTCAATATACATTGTATTTTCAATATACACTATCTTTCAATTTACACCTATCTTTCAATATACAATTTCTTTCAATATACACATGTCTTTTCAATATACACTGTCTTTTCAATATACATTGTCTTTCAATATACACATGTCTTTAAATTTACATTGTCTTTCAATTTACACCTCGTTGTTGAAGTTGTCGACTAGAGCCGAACTACGTTTGGTCTGATTCCTGAAAAGGACACGTAGGCAGCCTACTCAGTAGGTAGTACCATCATAGCACTTTAATTTGTATCATATAAGCTTCATTCCAAAAACAGTCCATCGTAGCATAAGAGCATGAGTATAAAGTGTTGCATCATAAACTGCTGCATGTTACATTCTTCCATGTTATAATTTCCTCGAAATTTGGGAGTCTATTCTTATCAACAATGTTCGTTTATTGATAAATTTTGGTTTACTTATAAACTCCATCATTGAGGGGTTCTGTAAAAACACCCCAATTTTTTACCCATGTTTATGACATGCCATAAAATATCAAGACCTGTTAAAAAGACTAACAGATGTCAAGTTACATGGTTAAAAGTGCAAAAGGACGGGAGATTTAACAAACAGTGAATTGCAAGGGGTGAAAGTGGCCAAAAATAGAAGAAAAACAAAAGTGGGAGCAGCTATAGCCAAAATGGGCGCTGCGCCCAAAATAGCTATAGGCGGCTCCCAGATGTGGTATAGCCAGCACACCTTTCTCCTGTGCACTGGTGCAGTTAGCTTTGATACAAGTCTTTTAGTGCAAGGTACAACATTCTGAAGCACAGACAGATAATATCTGTTGTTTCTTCGCTGCTAAGGATGCCCAAACTCTGCCTATAAATAAAGGGCTCACCCAGTGCGCAAAACATAGAAAATTTACGGAAGAAACAAGCGAAGAGCAGTTACGCTGTTAGTTTCCAATCCAACCCTGAAGCTTTGTTAGGCTGCCAAAATCGCCCCTAAACACAAACTCTTCGACCAAAGTAAACCTTAGTTACCCGACTAGGTTTCCGCCCTATTTCACATGTTCTAAAATCCCATACAGAGTAGTTGTCATGCCCGAATCCAGACGTCAAATCCAGCAAAAGTAAGCAGTTGGTCTGCCCAATTTCAATCTCGACAACAACAAACAAGTAAAAGCAAGCAGTTGTGCCACCCGAATCCCGATGCGAAAAGCAACCAAAGGAGCGCTACGATTCGTTGCGAACCGACAACAACAACAACAACAACAGAAAAAAGACTCTCTCTCCCTGAGGGACAGTGCAAGCACATCCTAAAACCTGTCAGAAGAGAAGTTGATCCGGGATAAAGCCCACATGCTTAAAGAGGTAGGTACCCTAAAGTTATATAATATTTTGTCTATAAAATAATACTATTTAAAATAATAATATATCACGAAATAAGTCGTTATAATGCTAAAATTTTGGGTGTAAATAGCACTAAAATAAGTCGTTATTATGGACTGATTTTTATAAAATATTATCTGCAACTCTAAAGTGAGGCTGTCGTAATTTTATTTATTTCTTTTGTCATATATATATATATATATATATATATATATATATATATATATATATATATATATGTTTTATTTAAGTTCTTAAATTTATAAAAGGATTATATTAAACCAAAAATCTATTTTGACTCCGAAAGGGCGAGTTGGGTGCCTAACCCCTTCCCAACTCGTAAGTTAGCCTCCGAACCCTTACTAATCTGGTATATTTGGTTTTTTTTTGTTTATCCTTAAAATAAAGATGACGACTATGTTATTTATATTTTGAGTCCACAATTGAGGCCGAACGTATTTCTCACGCTTTTGAAAAGTTTGAAACCACCAGCTTTTAGTGGCACGATCCGTAGTAAAAACGGGGCACTCTTTTTTTTTTTTTTTTTTTTTTTTTTTGAAGAAGCAGGGAGGCACCTGCGGGAGTTTATTAAAAAAGAATAGGAAATACAAACTTGAGGGGGGCAACCAGCCGTACCCTTATGACGGGGGGACAAAGGAGCCTTACCTCTGAAAAGAAATACAATGCATTAAGTAATGCTAACATAAGGAGTATGATTAGCATCAAGCAAAATAATCCCCCTAAGAAATGGGAGCGACTCTCACAGAATCATGGAAGACGAGTCTATATGAGAGTCACAAGCTAGATTGGCAAGGCTGCGCCTTTGTTAGCTTCTCGGAAACAATGAGAGAAAGATAATCGCATCTCAGATTGTATCTTAAGAATATCTCTGACCAAATAAGAATGGATCCAAGGTAACTTATGACCTTTGGAGAAGCAATTGAAAAGCACTTTCGAATCTGTTTCTATGACAGCATCAGTAAAGCCTTGATTATAGAGCCATTTCACACCATAGAAGAGAGCTTTAATCTCAGCCACCATATTTGAGCATACTCCATAAAAATGAGAATAAGCAAAAATGCAGTGGCCCATATGATCCCGGATAATCCCATCACCTCCACTAATTCGGGATTACCCCTACTAGCGCCATCGAGTGAGTTTAAGTCGACTGAAGGAGGATTAGCCCAAGCAACTTGACGAATAAGAACATGTTTTCTGCGACCAAAATGATTTTGGAATGATCCATCAAGCTTTGAAATGTGATAGTTGGAAGCCAAAAGGATAATCTGCGGCTTCGAGGCGAAACATTTTTAATTGCTCTGAAATAGAAATCTTTTGATTATCAAAGCCGATTTGCCGAGCTTTCCATATGTTCCACAGAATGAGAGACGGGATCAAAGAGTAAGGTAAAGCCCTATTATGAAGCCACCAAGAGAAGCACCGCTGACGGATAGTGCTTGAATAAACTGGAACGCCAAAATTGTTGTGGAAATAGAGCCATATCGAAGAAGCAAATCTGCTGAGAATAAAAACATGCAAGAAAGTCTCGCAATGTCCCTCATCACAACAATGGCAACGCGAAGCAAGAGAGAAACCTTTTCTGCAAATAGCTTCATCCAACGGAAGTTTCTGGGCAAAGAGCCTCCACACAAATATGCTAATATGAGCTGGCAAGGATTTATGCCAAATGAAATCCGAAGAAAGAAGCTTGGGCTGAGCATTTCGGAGCAAATTAAAAACCGAAGCAAGAGAGAAGACTCCCGAATCTGAAGCTGACCAAAAGGGCCGATCGTCAGAATTGTTGATTGAGATATTTTGGTCGGTAATTAGAGCCAAGTCGAGCGAGGCGAAAATCACCAAAAAGCTTCGGCAGTGTTACTAGGACAGCCAGAAGGTCTAATAAGCCGAGTATTGTGAATCCAAGTATCGAACCAAGCCGAGCAAAGCCCCTTACCGATTATCCAAAAAATGTGTGGTTCAGCAATCAACCGAGCACTCACAAAAAACGGGGCACTCACAACATCGAAGATCACAGTTTTGCAATAAACATAATCTCATAACAAAGATCATAGTTTTCACAACAACCATTCCATTTGCTCCTAACATATGAAAACTCTATTGATATATACAACTCAAAGCCTAACAGGACCTTTTAAAAAACTCCATTGATATCCCCTAATATATGTTTTAATTCATAGTAGCACATTCACCATTTTCTAGTCAACATGAACATAACTGTACCATTTGGACTCAAAATGTCATATACACAAATCAACAAAACAATTACAACAACCCATACCCTAACATTTCCAATTACTCCTAACTTGAGATTTGAGCAAAACAATTTTCATGTCTTTCATCACCAGTTCTTTTTCAAGCCTCTTGATTTCCTTTTTTAAGTGTAACTTTCTTGTCTTTTTTCTTTTCCAACTTCATCACAGTCTTGGTTAACTTACGTTTCAATTCAACAGCATCTTGGCTCATTATACTTGCATCATTTACCCATTCAAAGAAATCACAACTTTTAAGCTTTTACGCATTAATACAAACAAAAACATATATGTCAAAACCTTTGCACACAAAACAAAAGTCACAACCTTGAAACAGAACTAGTGATAACAAACAGAATTTCCAAGATGAAAACAAAAGTCAAGAAAATAGCTTGCATGAAAAATTTCCAAGCTGAAACAAACAGAATCACCAAGAAAATAGCTTCCAAGATGAAACAAATAGAATCACCGAGAATTTTTTTAAGATGATCCAAGATGAAAAAAATGTCAATTTAACATGCACTGTAATTTCCACATCCATAGAATAGCATGCGAGGATTACTCTAAGTTCGCGAAGTCTTCAATGGAGCTGGAACCTTGAAATCACACAATGGAACACCTTTGTGAGTTTTTGCATGTGATTGTCCTATAGATGACGATGCCATGGAACACAATGGAGCCAAATAGGGTTTTCTAGCTAGGAATTGTGGTATAAATGATTCACGATGGAGATTTGAAAAAGATATGTCTGACTAAGAGTAAGATATGTCAGAGAGAAATAGTTAGGACTTTGATCTAGCTAGCGATGTATAACTAGGTTATATACATCTACTAGTATATAGATCATGTGCTTTGCATGTGTTGTTTAGACCTAGAGCATTCTCGTTAGTTTAAAAAAACAGACGGCAAAATTAACGCTAACGGTGGGAGGGAGTAAATTGATCCAAAAAACAGGTTGACGGACCACATTAGATTGTTTTAATGTCCGAGGACCAAAACTTTTTTTTTCAACATGTCCAGGGACAAATCAATATATTAATCCTTTAAAAATATATATTAAAATTTTAATTCGAAAAATATCAAATTCGTTAAAAAAAACTAACCATGACAGTAATTTAGGAATATGAGGAGTTTAAAATAATAATAATAATAATAATAATAATAATTATTATTATTATTATTACACTATATTATTATTTTTATTATTACCATTTACTATTATTATTATACATAGTACAATCTTATCATCATTACCATTTGATATACCCGGCCCAAACCCGGTCACGAGCAGAGTACGAGCTATCCTCACGTGCCGGTCACGAGCACAAACCTTATAAGGCCCACAGGCCTAGCAAGCAAAACGATGGCAGCATCGAGCAGCGAGCATGGTATTCCCGACCAAACTGGCACAGCCCCGCCTGTCGAGGCCTTGCCCGGTAATATGTCCGCCCAATACATCATCCATCATCATGTGTAGGCGCCGGGCCAGCCAACATCGGCGTAAGACACCCGAGCTTGCCCACCAAGACACTATTAAAGATTACCATATGTGGGCAGGACACTTGCCTTATCTGTTCCTGATATCTCGCGACCAACCGCGTATCATGCCTAAAATCTAGGGATTCTCTCCTTGTTGAACAAGATAACAAAGGAAACCACATCCTACCCAGATTCAACCACAAAAGGGCCAATAAATACTCCTCCACCAGCCATAACAAGGTACACGCATTCATACACTCATCCTCTTCCTTGAGCTGCGTATTACGCTTTACACACGATACTTACTCTCGGGAGGTTTCGCGAGGCCCCGCCTTGCACTTCCACTCGAGTTTTCTTTCTTAGCCGGGTTCAAGGAAGCAGATTCAAGCCCAGATATCCTACCCAAAGCATAGACGGCCTGATCGATGTTTTATTTTATCTATTTCCTTGCAAGTGTACAAGACTATTATAAAATAGACTCGGAAGCAAGGGTCGAACCCACAGAGACAAGTGATCACGAACAATGCGGTTATAGATAGCAAATTA
Source organism: Codonopsis lanceolata (assembly GCA_013146195.2). Taxonomy (NCBI): domain Eukaryota; kingdom Viridiplantae; phylum Streptophyta; class Magnoliopsida; order Asterales; family Campanulaceae; genus Codonopsis; species Codonopsis lanceolata. The sequence continues at coordinate 12,652,042 of CM028377.1, forward strand.
TTAACCTAAGGGGGGTTTTTATGTTTAATTCTACTCTAATTTACTAGTTATAGATGTTAACTAATTAGACAGAATAACGATATGAAGATCTTATGGTGAGTGGAAATCTAGGATTACGGGTTTCACTTATATCTCCTTTATGTTCAATTCATAATAATGTCATTCAATGTCTTGGGTTCGTTCACTAAAAATAGATATGGTACGTTGAACAATTGGTTCGATCTCCTCCCAAAAATTCACCCATTCCATATCCTAAGCACGAGAACTGTAATCTAGTCGTCACCTAGATTTATGATCTATCTGTCACCTAGATCATGTAAGAACACGGTCCTAACTTATCACTCTCGTGCCGATAGGTCCAATTTATTGTGTTGGTGAGCCGATTAATGCGACATATGCACTTGGTCATGCGGTATCCGCACCTCTAAGCCTTTATTATTTGCGATTACATTCATTTGTTCAAAGCAAAATAATAGAGGGATTGATAAACAACACAATCAACAAGCATTGAATAAACATATATATAAGAATCAAACCATAAATTCGATACAAGTTACCTCCCACCTCCTAGATTAGGGATGATTTAGTTCATCATAGGCGATGAACAAAGACACATGAAGATGATGGAAGACATGATTTGATCTTCAATACTTGAAATTACAAAACCTAATTATGTTATACAATCTAAAACTACCTAAAATCTATGTAAAGAGAGCTTCCCGTCCTCCTTATGCTTAGGCTCGGCATCGACTTCTATATATACTTGGGAGTTGTGATTGAATCGAATGACGTGTGAAAACCCGAATTTTGCGCGCCTACCTTGCGGTCGCAGGTGCTTGGATACCTGCGTCCGCAAGGTCTCCGATGTGTGTGCTTCTTGGCTCTTCGATTGTCGGCCGAGGGACCGATCGCCTACCTTGCGGTCGCAAGTGCGAGGCACCTTGCGTCCGCAAGGTGTCCGATTGACTTTTATTTTTCTTCAATTTTTCTTTCTTTGTAATTTGCACTTAAAACCACAGTTTCGCGTATTTTCACGAACAATCCTGAAACTTACAAAACTCACCAAAAACATATATTAGTACTCAAAAGACTCATGAAATAGCCTAATTCAAGTCACAGAAGCATATAAAATCGACGTATAAAATACATCGATCAAATACCCCCAAACTTGAACTTTGCTCGTCCACGAGTAAACAAATAAACTTATAAATACAAAAACATCTAAATAACAAAAATTAAAATCTTTTTGTGAGGGTGACACTATTTACACTCCTCTATAAACCCACAAACTCAAGGAGACTCTTTCGAGTGACTCGACTATGCAGATAAATACAAAAACAGATAAATATAAAACTTGAAATACAACTACAAACAAACCATAATTAAAACATAAAAATCTTTTTGGTTTCATCCTCAAGTTATAAGCATATGGCATGCATGTAATCTCAGTTTGGTGCTCACCACATATATGCAGGCTTAGTCATATAAAACCAACTAGTCTTTTCTTAATCCTACTACTTTTAATTTCTCGTGTGTGTGTGTGTGATCACCGGTCTTAAAGAATATCTTGACTAAAACAGCTTTTATTGAGCTAAACACCACATTCATATGAAAATTACAGTTTAATAGAAAATCATGCATTAAGAAGTATGAGATCTACCATTCAAACCACGGTCACTGCAGACGAAGGTCCCAAGGATTCAAAAGATTTACACATCCATCCCATGCACTTCTATGTATGTATACAATGCTCTCCTATCCCAATGACTTGTAATAGCTAAGATTATGCTAACACAGTGAGCTTTAGGGTGAATAATAATGAATATGGAGTGTGTGATCAATTTTATGTTACTTACTTGACAATAAAAACAACATAAGCATTGGCAAGAAGATCATTAGGACTTTTTAAGCTTGTAATGTAAGGCCAAGGTGTTGGGGGATTTGATGGAAAGGTATTGGAATTCAAAGTGAGAGAGTAAGACTACCCTTTATCCCTCATACTTCCAAGCAAAAGGAAGTTTTCCCTATTTAGGCTAGGACCTGCAAAGACCACAAGTGGAGGGGAGTTTTGTGTTACTTTTCACTTTTCTTCTTTATTTCCCCCAAACTTGTTTTGGGCACTAGATTTTCTAAAAATATCACATTCCAATCAGCAGAATTTTTCTAACATATTTTCTCTTGAAAGCTATGCTTCCATTTGAATCTTTGTTAACACTCTTCTTCTTCCGTTTCATTTTTCGTCGACACATGATATATATATATATTTTTTTTTTTTTTTTTTTTTTTCGACGACGGAAAGAAGAAGCCTTCTGAAAAATAGCCTAACTGAAAAGAAGTGGTCCTCCTAGAATCAATTTCCCACCCAATCCTACTCTCTCAAAGGGTAGGCTAAAAGTGTATAGGCTTTTAGGGTTAAGTTAATGTGGGTAAAGAAATGATGTCGAATGGGGGTTTAAATAGTGTGCTTAGCACACTCCATTCTTTTTCATTAGGCTCAAAGGGGACACTAGGGATATATTTAGTATAGGTCAGGGAATATTTAGGCTCTAACGATCCAAAGATGGCCTAAATCATTTCTTAATGCCAAATGCTCACATAATATTTAAAGCAAGTAAGATAACACAAAATATCATATCAACTATGGGAATTGGGGTTGAATGTTTAGCATCACTGGATTTCACATAAGCATTCGCTAAGACAGATGGTAGGGACAATTGAGACTAACATGCAAACACGGTTCGAAAGTGTGCTTGAGATATATAAATGAGAAAAATCCAAGGGATCTATTTATCATGCAATTGACCCTAAGTTACAATTTAATGCAACAATTATGTTCGAATGGCTATGCATCATATTCTTGTGCATATCCTGTTGAAGATCAATCGGTGTTATAAACTTTATAAAACTATTCTAATCAATCCAAAGTTATGACTGGTGTGAGTGCATGAAGAATTTGGAGAAAAGTAAAAGTTTCGCAAAATTAAGTAAATTCCAGGGGGATCTACGGACTAACTATGCGGTTCATTGCACTAATCTCCTCATGGACTACGACTAGCATTACCACACCTAAACTCGAGGATGAATATTTTGAATTAAAAAAAAAAATTTATTTTTTTTATTTTATATTTTTCTAAGAAATTGGGAAAATTGGAGGTGATGACGATGACACAATTGATGATGGGTCCCCATAAGAGGAACCCACGAGTATCTAATGTAAGTGTATTCGTCAAGGCAACACCTCAGAAAATCGAAAAAATAAAAACAGATAAATAGGGTGAAGAGTTAAATGGTCATCAAATAAAGCAATTCTCTTTCACCCTAACGACATAGCCCAACTCCATTCTTCGTTAGTCGGGACTCGCTAAGACCTAAAATTTTCAATCCCCCCAAACTTAAGTTCTATTTTGTCCTCAAAATAGAGGAACATATGAGAGGATTGATGGGGTAGGACAAATATCAAAAGGACATAGCCGGGTCCACCTAACGATCGAGGATGGAACTTGGGCCTCGACTCAAGGTGAGTCGGGCGGAGATAACGAATGAGGATGAAACTCGGGGATCGTGCCGGTGGCACCATAATAGTTGGAATATTCGTCTCCAACAAGTGTTAACATAGAAAAAATTCGGTGGTCGGCCAAGCACGCATTGCGCTGGCGACTCACCACTATCGCCTTTGGAGGATAGCTTCCTCCAACCTGCTTGGAGATCCCAACGAGTGGATCCTCGTCTTCTCTTCAGGTTCCTCCTCTGAGGAACCCTCACTCGCTCTTGGTGATGTTCAAACAAAATGGCCCTAGTAATGGCAGGACCCGGCCTTGACCTCCTTTTCAACAAGCATTCTCACGCTTGCCCCTACACAAGTCGGTGATCAGCGACCAACATCAATAGACCCATTAGTCATGATGGTGTGAGGTCGAACAACCCTCTCCCAATTCACCGTGTTTTTGGTGACTTGAGGGCATGAGACGGCCACAAACAAATTTATACACGGGCTTGGCGGGTGTCTTGAAGGAAGGACTCTCTCATGGTGCGAGGTCCATGGGTGGGTTAGGTTATAGGACCACTCCACACCGGGAGAGCAATGGCAACATTCACCACCTCGACAGGGATGCGGGGGTCGAGGTGTGTGCTATAATCATCGGCACCAACCGCAGTTGGAGGTGCCGAGAGTACATGTTAATGCTTTCGGATGAAAAATTAACTACTTTATTCCTAACATAATGGTGTCTAGCACACCGCCATCCATGCCAATGTCGCCATTGGCGTAGAATTCTGGACAATAGGGACTATGGCGTCCCTAGGCGGAGAATCTAACAAGCCCCCACCTACGAGCCATCGGAGCAGGACGAATACCAAAATCTTCACCTTGAATCCCTTTCGGGCACCAAGGACTTGGAGAGTTTGTTGGTGTGCCATTTCGATGCTTAGGACACGGGTGATGTCAAAATTTTGTTCTTCCTCCCGAACTGGCGGAGGATGAAGAGCCGGTATTTCTACGCTTAAACATTTTGTTTGATAAAATTTTAAAAAACTAAAAATATAACAATTAAAATGTGTTTTAAAAATTTTAAAATTAAAATTTAATCTAAAGCATGCAAAAATATATCTACGTTTAAAAATTAACTAGCACCCTAGCATGCAAATATTTCACGTATAAAATTAAAGAGGGTGTTAGGAATACTAGTTTGCGGCGATCCGAGTGAATGCAACCGGAGTGAGCGATGATCTTCAACGGCTGACAATGGTGATTCTTCCTCTCGCCTTCAAAATCTTCAACTTGGAATGGAGTGTAATGGGAGATGGGTGAGGAGATGAAGGGGTTTGAGAGAGAGAGAGAGTGTATCTTGAAGTTTATCTTTGAAATTCTTGAAGATCTGCCCGAATTCTTGAAGAATTTGAATTGCTGGCGCTTGGCGCTTAAGAGAGATGAGAGTTTGTGTGATCTGAAGAAGAAGACCTGGTGGCTTTAAATAAAGGGACCTTGCGGTCGCAAGTGCACACTCTGCGTCCGCAAGGTGGACAAATCGGTTGGGATTCCTTCATTCATTCCCCATGTATGACACCTGCCGCCCGATATTCGCATTTGCGGGGACCTTGCGGTCGCAGGTCCTTCACACCTGCTCCGCAAGGTGGGCAGCTTCCACTTTGTTTTCTTTCCAACTTTTCAACGGTTTGAGCTTGCGCTTAGTCCTTTAGTTAATTCCGTTATGTCATTGATAATTCCTGTATGAAAAATCTAAACAAAAATTCTAAACTAAAAATTATTAGCAACATATAAATACAACACTAAGATGTTTTTCTCCCCCAAACTTAAATTTTGGCATATTTAATTAAAAATTAAATGTCCAAGAATAGAATTTAACGAGAAAAACATATCTAAATAACTAGTTAACAAATAACTTTCAAATTAGTGGGTTGCCTCCCACTTAGCGCCTTTGTTTAACGTCTTTGGCTCGACCAAACGCAAGCCTAGTCTCTTGGTGGTTCATTGTCTTAAGCGGATTAATTCAATTGTTCGTTCAACTGACATTGGCTCAAAATACGGCTTGAGTCGGTGTCCATTCACTTTAAACACTTCATTATTTTTGGGGTTTTGTATATCAACAGCCCCATGAGGATAAATTCGTACTATTCTAAAAGGACCAGACCATTTGGATTTTAATTTACCTGGGAATAACCTTAACCTAGAGTTAAACAATAATACTTTCATACCTGGATGAAGCATTTTGTTGGCTAATCCCATGTCATGATACTTTTGGTCTTTTCTTTATAAGTTTTGCATTTTGTACGAATTGAGTCTATGTTCTTCTAATTCATTTAACTGAACAATCTTTCTTCTCCGACTAATGTCAAATCTAAATTCAATTTTAATTGCCCAATAGGCTTTGTGCTCATTTCCACTGTAAATGGCAAGCTTTACCATATACCATCCTATATGGACTCATTCCTATGGGTGTCTTAAAAGGCTGGTATGCCCATAAAGCATCCTTAAGTTTAGATTCCCAATCTTTACAGGCCTAACAAATTTTTTCAACCGCTTATCCTGCTCTATTGCTTACTTCTACTTGTCCGTGTCCGTGGATGATAAGGTGTAGCTAATTTGTGAGTTACACCATGCTTTCTAAGAACACTGCTTAACAACTTATTGTAAAATGAGTTCCTTGGTCACTTATTATGGCCTTGTGGACTCCATATCTAGCAAATAAATCTTCAACAAATTTGACTAATGTTTTTCCATCATTAGTTTTAGTTGCTATCGCTTCTATCCATTTAGAGACATAATCAACGCTACCAAAATATATTCACAATTATTGGACAGTGAAAGGACCCATAAAATCAATACCCCAAACATCAAAGATTTCAACTACTAAATAAACATGTAAGGGCATCTCGCTTTCTCTTTCCTATACCAATTGTTCTTTGACATTTGTCGATGTTCTAAAACGCTTTCACAATCTCTAAAAACAAGAGGCCAATACAAACCCGATTGCAAAATTTTTCGAGCGGTTTTATTACCACTAAAATGACCACCACACGAATATCCATGGCAAAATTCCATGATACCTTGTTGGTCTTTTTTCTCGTATACATCTTCTTATTAAAGAATCGAGCAAATCTTGTATAAGTGAGGAGCCTTAAAATACTT
>CM028377.1:12658787-12705258 GCA_013146195.2 Codonopsis lanceolata
TTTTTTTTGTTTTTTGTTTTTTTTGTTTTTTTTGTTTTTGTTTTTTTGTTTTTGTTTTTTGTTTTTTTGAAAACATGTACAAATATTTACAATGCCATCTCAATTTTATATGATGCAAATACAGTAAACACATGCACTAAACGCACGACAAATGCGCAAATCTATATGCGATGTTCTACGGCATGGCACTAAATGCTTTCTCCCAAAATGGATATTAAAGGAATATACCTTTCTGCTTGGAATAGCTTCCCTTTTTGTTTTTTGTTTTTTTGTTTTTTTGTTTTTTGTTTTGATATGCGAAAGGAAAAGGCAATCACCTTTCCTTGGCCATATAATTGTTGCGGCTATGCTTTGGTATAAGAGTTTTTCATAACCCCTTGCATTTTTTCTTCACAATCGACGGCAGCAAAGAATGAATGGGCGGAATCCAAGTCGCTCGTCAAGCCAGACTATGGCAATGCAGAGATGATGAATAGGGACGAGGACATTTCGTGCTTCTAATTCTCGGCGAGACCGGTTTTTGTGCCTTGCGTAAGAAGTATATTGCCCGGCCAAGCGGACACCACGTACCGATGGACCACATTGGGGCTTAAGTGCAAAAAGAAGGATAGTTTCGGGGAAACAAAGGGAGGAAATAATAGATATGTACAGTGCAATTAATGTATAATCTAAATTTCTTTAACAATTATTCCTAAGTCGCACCTTAGGACCAAAATTTTATATTTTAGTGTTTTGTTATGAGCTTCACCGTGTTTTTTCTTTTTTCTTCTCGTCGGCCGAGCCCCTTGCATGTGAAGATCTCGAGGTAGATGCCGAGGTTTCAAAGAGTGCCTCCCCTTTTTCTCTCGATATATATATTTTTATTTTGCTCTAACTTTTGCCTAGGCTGCCTTTCGGGTTTTCAACCCAGCAGCCCTTATTTCACCTTTTTATTTGCTTTTTTCTTTTTTTTTTGTTTTTTTACATGCCCTAACTTTGCCTGGGCCGCCTAGCGGGTCGAGAGGGAAGCACGCCGATAGGGTGGTTCGGGCACAATACCTTTTGAGCTCGTTGAGATTGGAGGTCGAATGCTCTTTTCTTTTTTTCGGCTTGTGAGAGTACGGCATTTCCTCGACCGGATCTCTTTGACAATATACGCACATCGTGGAAGAGAGTGGTAGCAATTTTTTGATAAGTAGCCCAAAGATTTTTTCTTTAGCCCGACGGCATGACATGATAGCGGTGAGGTCCCCCGGGGTGGTGAATGAGGTCCTTTCTTGGTCTCCTGGCCGCCTTTGATTTGACTATGGCCCAAGATGTCCGATAAAAAAAACTTGTTGGGTTTGGGAATGGTCACTACATTGGACAAATGATCGGTATTTTCTTTTTTTTTTTTTTTTTTTTCACCTTTTCGATGGGTTGACGCGCTGTTTCATGATTTCCTTTTTTTTTTAAACTTAGTGACCGCCCGCTTGATGCGGCGGAGCTTTTGTCCGATTGCCGAGCATCCGGATATATGGGGATCCGCGTTTGACTATGGTCGGGTCTACCCGACACATCTTCGGTGTAAACATGTCCACGAACTCTTTGAGAAGATCCATGAGTGTTATCCTTTTGAACCTTGCGGGTAGTTGCCGATTTTGATTCCTTTGATTTCATTGTCGGCCCAGTTGATAGTTGGGTAAGTCTTGATTGATGAATGATCTTGTTCTGGTGCTCGGCCCGACTTTACAAGCTCAAGCAAATAATTCTTTTTTTTTTGTCCGGGTCCTATTAAATGACTCATTATTATAATGATTTAATGCGTCTTTTTAATATAGGTGCAACTAAGAAATAAGCAAAGACATTTAGATTATTATTAAAAAGCAAAGCCGTCTGGGGTTTATTACATTATTGAGGACTTTGGGGTTTGAGATCCTCATTATTAGGGAGGCGGATCGGTAGATGACCAATCCGTAAAAGCTAGGGAAAGGAATAGGGATAATATATACAGCGGTCCACGGATCTGCGGGCGTCGGTGGCGGGTTGGTCATAGTATACTAGTTCTCAGAGGCTTATTAAGAGCGACTCAAACTTCGGCGGGGAGCCCCTCTTTTTTATGAAGAAGTGCCTTTATCCATCATACCCAGGAAGTTGTCCCCCAAATTTCCATTAGAAACTTCTCGGTTTAGAATTTTAAGCATCATGGTTTTCAAATTTTCAATGTCAGCCTCCATTTTGGCGGGCGGGAGAGTTGGGTTTTGGTATATGCTGGTAGGATTAGGAAAAATTTGGGTTGTTTCTTTGGGCGTGGTGTACGGGTAAGGGTTTTGGGCAGGATATGGATATTGTGTTGGATATGGATATTGGGCAGGATATGGATTTTGGGTAGGATATGGATTTTGGGCTGGATAAGGATTCTGGGTAGGTTAGGGATATTGGGTTGGATAAGGATTTTGGATAGAATATGGATTCCGGGTAGGATAGGGATATTGGATTGGGTAAGGACTTTGGGAAGGATAAGGAGGGTGTGATGAAAAAAGGGTTACAATTTTGGTAATAATAGGTATTTGGTGGGTTGGTGTTTGGCTGGAAAATTGGATTTGGAGGAACATGGAAGGTTGATGCTTCTTGGGGGACTGTAGGGGACTGTTCATTTTCTGTTGTCATACTGCTTGAATCTGTATTTTCTGCGATTTCTACCCTTGCTTGATTCGATCGATACCTTCGCGATTTACGATGACTACTTTCAGTATCAACGGCCAGTACTATTTCTGCCTTTCCAAATTCGGGCCAGGTTTATGAGGAAAATGGGTTATGGAGGTGTCAGAAGGCTGGCTGAAGGTTTTCTGGGTTTGGACTATAGTGTGCCTTTATTAGTATATTTTATTATTATTTATTTGTTCCCTACAAATTGACCGGATAAGCACCTGCTTAATTTTGACAGTCTCAGGACTTACCTGGAACAGTGGATTCTTTCTCCAGAGTATAGGACCAACCACTGGTGGACAGAAGAGGAAGGGTATGGGGGCAGTTGCCCCCACTTGAAGAAAATTTTGATAAAGGATTTTTTTTTTCAATTTTTAATAATTAGTTATAATCTATACACTTTGCCCCCACCTGAATATAATCTATACACTTTGCCCCCACCTGAATAAATGAAATTTTTTTTTACTTACCTAACCTGTGAAAATTTGAAACCAAAAACCAAAAACCAAAACCCTCGCTCTCGCCCATTCGGCAGTCGGCAGTCACCCAGGCGGCCCAGCCCTCTCCATTTCTCCACTTCTCCAAACTCCAGTCTCCCTAGTCCCTCCGACAGCCGAGCAGCCGGTGAATCTTGGTGAACGGCGAATCGGCGATTGGCTTTAGGGTTTAGCGAACGGCGATTGGCGGCGAATCAGACTTCAGCCGGCTACTCCAGATCCAATCCAGCCGCTGTGCGCTGTGGCCTGTGAGGCTCAGGCAGTCAGGCTCTCCTCTCCTCTCCATTCTTCAGACTTCAATCCGGCGATCCATCTTTTTCTGCATCCGCCAGTCGCCACTGCAGGTCAGCCCCTAACTCCCTAAGCCTCTTTACAGTATAATGCGGCTAGGGGTGAGCAGAAATTTTTCGGAACCGGACCGGACCAGTCAAAAATGGACCGGACCAATACTTTGGATTGGTCCTGGATCTGATTTTTCACAGAACCGGAGAATTGGGTCGGTCCACGGTTCCAGACACCAAAAACTCAGAACCGGACCAATATATATATATATATATATATATATATATATATATATATATATATATATATATAAATACTAAATTCCTAACCCTAAAACTAAATCCTATAATTCCTATTCGTGAAACAGCAGAAACAGACCCTCTCCCTCTCGGCCTCTCTCATCGACTTCATCTCTCTTCGTGAAACTGAATCTCTCTTCTCGCTCCGTGACTCTCCGTCCGTCCGTGGCGTCTCGCCATTAACGCCCGCTGCCGACCTCAGTGCGGTACCTCTCTGGCGCTCTCTCTCCTTTCTTCTTTATCTCTCTCAATTCTCAAAACCTAGATTTCCCAAAACCGAAATGGGTTTAACTTAACCATTTGGGGGATTCTCTAAGATGAAAGAGCATCAATAACATATTGAAATATCTGAAAACTTAACGTCACTTGCAACTTCCACCAAGTTTAATCTATTCTACCTAGTGGAACTTTTCTCTTCAACTAAATTGGGAATTAATTGTCAAATGGAAAACTTTTTTGTGGAGACTTTTTGTGCATTTGCATGCGTCTGTGTGTACATGTCTTCAGGTAACTTGCACCATTCATCGTGGTTTCAGAATATCTAGAATCGTTAGGATTGGTAGTATTAGCTGGAATGGACAGGACAACCCAAAAATTTGCTCCGTGGCGTGCAGTTCTTTATCTCTGTGCTACTTTAAATAAAGTCAATTGTAATATTCCATATCTAACCATTGTCACAAATATAATGGCGAAACTAACATGCACAACTCCAAAATTGGATTAGTCTGCATCCTTGGTCATTTTTTTGGTCCAAAAGTTCCAAATATCAGGCCAAAAAAGAAAGGAAAAACAAATGAAATGGTTTGTTTGTGTTGTGTGTGTGTGTGTAATTTAATAACTTAAGTGCGGCACTTAGATTGTTGAATGATTGGCACAAGCAGATTCAATTGAACTCAGAATCCTCGCAGAATGATTGTTTAGTAAAATTACCAAGGCTTTAGCTCAGAGCTCATAAACTACTGCCACAAGTGGTGTTAAGGAGTTTCTTCAAAACTCAATACCAATATAATGCTTGTGCAGTAGAATAGCTTGGTTGCATAGTCTATTAGCTTTTTATTTCAATTATTTATTTATTTCAATTAATTACAAAACTAATTTTTTAATTCAATTAGGTGCTTATATTTATATACCAATTTCCATATATACCAAGGTTAGGTCTTTTTGACTCGGGGAGCCTTTTTGATTGGTGATTGTGATGGTTAAGAGCTGTCATTGTTTGTTAGAGTTTATAGTTACTTGACAGCCAACTGTCGTTGTTTAGTGGGAGTAGAGACGAAGGAATCAACCGGCTTGATTGATGATCATGATGGCATTATCAACGGGCTTCGACAAGTGTTGTATTTGGTATGTGTCTCTTGTTCTAAAAGGTTTGTTTGAAAGTTGGATTGGCTGTTGCCTGTTGATCGTGAGAAAGAGATGTTGCCTGTTGCCACAGTAAGTGAACTAGTGAAGTATTGAGGTGAGGTCTAAAGGGTATGGATGGTTTTGGATGCACAGCCTTAATTATTGTCTTACTTATCTTATGCTTAAATTTGTTAACTGTAAAATTGATACGGAATTATGGATCGATGTTAACTGTAAAATTTGTACACGTGAAATCATTGATAAGGAAATGTTATTTGGAGAAGTTCATGTGTTGAGTTATGTTTAATCTGATAAATTCTTCGATCTGTTTTGTTATTTCTTATTTTTGTTAATCTATTTTGCAGGCAAGGAATTGCTTGGTTGGGGATGGAGAATTGGAGACTGAGGAGATTTCGATTTGGTGCTCTCAATTGAACTGTTTTGTACTCTTTTGTTATTTTACATTTCTAGCATCAACACTCAAAACACTTATTAAGCTCAGACTTTTTAGTTATTTTTTTCTTTATTATTTTGTACTATTTTGTTATTTTGTTTCGACTGGTTTGTTATGTTTATGAGTCTATGATTCCGACATTTTTAATTGTTGAATGTAATTTTATTGAATGTTTTTAAATCTATTTATTAAGTTTAAATATTTTAGATTTTATTATGTATTTGTATTAAACAGGTAAAAAATGAATAACCATCGTATTGGTCCGGTCCTGGTTCTCGTACGTCTTCAATTGGTTCTGGACCGGACCAATGTATTGGTTCTCATACATATTGGGTTGGTCCTGGTTCTATATTTTATGAGAACCGGACTATTGGTCTGGTCCTGGTTCTCTCATTTTTTCCAAAAAAATGGACCGAACCGGACCAAGCTCTCCCCTAAATGCGGCTATGCCTATGCTATTACAGTATTACTTTACAAAATGAGGAAATGGAAATTATGGAATTAGTTACAGCTTTGACTTTGAGCTTTAGACTTTAGTGAATTAGTGCAACTGTGCAACACTTTTTCTTTTTAGTTGGCTTTTGCAATTTGAATTGTTACTTTGTTAGATGAATAAATGATAATTGTGATTTTGATTTTTTATTTGTGATTTAAAGTTTAAAATTAAAATATGATTGTATGAATTTCAAAATTATAATTGTGGTTTAAATTTTAAAAATTAAAATAATCCTAATTTTTACTAAATTTGTGTGTTCAATAATTTGGTAAGAAAAGTTTATTTATTTAATCTAAAATTAGGGCATTTTAATTTGGGGGTTGAAGTAGTTGATTTATGAGATTTTTTTTTATTTGTGTAGATTTCCAAATTGTGGTTGATTTGAAGGAATTTGGTTTTAGTGATTATGGAGAGATTTTATAAACGGAAACTAACAGAAGAATTTGGAACACGTAGTGCATCCAGTAGTTCATCTATTGGTAATCAACGGTCTCGCCTATTCCTCAAGTTACTTCACTACGAAAGAATTAGTTGATTTGAATAGTCTTCCATCGATCCAAAAGAAAAAGATATTTGAATACAACCCCAACCAGATTGATGAAATTAGGAGAGCTTATTTGTTGAAGGGGCCTTGTCAACCCCGTGGCCATGATTTCCCTCAAAAACTAATGGGAACTAAATTGCGTCGTTTTAATCCGGATTGGTTTGATCAATATGCTAATTGGTTAGAGTATAGCATGAAAGAAGATAAAGCATATTGTTTGTGTTGCTATTTGTTTAGAGATAAAATCAGTAATAAAGGTGGTGGTGAAGCATTTATAAGTGAAGGCTTTTGTGCTTGGAATAAAAAAGAAAGGTTGGATGTCCATGTTGGTGCGGTTAATAGTAATCATAATATGTTGGTAAAGAAGTGTGAGGATCTAATGAGACAAAAACAATCTATTGCGGTTGCTCTTCATAGACAATCAAACATTGTGAGAAATGACTATCGAATTCGATTATGTGCTTCAATTGATTCTTGTAGATTTTTATTGAACCAAGGGTTGGCTTTTCGTGGTCATGATGAGACCGAAGATTCTTCAAATAGAGGGAATTTTCTTGAATTGATTAAGTTTTGTGCTGATCAAAACGATTATGTTAAATAAAGTTGTTATGGGAAATGCTCAAAAAATTGTCAAATGATATCTCCTCACATTCAAAAGGATATTGTTCATTGTTTTGCACAAGAGATAGTACGAAAAATAATTGAAGAGATCAAAGATGATTTTTTTTCATTAATGGTGGATGAGTCTAGTGATGTATCTGGCAAAGAACAAATGGCTGTGGTTTTACGATTTGTTAACTATTGTGGAAATGTTCAAGAGATGTTTATTTGTGTTGTGCATGTGATGGAGACTTCTGCTTTGTCTTTGAAATCTGCTATTGATAATGTGCTTGCTGATATTGGTTTGAGTTTGATGAAAATTCGGGGTCAAGGCTATGATGGTGCAAGTAATATGAACGGTGAATTCAGAGGGTTAAAGACTTTGATTATGAATAAAAATCCGTCTGCATATTATGTTCATTGTTTTGCTCATCAACTTCAATTAGCTCTTGTTGTTGTGGCTAGGAAAATTGTTGATATTGCAGACTTTTTTAACATGATTTCCTCTTTATTAAATGTTGTTGGAGCATCTTGTAAGCGTAAAGACATTATTCGACAAAAACAAGCAGAAAAAGTGGCAGAAGGAATCGAGAGTGGTTTGCTTGAGACGGGGAAAGGATTAAATCAAGAATTAAGTCTTAAGAGGGCTGTAGATACACGTTGGGGTCTCATTATAAATCATTATTGAACTTGGTTGCTTTGTTTTCTTTGTTATTGAAGTTCTTGAAGTTGTTTTGTGTGATGCTACAGATTCTTCGAAAAAAGCTCAAGCGGTTGGTTTATTGGGATATTTGCAATCATTTGATTTTGTCTTTAATTTGCAATTGATCTTGTTGTACTTCGTTCGCAAATGAGTTGTCATTGGCTTTGCAAAGGAAAGATACAGATATTTTGAATGCTATGACACTTGTTAAAGTAACTAGGCAGAAATTGCAAGCAGCAAGAAATGATGGGTGGGAATCTCTTCTAGGCAAGATTACTGGTTTTTGTAATGAGAACAAGATTGATTGTGTGGATATGAATGTTGAATATGTTAATCGTCACCGTTCTCGGCGTAAGACAAACATTACTAACGATTTTCATTATCGTGTAGAATGTTTTAATGCCATTATGGATCAGCAAATTTTTGAGATTAATGATCGATTCAATGAGGTCAATTCTGAGTTGCTTCTTTGTGTTGCTTGTTTGAATCCAAGTAATAATTTTGTTGATTTCAATATAGCAAAATTGGTAAGAATGGCTCAGTTTTATCCGGATGATTTCTCTCTAGTTGATTGTATGATGCTTGAAAATCAACTAGAGACATATATTATGGATTTGCGATCAGATGACAGATTCAGTAGATTGGAGGGGCTTGTTGATCTATCAACATTGCTTGTGCAAACACGGAAACACTTGTCGTACCCATTGGTGTGTCGACTTTTGAAGTTCGCATTGATTTTACCGGTAGCAACAACAAGCGTGGAAAGATGCTTCTCCGCAATGAATATTGTCAAGACGGATCTACGAAACCGAATTTGTGATCAATTTTTAAATGATTGTCTTGTATGTTTTATTGAAAAAGATTTGCTTAGGAGTGTTACAAATGATGATGTAATTAAACGTTTTCAAAATATGAAAACGCGTAGGGGACAATTATGATTTGTAAACTTTATTAAATTTGTGCACCGGTTGGAAAATTTTCTGCGTCCACCACTGGGACCAACGTATTCCACCTGCCTTTCGAATCCCCGAGATCGGACTGATCCCAGGTGAAGGGCCTATACTCTTTTCGGGATCCACCATTCAAAATGGTCTAGGTCGAGCATTAAAAAATAATAAATCAGCCCCAGTGTATTATTTTTTTTGACTTGCGCATTTTTGTTTTGACTTGCGCATATTTTTTTTTGACTTGCGCACATATTTTTTTTTGACTGGGGCTGACCCACGATTTAAAATGCAAAAACCGATCGGTCTTTGAAGTGTCCTGAGAATCTATATGCATTCTAACGTTGGCTCATGCAGGGGGTAGGCTGGCCATGGTGTAGGGTAATAGTTCGGAATATAATATATGCATGTGCGCGTGTGTGTGGTATCTAAAAAGCAAAAAAAGTTTTTTTTTAGATATAAAAGCAGAAAATAAAACAGATATGGCATGTCTTGCTGTTATGTATGGATTTTCTCGGCTTTTTAGTTTGAGCGCGAGCAAACAAGCATACCATCAAGAAATAGAAAGAAAAGCGGGGAATCTATCTATTCCTACTCATTACAAAATGTGTCATATGTCCCCAAAATAAAACGACATAATGAATGCATATATATATATATATATATATATATATATATATATATATTTTGCGGAATGAAAATAAAGAATAATAAAATAATAATATAGAGCCGAAAAACGAAGCTATATTAAAATAAAGCCTCGGCCCTTTTGTTGTGCTGCCAGGAAATTATTGCACATAAAATATTGCATATATATATATATATATATATATATATATATATATTACAATTTTTTTTTGAAAAAAATAAAATACGAATATTTTCAAATATATCCGTAACAGTGTTTGAAATGAAACTGCTGCAAGATGGAGGATCATATCCACAAATATAGACACAGATGTTAAAGGAACGCAATATTCAACTGTTGAAATTAATATAGCAAGCATACTTTAGCCAGAAACAAAAGAAAAAAGTTTTGGTTACTGAGTCTAGCCCTCCATTTTTATTTATTAAAATAAAAACGATCTCCCAGCCGAGTCGCCATTGTGGGTTCGGGATGGGTGCTCCGCGCCCGCCCGGATAGGGTGCGTGCGTGCGGATGCGGTGACATCCATGCTCCCGTTCCACCCTCTCTTGTTTAGGGGAGGACGAAATCAAAAGTGCGGGAGGAGTGCTGTCGGAATAGCGCGTTGGAATGCGTCTCGGTTGCCTTTAGTGAATTTTTGATCCAATATGAGAGCTTTGGGTTTTCTATGTCAAGTTATCCCTTGTTTAGGGGATACCAAGATATAGGAATGCATCACCCATCTATTCTCATTTTCCCTTGTTTAGGGGAAAACGTGAAAGTGCAAGGAAGGAATGTTGCAGCGCCCCCACTATGGATTTTATGAAAATAGCCTTATGGCCTATCTTGGATCGCTATGGGTGCTTTGGGTTTTCTACGTCAAGTTATCCCTTGTTTAGGGGATACCAGGACATAGGAATACATCACCTTTCCATTCCCATTCTCCCTTGTTTAGGGGAGAACGTGAAAGTGCGAAGAAAGATGTTGCGAGGCCCCACTGGATCCAAAATGTTTTAGAATTGCCATCTTTATTTTAAGGCAAAAATAAAGCAAAACCAGAAAAAGAAAACCAGAGATGAAGAAAACGGGTTCGGAGGCTAAGTTACGAGTTGGGAAGGTGCTAGGCACCCAACTCGCCCTTTCGGTCTCAAAACGGTTTTTGGCTAAAGTATGTTTGTTGTTATATTAATTTACCAGATAAATAAAGCATTAACTGCCTACAAATACATCCATTACATCTATATTATTTACAGACTTGCAACCGTCTCTTTTACAAATAATCACAAATATACTTGAAAATATTTTGCCATTATAACGGCTACATTTAGTATTATTTCCTAACTAAATCCGGGCAGCATAACTGCTTATATATTTACATTGGA
Source organism: Codonopsis lanceolata (assembly GCA_013146195.2). Taxonomy (NCBI): domain Eukaryota; kingdom Viridiplantae; phylum Streptophyta; class Magnoliopsida; order Asterales; family Campanulaceae; genus Codonopsis; species Codonopsis lanceolata. The sequence goes on from CM028377.1 coordinate 12,669,625, forward strand.
CCGGATTGAAAATAATACTCTTACAAATAAAGACTTTAATGAATAAATAAAGCAAATAATTACAAATACTTCTGAAAAGATTTGGACATAATAACGGCTACATTTAATACTATTTCCTAACTAAATCCGGGCAGCACAACTGCTTATATATCTACATTAGGCCGGATTGGAAATAATACTTTTACAAAAATGAAAGACTTTAAAATAAACTTACAGACAGCCTAGGGTGTGCTCGCTCTGTCCCTCGGGGAGAGAGAGTCTTTTTTGTTGTTGTTGTTGTTGTTGTGTGTTGTGTGAATTTGGGCAGCGTGACTGCTTCTGAAAGTTACTTTCGGCCTAGGGATTTGGGCAGGGTAACTGTTTGTTTTTGGTTGTTTGTGGCTTGAGGTAGGCTGAAATCGGGCAGAGTAACGGCTTACTTCTGACTGATTTGGCCTTTTAAATCGGGTAGAGCAACTGCTCTTTCCACGATTTTTGGACCGGGGAAAAGGGTGGATACCTAGCTGGGGGGCTAAGGTTCACTTCTTATCGGTTGGTTTTGTGTTTGGAGGAAGTTTGGCAGGGTTTCGAGGCTTTTTGAGGTGATCACTCACTATCTCACACCGCTCTCTATTTCTCCAGTGTAACGAGAATGCGGAGAAGCTTGCTGAATGAAAGGTGTGAAATGAGGAGCCGAGTGCCTCTATTTATAGGAGGAGGCTGGGACACCGAAGGAATTAAATTTCCTTCTCTGCGCATTAAATGGTTGTACCTTGCGTTAGATCAATTGCATTTTACAGCAAATGTTTGTGCACTGTGGACTGAGAGAAGGAAATTTGGGCGCCATGCCCATCCATTTTGGGCGCCAAGCCCAAATGTTATGGGAGCCACGCCCATTTTCAAAATATGTCATTTTTGAACACTTTAGTCCCTGCAATTCATCCTTTTGCGCATCCTGCTTTGTCCTTTTGCATTTTCGACCCTGTAACTTGACATTTGTTAATGTTTTAACAAGTCTTGATATTTTATGTCATGTCATATACCAGGGGTACGAAATTGGGGTGTCTACACTTGGCGAACAGATTAATCCCCCTGTTGTGATGCTTGCACTGAAGCCGGTTCAAGGACTTGGTCATAGAAAAGTACGTTTTGAAAAGGGGTAGAGTAGATTCAAATCCCAAGACCCGAACATAAGCGGTAAAAGGAAATCAGATACCTAACCAGGTTCAGGGAAAGGTCGAGAGGATGGGCACCAGCTTCCTCGAGAAAGTCGCAGATCAAGGGGTCAAGGGGCAGCCGGAGACCTGCCTCGAAGAAAGAAATGTAAAACCCAACCTTGTCATGCAGACCCCTCAGCTCATCCATACCAAGTGAATTGTGGGGAGTCGACCCTCGAAATCTCTTAAAGCTGTGATTATACTTATCCTCCCAGCTCACTACGTCGTCCAGTCGAATATTATTTTTCCACCCCCTCAATACTCTGGGAGCAGGCGGGGCATCCTCGACCCCACCTGAGCCTTCCTCAACTCGGGCAGCAGCTGTAGAAGTCTCCCCTGGTTTCTCGCTAGCCAGGGCCTTATTCGCTTCCACTACTTTCTGGGCAACAATCTCCCTGTAGTATTGGTTAAAAAGATATCTCAGGGCCCTCGTCGTATCCTTGCAAACCATCATCGCCGTGCCCGCCGGGATGTCCTCGGCTGCATACTCTTCATCGGGAAGAGTAGGTAAACCTTCCATATTGTATCCCCCACTGACCAACAGCGGCATCACTTGGCTCGGCATTACGAGCGACCAAGCCCTGTCGGTTCTGCGTGTACATTCCTTTAGTCGTCGGTGATTGAGCATATAGAGGGTCCGGGCAGACATGTTTGGTCCTCATACTCGATCTCGATGCGGTGGAAGAACTAGGCGAAGAAAAGGAAGAGGTCTCATTAGGGGTGAAGGCGGGGACAAGAGGGGCAAGTCTCATAAAGCCTAACTCTAAACCTAGAAATTAAAAACGAGGAAAAGCGAGCAAAGAAGGAATGAGTACCTGCGAATATAAATGGATCTTGAGCGAGGAAGAATCGAGAAAAGTTAAGTAAATATCTATCGAGTTAGCGCCTGTACTAATAAACTCATAAATTACTCAAAACATGCTCGAAAAATACGAAATTTACGTCAAATGAAAGAAGGGAAGAATGCGAACCTGGAAACTAAGATTGTACGACAAATGGACGGCTGGAAGTAGCAGAAATGAAAAGAATAGCAGAGGGGGTTTTTCGCCTTCACTGAACTCACAAATTGAGACGGAAAAAAACTCAGAAATGAAGAAAACATAAAGAAGAAGCTGAAGGACTAGTTTATATATAACCCGAAAACATCGGGTCGACCCGACCAATGAAACACGTGGATCCTACCTACCCACTCCCAGGCTGACACGTGGCGAGCAACATGCAGATAAATGGGTGCAAACCGACGATGTTTTGGAAAATGACGGCGTCACCATAATGAATAGTAAGGGGAAATGATTGCTTAAAGACTCCTCGTTTATCGTGCATTTTATGCAAACGGCGAACCCATTTCCCAGAAAAATTCCACTAATAACTCCGAAACTCATCCTTGACCTCAAAGTGATCGAGATCAACTGAACGAGCAATAAACAGTCAATGACGAAGAGCGACCATGATCCAGAAACCAAAAAACCGAGGAAGCAAAAACGATGATCAAAGGTGCTCGGCAGCTGAAAACAGAATTTAACTATACTTTCCAAGCTAAGGATAAATCTTCGCACTTGGAAACTCGAGGGATATTGAAGGGATCGACCCGACCTGGGTCCTCTTACGTGGAGCTTACACGTGGCTTCCAGCTGGGCTGAGCGGGGCCTATCTCTCGGTAGCTCGTCTAGACGAAGGGCCGACCATGATTGACGATGAATCATCTGGCCGAGGATAACATCCTCGGAATCGACCAAGGACCACTCGAGGATCAAACCCGACCACCCATCGCAACGAAGATAAAAGTCATGCGGCAGACCAACCTTCCATGACAACGACAGGCCTGACTTACAGCCTGTACGTAGCCTTCAGATGTCATCTCCACAAGAGGCGAGCAAGCCATGTAAGTCGTTGTAACTTAGTGGCTCATCAACCGCCTACAATTGGCACATCACACGCTATCTGTCAACCACTCAGGAACTGCCAGCAAGCCGACTAGTGGACAAGTCCCACCATCGGGGACCCTCATTCCAATCATGATCTCAAATCCAAACTACTATAAAAGGAAAGCTTTTCCCTTTAAGAAAAGGTATGATTTACTTTGCATTCAAACACTTGTAAGAGCTTTTGCACACATTAGACACAAGAGAAGATTATTGCCAAACGCCCACCGGAAGCTTAAGGGAACACCTAGCTCCGGCATACATAAAACTCCCTAATTACTGACTCTCACACCGGAGGGCTGTAGTTGGGAAACCCCCAGCACCCTAACGGTAGTCTTGTTTCAAGTAACCAACGATCAAAGAGCAAGCACAAAGCTCAGATATCCCATTAATTTTGGTACAAGAAGTACCCACATCCACCGACGTGAACATAAACCCAAGACACGTCAGCTCCGGTCCATTACGTGGATTACCAGCATAGTCACCCCATCTTTGTGGCATGATCAATAGTTTTACAAGTAACTCAATTTCCGGGATTAATCTTTTTGGTTAGGCTTGGGGCGGTGGGGATAGAATTTGGGGGTCGGCATGGTTGTGGATTGGCATGCGCAATTTGTGTAGAGAGCGAAAGGTTGGTGGGCTGAAGGAACAATTATGGTTTCGTGGTTTGAGTTGGCGATTTAATGGGGGTGATTGAAAAGCTTCAAGTTGAAGGCATCGTGTCGTTTGTAGACCGACTTGAAGAAACCAAATGAATAAGTGAAAAAAATCCATGACCAATTTGAATAAATATGTGTTTTAAAAAATGTTACATTTTTAAAACGTTGCACCAAACGTAGACTTTTAGTGTATTCAATATTTTAAAATCAATTCTATTGAAACCTAACCATTTAACGGAATCAATGAACAAGCTATTGTTAGAACTTCGATTTTAGCCATCAAGTCAATCTAACCTGACTAAATCTTAGTTTGAGAGACATAATTTGTAGATTAATCTGTAGTTTTAAATGAACATGCGAGTATCATTAGGAGGAGTTGCGTATAGGTTCGAAAACGAGGACCCACACTTGGTTGTGCTTATTATGGAGGGAGAGAGTGGCGTGGATGTGAGGAGGAGATTGAAGATGGAAGATCGAATGAAGATTAAAGATGGGAAAAGTGTAATGCTCTTTTGCACTTTAAAGCCTAGAGTTGAGCATGCATGTTGTTAGGGAAAGAAAAGGAATGAACATGTTAATGGTTGCGCGCGGTCCCCCTATCCATGGAGATAGAGATAAAGATAGAAATGGTGTTGTTGAGTTTAATTTGAGCCTACTACTCCATTTCTGCTTATCTAAATCAATTAAGGCTAATGATTTGATGAATGATCATATATATATATATATATATGTGTGTGTGTGTGTGTGTGTGTGTGTGTGTGTGTGTGTTAGAGTTGATGAATGGTCATATTCATGCATGTTAACGCGCCTGCATGTCTTGCCCTTTTCATGCACGTATGTAAAGTCATTTCATCTTTCTTTAATTCTTTCTGTCCACCCTCGTAGATCATGGAATTTGTGGGTCATTTCGTTCAAGTCAACTAAGTCCAGTGACTAGTCGAGTTATTAGAGCTTAAAAGTGGGCAAAGTATAACAATCTCATGTTAAAGAAGAACTTTTTGGCAAAACAACACAAATGGTCCTCGTAAAATTTGGAATTTTCAATTTTGGTTCTTAAATTAAATTTTTTTAATTTTTTCTCTTTGTATTTTTTTTATGGGATTGGTCATTCCAACCAATTCTGTTAATTTTCTACCGTTAAGTCAAACTACGTGCATATCCTCAGATGCATATTTCAAAAGGTATTTTTATTCATGCAATCTTTTTTAATTTTCAAATTGACCAATTTACTTAACAGTATTTTAGTACTTGCAGAACAAAAAATGAGAATATTGTTGTATTTAAGAAAATCTAATTTTTTTACACAACTTTTTTCCTCATTCCAACCCCTTTCGCTTGCATTCAACCATGGTTGTCACTTTCTCCTCACTTATTAGTCAATGTCCTCTTTCTCTTCCAACCACTTAAGCCCACCACCTTCACAGCATCCACTATAACAACCTTCAGCCATATTCACCTCCATTTCAGCCTTTATCTTCGCTTCGGCCTTCATTGCTGCGAATTCCACTGCTACCATTACCACCTCAGTACTCACTCCAGTATCAACACCACCATCAACCACTCCGTATTAGGCACCACGACCACCATCGTCAAAACCCATATCTGTTTTCTTAAACCCGGATCAGAAATCTTAGTCATGTTCTCGACATTGAACCCAGATCCAAAATTGCACCCCTATCTGAAATCGGAAAACCTCTCTCTCCCTCTCCCTCCCTCTCTCTCTCTCTCTCTCTCGTTTTCTGTAACCCAAATTTGTTTTCCCCTTTTTCGAGAGAGGGAGACGGCAGAGTGGGGGAGAGAAGGCGGAATGGTGTCTAGTTGAAGAGGGGGGGGGGAATTTCAGTCTGAGCTGGGTGAAAGTTTGAAAGGAGACGACGGCGACCAATTTCTTTGTCGACGAAGAAGAAGATGGTAAAGCTGGTAGAGTTGGAATCGAAGAAGAAGCAATTGGAGTGAAAAATTTACCCTTGGTCAAAGTCACGTGACACGCATGGGTGAAAACTTAATTGACGAAATTAGCTGAATGATCAATTGTGCGAAAAATTTCAGCTTAATGACCAATTGCGAGTAATTGGGACCAAAATCGAGAAACCAAAATTGTACATGGACTATTTGTATTGTTTGCCCAACTTTTTTCCTTTCCCTCAATCTCACATTAAAGATTCAATTTATGTAAAACCCAAATAAATTTTTTTATTTTAATTTTCATAAATAAAGGAATTTGATATTATTTATGACATATTTGACTAAGTAATATTTTGTTGACCAAATCATTATTATTGTACTATCTAATATTTTGTCTACTTTTATTTTAAGAAGGTTTAATACATTTTGACCAAATGCTATTAATTTAACCTTACGTGGAATATATTACTCCTTCCGTCCCTAAATAATCGTCCTAGTTGACTCGGCACACAGTTTAAGAAAAAACAATTGATTTGATTATTTATATTAGTTTAATGTGTAGTTTCCTTTACAACCCATGTGTATGTGACCCATAATTAAAGTAGAGCGAAAAAGTAAGGGTAACGTGGTAAAAGTGATGTTCTAAAAATGTAAGTTTCAAACTGGACAATTATTTAGGGACAGACGAAAAATGAAAGGAAGACGATAATTGAGGGACGGAGGGAGTAGTTAATAACAAGGATACTAGCGTCTATTTATATATAAAGAGGAACCAAATTTGGAAAGTTCCCGTCAAAATGCACTTTCTAAATTTAGAAACACTTTTGTTTTAATTGAAGAGTCATTTTTGTCTTGGTATTTGATATTTGATAATGTCATCATTATTTTAAGTATATAATTAAATTAATTCAACAACCTTTCACATTTATATTTATCTTTAGTCAATTGATTTTTTTATACTAATAAACTTCCGCCCACCTTACATTCAATATTTAATAGTATAAAAAAATTATTAAAAATAAAAATTTAATAGTACAAAAAGTCTGGAATTTTTTTATAACTACAGAAACTGAAGGAAATAAACATAGATATTTATTTTAATGATTGGATTATACAACAGTTTATCATTGAATTGTGAATAAATACAATATTGAAAAAATTACAAGAACTAACTGTCAAATTAATAAATTTATGTTGTCATTTACAGTTACATTTAATAATATAGAGGTGAGTATTTTTAATGACTAAATTATACAACATAATATCAAATTAATTATAGTCATATAAAAACAATTGCAATAATTATACATCAAGTTAATTAGTTAATTATGTTGTATATGGACGCATTGAGAGATGCATATCTGTATGACTATTCAAATATCAAGCAGTTTACAATGTTGAAACCACTATAAATTTGTTGCAAATGAAGTGTTGTTCATTTGCAAGATCAATAGACGAACAAAGAATATCCAACTGTGAAATGAAACTCTTATAAGTATGACTAAGTATATTTGTCCATCCAACCAAGGTGGAATCAGCGTTGAAGTTGAGGCAGTTGATACAGCACATTATTCAGATGTTAGTTTGACTTGACAAATGAGATTATTTTTTGAGATGGATGAAATATATATATTTTTTAGAGTTATTATGATAATGCTATGATAATTACCTTCAAAATAAAGTCATAGGTTTTTTGTTGGACCAATAAAACATGTAGGTATTTCGATGGGTCAAGAAGAGAGGCTAATGATGAGTGTTCCATATAAATAAGTGATACTGATACTGATATATAATAATCGTATACGTTCGACGACCAATGTTGTTTTAAGTAAGTATTCCAAAAAATTAAATATTTTTTACATAATGTAATTATTTATAATCAACTATTAAGTTACTCTTTTTTTTTTTTTTTGTCTTTATGTTTTAATAATTTGTTCAACTTTCATACAGTGTTGTCACTAAAATTTAAACTTTTTTTTTGTATTATTATAGATTTATATATACTGTGCATAGTACGGGGGCTTTTCTAGCACAACCCTTAAATTTTTTTAAAAAATTGTGTTGTCGCTTTATCTAGTTACTAGTCCTAGGGACTTCGAATTTCGTTATGTGATAGTGATAATTGTGATAATCATACATTTTCAATGGCAAATATTGTATATAAAAAATATTTCAAAATTTATAATAACGTTTTTAAGTTTATGTGATTTTCCATCTTTAATTTTACTATTTATTAATTTTTGTTTATTTTGTTCATATTAAAATTTTTAAATATATATTACCAGTGTTCTAAAACTCCCCGCCTAGCTCCGCCTAGGCCCCGCCTAGTCGCTAGGCCCCTCTCTACCGCCGCGACTTTCTTAGTCGACGTCTAATCGATTAAGTCGGTGCCTACGCCAAACCTCGTCGACCTTAATTTATTTTTGTAACTTTGATTTTGTAGTATGCGGTGACTGGAGAAGGAAGAGGGACGAATTGGAGAAGGAAGGGAGAGTGGTAATGATGAGGCATAGAGGGAGGTAATAGGGGGCGAACTGGAGTAATTTTTTTTTTGTTTTTAGTTCTAAACTTAGCTGATTTATTGCTTTGAGGTTGTTGAGAATTAAGATTAATGATAGGTTTGCATATTTTTGTTCATTTTACAAATATAGACAAGTGTTTGATAAAATGACAAACATAAAAAAAAAATTAAATTTGTAGTTAATGTGTTTGATCTTTGATGTAAATTATCAAAAAATGGTAATTATGCCTTAATTTTAGGCCCCGCCTAGGCCCCGATTACGCCCCGACTAGTCCCCTAGACGCTAGGCGCTAGTGTGCCGTCTAGCGACCGCCTAACGATTTTTAAAACCTTGTATATTACTAAACTTTAATTGAGTATATGATTTTAAACTAGTGTACTACAATCGTGAGCATCCCTAGTATGTGAATATATGATAAGTATATAAGTATAATAAATGGAATGGAGGAGGTGATCTTAGGATTAAGCTTCATTTTAACATAATAACATAATTCAAAGCTATTCATTAACACATAATTATCACCCATGTCCAGTATATTACGCAATTGGTTGTGGATGACTACACCATTGCCACTCGACATGCTAGTGTGATGGAACTTTGTCCTCACGGACGTAGCTCAGTTGATTAAGAGTTGGTAGATTTGGAACATGACCAAGGATTGAGTCCTAGCAATCGCAGTGGGGTTTCATCTTCTTGTGAGGGTGGCTCCTTGTAGGTACTAGCTAGACACGGATCCTCCTAGCTACTTAATCGCTGAGTCGTCGTGATTTTCCTTCTCACATTCTCATGGGACTGGGGTGTAGGAACTCTAGGGGGGAAAAAAATTTTTGGAACAGTGTGATGGAACTTTAGACTTTGAGAGATCATTTACTACTTCCTTCTTTATTTCCTCGAGTGGCGAAGAGTTCCGCACGAAAAAAAGTTGGCGACGTGATTATTTAAGCTAGAAAATGTGAAGATTAAACTGTAAAAGCATCGGGTCAGTGGACTGCCATAGAAGGTTTTTAACATGTTTTCATCCATTGATATTATTTTATTTTGAGGTAAGAAATACTATGTATTACAAAATCTATGTCAATTTGATCACATGATTGTCCTAAAAATATCTTGTTTGATATGATTCCTACTTTTGATTATTGAAACGTACAGGGGCGTCTTTACTTAAATTGGGGTCTAAAATAAGACTGCATGAAGAGCAAAATTAAGTCTAAATTTTGTAATTCAAGTAGCTATATATATAAATTCAATATTTTATTCATTTAAAGTGTAATCTTAAGCTTTCATGTTTTAATTATTTGGTATTTTATTAACTTGGTCTAAATTATTTGGCCCTTTATTTACTTGATCTTCAACTAAGGTTTCTGTTCTTCTTTTTTTTAAGTAACAAATTTATCAAAAACTCCCTTTTGTGATTAATAAACTCTTCAGGTTTTCTATTCTTTTTTATTTTATCCCATCAAGATTCAGATTTTTTACAAGACATAATTTCAGATTAATCTTAAGCACAAAAAACAAATTACTATTATAATTTAAATTATTCCAAGAAAATAAAATAAAATAATCTAAATATAAGGAGCAATAAAACCTGATTTTCTTTTTGTTAGTCTTAACTTTGAAGCTTCTGATGTTGTGACAATTTTGCTTCATCCTTGTTTGAAGCTTTCTTAAATCTTGATTACAGTTCGAAATTGTACTTGTACATAAAGATGTGTGAATTGTGATTGTTAGTTGGTAATAGCATATTAGAAAATTGAAATATATCTATTTGTTTGTTGGAGAATGAAGATTGAAGAACAAAGAATTATCAGGTATGTGAAAGGAACAGAAGAAGAGAAGACAAAAATCACAGAAGAGCCGAAGAGGTCGACAAATTATAAGCCTAAGATAATTGGGGGACCTAAGGCGGTTGCCTTATTGGCCTTTGCATTGAAGCTGCCCCTGGAAATTAACGTATTCGTTATTATTGTTGTACCCTTGGTATTGATTTGATATTGAAATTGTTCCATGTTAATTATCAGTGTGTTTTCTTGAAAAGTTATTATTTGAACACCATCCAATTGACTTATTGATTATATTAGATGATTTAGTAATACTAATCCGTGAAACGGGGGTTCCAATTATTAGGTTGGTGGGATCAAAATATTGAGCATCAACGTTTAATTTGGTTATTGAAATGTAACTTGACCTATAACTAATTAGTATGCTTAACTGTATCTTGTGATCATTTGTTATTTTAATGACACTCGGTATCGTTTTTTTGTTAATAATCTTCGGTCCATATTTTTATACTCATGGATTTTGGTAATTGCATCGCATTTCTTGTTCTATTATGTGGTGTGCTATGTATGATGTATCATCTTTCTTATTGGGCCACAAGCTCACCCTTAACAGTTTCAGGTTGTGCAATTGAAATTTGATCGGGATTCGAATAACAATTGTGTGCTTGGTGTTTATCGGAGTGCTCGGTTTGGAAAGAAAAAATTATGAATTATTTTTAGATATCATTAAAATTGTAATAAAATTACGTTCATATAAAATATTTATTTTGAGAAAATATTTTTTTATTAATTTTGTACCGCTGTAAGTTTACGTGCTTTGAATTTGGATGATTTTCAATTGTGTTTTAGGAGTAGTTGGCGAACCTGGTCACGTTCGAACCCGGGATCGGGTTGTCACACTTCAATTAGGGGTGTACAGGAGATTTTAAGAATCGGACTGAACCAATCAAAATTGGGCCGAATCAATACTTTGGTTTGGTCCTGGATATGAATTTTCATAGAAGCAGTCATTTTGGTCGATTCTGGTTCTCGAACAAAAAATACACGGAACCGGACCGAACCAACCCAATATGTTATTTATTTAATATATATATATATATATATATATATATATATATATATATATATATATATACATATATCCAAATATAAAAGACAATTTTCGTTCTAAGAAGGTGATCTGATCAAGTAAATGCACACCCTGATCACTTCAAGTTTTACATTCTTCGGTCCCTAAAATTGATTTTAAGAGCATGTCTATCTCCTTTTATATTCTTATGTTACATAAATTACAAACTTGTGGCCAAATTCCATTTGTGTTGAATTGATTGCAAATAGTTATGTCTGGTCAAATATGTATTGAGAGGTTCAGAAATTTGTGAAGGTGATGAAGATGGAGCTTGGCAGGGGTTGGCTAACACATAAACTATGCAAGGTTGGGTAGGGGTTTCTTAATTACTTTTTTACAAATTTAAGCCTTTAAAATTTTATAACGTATTTTGTATTAAACAGGTAAAAAGTAAAAAAAAAATTATTGTTTCGATCCTAGTTCTCGTACCTCTTCAATTGGTTCTAGATCGGATCAATCTATTGGTTCTCATGTATATTGGGTTGATTCCGTTTCTAATTTTTTTAAGAACCAGACTATTAGTCTGGTTCCAAATTTCTTTTTTTTTCCCATAAAAATAGATCGAATCCGACCAAGCTCACCCCTAACTTCAATTATTGAATTGCCTTGGAAAATTTTCATTATCCATATCATATGTCTATAAAAATATCTATGGAATGGTGGGTGATCTAGAAATATAAAATGTTTGCTCTCTCTCTCTCTCTCTCTCTCTCTCTCTCTATATATATATATATATATATATATATATATATATATATATATATATATATATATATATGAAGATGCACATAACACTGTGAAATAAAACAATTTATCGCTAAAAATAAAAAGTCATTTTATCTAATAGGAGTGGATGAATTCATTGGAAATACAAATATAATTATTACACTCTCATTTAGCCCTAGATTAATTTACAGATTCGTTGTAAATGCTTTGGAATATGCGTTTGCCTTAGAATATGAAATGACATACAACTTTATTGTTGACCATATTATAAACTACATTAGACAAAAAAAAATCATTTTAAAAAAATCTACACAGTCTACGAATGAAAATTTTACGTTTATTTTTTTAGATTTTGGTTGGCCGCGCGTTGTGTTCTAAATGCCGCTTGTGCAAAAACGTTTCTATACCGTCGGTGGATAAAAAATTATTTTTTTAAATGATTCTTTAATTATCATAAGTTTCATATATAAAAAAAGTTAATGTTTAGTATAATATAAATTAATATAGATTTCAAACTCATATACTTCTTCTTTCCCTGTGCAAAAAATTATTTAGGAATATTTATTTATTTAATTTCTATACATCAAACTAAAAATATTTATATTACAATTATTTTCTTATTTTGTTAACCGTAATGTTTTTAAATTGAATTTTATTAAATTTATTTCTATATTATTATTTAAAATAATAAACATTTATTTAGGTATTACACATATAAGGAAATACTGAAAACATAAATTTATATTGGTTCCATCATTCGTATACCCAAATATCTTGCCAATTTTTGATTTAACATATTGTGATGATGGTTGAAATCATTTTGTTACGACCATTGCGAACACTAAAATACATCTAACATTAATTATCCTTAATTTATTTTTTTATTTTATTTTACCTTTTCGTTATATTTATGTTCTATACAACTTTACAAGAAGGTGTCACGTCAAAGCACATAAATCATTTAAAACTCTAAGCATTCAATAGAAAGTTGTTATGTGACAGCAGCGACTTCTGTTTTAATAACAGTTAATAGATAAATAATAGATTATTAATTAATGATTAATAAATATAGATTAATAGAACAACAAATAACATAAAATTGTCCCGTAGATAATTTTTATAAATTAAATAGTAGGAAAATGAAAAGATATGGAAATTGAAGAGTTTCAGTCAAATTAAACTTGTGTAAATTGCATAGGATAAAATCTAGTTTAATTAAACGCTATTTGAAAAAACTAAAAATAAAATCCTAAATCTCTATCATAAATTAACTGGTAATACTATATCCTAAATCTTTATCAAATTAGTTTTAAGATTTTTATTTTATCTAATTAGATTTAGAATTTTTATTTTAAACTAATCAATTTTTATAAAAGAACAAAAACTTATAATTTCAAAGGTGACAAGTGGCAACACCAAATTCTTTTAAAACTTTTAATTTTTCACAAAAAAATCGACACGTGAAACTGTAAAAGTAACGCTTTCTGTTTTAGTAATATATATATATATATTTTGATGTGATGGGTCACAATTTTCCATGATTTACAAGATCATCATGAATGTTCATTATTTTTCGTTGGAGTTATTACATCAAATGATCAAACTCTTGTGGGCTTCATTTTTCTTAGGAGTTATTACATCAAACTCTTGCGTGGGGTTTTAGGTCATCCATTCTAATTTCTAATATATATGGATGGAGAATCATCACCAATAGTGCATCAACACGTGGCATGAACAAAGGTAAAAAGATATGAAAAGAGAGAATATAAATTGAGCCTTGAACAATTTCTTTCTTCTATGTATCTCAAAAATACATGTACAAAGGCCCTATATATAATCATGTATTCTACTGGCCAAATAAGAAAAGGAAAAGGAATAACAAACGACTACAATAACTAACTGATCTATGTCTAACAGAATAACTGCATATTTACACCCGACACCCATCGGGTTTCAAGAATTACAACCTGTACTAAAACTTTGCATAGTAGTTGCTTCCTTGAACTTTTTCCATTTTGCATTTGCTTCTCCCAACTTTGCCTTGATCCGATGTTGCTATGCAATTCTGTCTTGACAGAGTTCAATTTCTTCTTGATTTTGTCTTCATAGTTAACACCCTCCCCACAAGTTGAGGGTGTGGTCAAGCTGACAACTCTCAACTTGGATATGAATTTCCAATGAAGACTCTTTCCTAAAAACTTGGTGAATATATCTGCCATTTGATTCTTAGTAGATATATGATGAAGGGAGACAAGACCATTTTTGATTTTCTCACGTATGAAGTGGCAATCTATTTCTATGTGTTTAGTTCTGCCATGGTATACTGGATTATTGGCCACTGCAATGGCAGATGAACTGTCACAGAAGATAGGAGTTGGGCCATTGAGATTGACTTGTAAGTCTTTTAGAAGGTTATGCATCCAGGTAATTTCACAACCGGTGTCGGCTAATGCCATGTATTCCGTGGAGGATCTTGAAACAATGGATCGCTTTTTAGATTGCCGTGAATATCGAGATTTTCCTAGCATTAAGCAAAAACCAGTTATAGACTTTCTATCATTAGGGTTGCCTGCCCAATCACTGTCACAGAAGGCTTGGAGATTGAAAGGACTGCTGGAAGACAAATGAATTCCTTGTTCTGGAGAAGCCTTGACATATCTGATAACTCTATGTAATGCCTTAAATGAGTATCTCTTGGTTCTTGAACAAATTGGCTCAGCATTTGGCCGCAAAAGCCAAATCTGGTCTTGTAATGGTCAAGTAGATGAGCTTTCCCACTAGTTGCCTGTATTTAGAAGGATTTTCTAGGAGGGTTCCTGCTTTGCTCAAAAGTTTACCATTGGGGTCATAGGGTATAGTGAGTGGTTTATCAATAAGACTCTTGCCTTCACAAGATCCATGGCATATTTTCTTTGGCTTAGATGGAAGCCTTCAATGCACCTCATGACCTCAATCCCGTGTAGTATTTGATGGGCCCTAGATCTTTAATGCCGAATCTTTGATGTAGAAGTTGTTTTAGATTGTTGATGTGTTCATTATCATTTCCCCGCCACAAGAACATCATCCACATAGACTAATACCGCAGTTGAAGTTTGATCCTTGTTTTAGAGTGAAGAGTGAATAGTCGCCATGGATTGCTGTATCCTAGATTGATTAGGACTTCGTAAGCTCGGAGAACCATTGTCTTGAGGCCTGCTTTTAGGCCATATATGGACTTTTTCAATCGCAAATTCTTCTCTCGCCCATCTTGTTGTTTATATCCTCGGTGGTAGATACATATATACTTCTTCTTCCAAATCACCATGCAGAAATGCATTGTTGACATCCAGTTGGTGTACATCCCATTTTGAAATGCTGGCAACAGCAAGGATGGTTCTTACTGTGACCATTTTTGCCACAGGGGCATATGTTTCTGAATAATCCACTCCTTCGCCCGGTTATATCCTTTGCCACAAGTCGGCTTTAAGTCTTTCCAGGCTGCCATCTGAGTTGTATTTAGCCTTGTAGATCCATTTGCATCCTATAGCTCTTTTTCCCTCGTGGTAGGTCTGTAATTTCCCAGGTGTCATTGGCTTCAAGAGCATGAATTTCTTTGTTCATGGCTTCAATCCATCCAGACTCATAATGGCTTGGTTATAGGATTGAGGTTCTTGTATATGTGCAATGGAGTTGGCACATGGTTTTGAGTAGAACCGACGTAACATAGTCTTTGAATTTGACAGAAGTTGTTTAGTCCTGTTGGATGTTCTAAGAGGCTGGTCTGCAGGAGGATCATTAGGAGGTTGAGTAATTTCTTCATGGTTTTGGTTAGTGGGATCTGAAGTTGGTTCCCTTGGTTTCATGTCATCATGGAAAAGGTTTATATCAATGTCAAGTAATGTGTTTAGGTTGTTCAGTTTGATGAAGGGAAAGACATTTTCATGGAAAACAACATGTCTCGCTAACAAAAACCTTTTTAGTTTCCATGTTGTATAATATGTAGCCTTTTTGGTCTGAGGGATAGCCTAGCAGGATGCTTTTAATGGCCCTGGGCTCAAACTTGTCAGAAGGATGAATAGAGGCAAAGCAAAGGCATCCTATGATTTTCAGATGTTCATATGAGGGTGTGGTTTTGAAGAGGAGCTCATGTGGTGTTTTAAAATTGGTAGCAAAGAATGGGGAGTTTATTGATGATGTGAGTGGCAGCAAGGAGGCAATATCCCCAAAAATGTATTGGTAGACCAGACTGGAACCTTATTGCTCTGGCCATATCTAGAAGGTGTTGGTGTTTTCTCTCAACAACTCCATTTTGTTGTGGGGTATCAACACAGGAACTCTCATGTTTTATCCCTAAATTATTAAGGTAAGGAATGACTTCAGAATTGTAAAATTCTGTCCCATGGTCAGTCCTGCAGAACTTAATGCTGGTCTTAAAATGGTTGATGACATATGCATTGAATTGTTTTAAAAGGCTGAAGACATGAGTTTTGGTAGGCATGAGAAATGTCCATACACCCCTGGAATAATCATCTACAATAGTAAGGAAGTATCTGCAGCCATTCATGGTAGTCTTCCTGTAAGGTCCCCATAAGTCACAATGGATAAGTTCAAAACAAGTATGAGATCTGATGTGACTAATATTAAAGGGAAGTTTATGTTGTTTTGCCAAGGGGCATACATCACACATGGTAACATCTTCAGTGGAATATTTGTTATTTTTACAAGGAGGGAAGAGATCTACAATTCTTTTGAGTGTGCTAAGGGAACTGTGACCAAGTCTTCTGTGCCAACAGTTCATGTCTTTGCTTCTTGAAGAATTCAGGCAATAATGAGATTGGTTGTGGACAGGATCAGCCTTGAATATGTAGAGACCTTCACTGAGGTTACCAATGGCTGTAGTCTTGGTCTTCTGAGGGTCCTGGAAAATGCACTGAGTGTTGTTAATCTGAATATGGCAGTTGGTTTGTGAAATGAGCTTGGGAATGGAAAGAAGGTTGTATTTGAAATTAGGTATATAGAAGACATGATTTAGAGTGAGTTGGGAGTTAAGAAACACTTTCCCAACACAGTCTACATTAACACTGGATCCATTAGGTAAGGTTAAGGTGATAGGGTGATTAAGTTTCTTGACATCATGCATGATGGTGAGTGATGTGCATATGTGGTCTGTGGCTCCAGAATCAATAATCCAGTCTTGTATGGAGGGAGTATTTCTGTGTTTTTCAGTAATTGAAGTACCTGCCATATTTGTCATGCCAACAAATCCTTGTCCACTCTGATTGCTGTTGTGATCTTCTGGACTTTCTTTGATTTTGAGTAAGTTCAGGACATGATTCAGTTGTGTTTGCAGATTTTCCAATGTAGGCTGGTTGGAAGTGGAGCTTTTGCTTTCCAGATTGACTTGATTGTTCTGAACTTGCATAACTTTAGGATTTCCAGGATGTGGCTGGTTCCACAATTGGTTTGACTCTTCCCATCATTCCCTTGTTGATCTTTATTATATTGCCTGGACCTATGAGCAGGGTGGTTAGGATTACCTGGATGATTAATGGGGAATCCTTTCAGCCTATAGCAATCATCTTTGGTGTGTCCCTCCCTGGTGCAATAATTGCAAAAGATCCCTTTCTTGAATGGGGTTTTGTTGTTGCTTGCCTTGGTTTGAGAGGGAACAGAAAAGGTTTTGACAGAATTGGTTTGGGATGGTTGAGCAATGTTACTGGCAATGAAACCTGTTTCAGGAACATAACCTTGTCTCTGAGTCTCCTCCTGCCTAATCATGTAGTAGGCCTCTCCAATGGAGGGAAGAGGCTTCATTCTAAGGATTTGACCCCTAATGTTCATAAAGCTTTCATGGAGTCCCATCAAGAATTGTATTAACTGCCTTCTTTGTTCCTTGGATTTTTGGTTCTTGGTTTCTCCACAATTACATGGACACCTACAAGCAGTGCTAGGATCCATGGCTGCAATTTCATCCCAAATTCCTTTCATCTTGTGATAGTAATATTCAACAGAATGGTTTCCTTGTTCAATTCTGTGAAGATCCTTTTCTAATTGGAAAATCCTATGGCCATCAATATTGGCAAATCTTTCTGCCAATTCTTTCCAAACTGAATGAGCATTAACAACATACCTTAGGCTGTTGCTTATGTCTTCTGTGACTGCATTGAAGATCCAAGAAATCACCATGTCATTGGCTCTTGCCCATAGTGGATGCAGTGGATCATCCTTTTCAGGAACAGGAAAAGATCCATCTATGATTGAAAGCTTGTTTTTGGCTGACAGGGCTATCTCAAAGGATCTTTTCCAAGAATTGTAGTTCTCACTTCCAGAAAGTTTGGTGGCAATCAAGATCAGCCCTGGGTGATCATTATTGTGTAGATACAAGGGATGCATATTGGAGTCTATTCCTATCTCCATTGTTGCTGTTTTGTTCTTTGAACTAGCAGACTCATTGGAGGCTTTTTGGATCTCTGTCATGTTAAAGATCTTTTACGGCCAAGGTAAAAGGGGAAGAGAGGAATTGGATAGATGGCTGGAAGGGTACGGGCGCCAAGGTATTCTTGGCTCTGATACCATGAAAAGAGAGAATATAAATTGAGCCTTGAACAATTTCTTTCTTTTATGTATCTCAAAAACACATGTACAAAGGCCCTATATATAATCCTGTATTCTACTGGCCAAATAAGAAAAGGAAAAGGAATAACAAACGACTACAATAACTAACTGATCTATGTCTAACAGAATAACTGCATATTTACACCCGACACCCATCAGGTTTCAAGAATTACAACCAGGTACTAAAACTTTGCATAGTAGTTGCTTCCTTGAACTTTTTCCATTTTGCATTTGCTTCTCCCAACTTTGCCTTGATCTGGATGTTGCTATGCAATTCTGTCTTGACAGAGTTCAATTTCTTCTTGATTTTGTCTTCATAGTTAACAAGATAAAACTCAAGCTTTGAGAACGGGGGCGACATAGGCCTTAGAGACTTCACAATGGAGCATTTTATCAACACTCCAAAATCATTTTTAGAGTCTTTTTTCAAAACTCAACTCCACAATAGGCTTTCAATTCAAAACTCTATTTCTATAATCCACTAAGTGAATCCCATGAGATAGGGGGTGTCTTAACATGAATAGTTGCTATTTTATACTCCCTCCATCCCTAAATTATCGTCCTTCTTTCCTTTTTCGTTCGTTTCAAAATAATTGTCAGTTTGAAACTTACATTTTTAGAGCATCATTTTTATCACTTTACCATTACTTTTTCACTCTACTTTAAATATGGACCACATACACATGTGCTTAAAGAAATTACACATTAAACCAATATAAATAATTAAGTCAATTGTTTTTTCTTAATCCGAACACCGGGTCAACTATAACGATAATTTAGGGACAGATGGAGTAATTGCAAATCAGTGGGCATTCAACACATGTGCCCGATAACTTGCCACATCAGCACTCCATTACTGCCAACTAAAAATATAAATAATCATAAATATATTTTCTATTATTAGCTTGAAGACAATCAAATATAATCGTATAGTGTGACTTTTTATTTAAAATACATTTTTTAAGTGATAATATTTTTTAATGGACTCCCTCCGTTTCGAACAAAGAATTCACTACTCTATTTTGAGATGTTTTACTTAAAAAGTTCACTTTAAAAAATTAAAGTATAAAAATGTCATTTTATTTCTAATTGATTACTAAAAGTTTTATTTTCTTAAAAATTTTGACTTTCAAACGGAGACTCTTTGTCCAGAGCAGAGGGGGTAAATATTTTCTGTTAAATTTAGTTGGTATATTAGTTTTAAAAAAACTACTTCTATAATGTGTTCAAATGCTCTTTTTGTGGGTGATATAAAATGGGAGATAGTGATCATCCTCGAATACCATTTGATTTGTAGTTGAACAAGCCAACTGCATTGAATAGTTCCTACTTGTTCATCCATGCTTTGACGACGATTGATCCAAACTTTGAAGCTATTTTTGTCTTTATTACTTGACAAAAGATATAAACTTTGAAAATTAATTATACCACGTCTTTTTTCTTAATCTTCCTAATGTTGCAAGCTTTGTATTAACATTTTATTTTTACATTAGTATCGTATACTTGATCAATGATCAAATTGAAAGATATTTATTTATTTTTTATAAATTTTGTGAATTAATGTGAATTCTTTTCAACCAAAAGAAATCATTTGTAATATATGAGAGAATAAAAAATGAAAATGTATTATAAACATAAATTACTCCTTAAATTGACATATAGTTTTAGATGAAAGTAATTAAAATTATTGAAAACACATTTTTTTTTCATAGAATATATAATAAAATATATAAATATTTCATTCCAAGTCTGGGTGGAAAAATATAAATAAATATAAACAAAGTGATAATTATGTTGGTAGTTAGGTTTGTTAGATGAGATGAAAAAGATTTGAGATTTTTTAAAGAATTATATAAAGTGTGATTGTTGGAGTAAATTTTTTTTTAAGTGTTAAAAAAGTGTAAAAAAAATAGAAAACGAGGTAACAAGAATATGTTATTGGGTGTCATCATTGAAAATGTTCTAAAACCCTAGGAGGCTAGGAGGCTAGGAGGACTCGCGATCTTCCTAGGAGCATACATCCTGCCTAAATTCAAGACAAGAGTTCCTATTCCGAAGAAAGACCGGTAGAAGCATTTCCACCTTCAAAAGAAATTCCTCTATTAATTAAATACTACTCGCTTTATTTCGTGTAAAGAGTCTTCGTTTAAAAGTAAATTTTTTTTAAAAAATAATATTTTTAATAGTTTATTAATAATAAAATGACAATTTTATAACTTAATTTTTTAATTCCAAAACTACCCCTGATATATTGTATAAAGATTAATAATGAGGGTGACAATAATGTCGAGATTAATAATACTATTTATTCATACCCGACTAACAAACAAACCTCTCAAACACCCTAGGAGCACATATACAACATCCTGTCTGAATTCAAGACGACTTCCTATTCCAAAGAAGGATTGGTAGAAGCATTTCCACCTTCAAAAGAATTTCCTCTCTCAATTAAATACAAATAATTAATTATATGTCTTGTGATATGATTTTCATTTTAGATTTAAAACAAGAGTAGAAATGGGAAGAACAATTACTAACACGAAGAGAATCCATTTGTTGCCTTGGTCCTTGGTCAATCAAGGCAACAAATGAGTTGAACAATTACTAATACGAAGAACAATTAATAACAACCGTTAAACTTATTATAGTTTTAAGTTTTGACAAAATGAGTTGTGCACTTGAAGGACATAATTATGTTTAATTTCTTGAAACATTGAAACAATCAACCGCCCATCACCAGAAAATGCAATAAGGGTTGGTACACTACAATCCGGTATTGCAGTTTTGGTTGATGGGCGATTGATGCGATGGATAAATGTATCCTCACTAATTTTATAAATGTCCACCTCAAAGACCCATCTTTCCTCCTAGCCACTGATTAACTCCAAGCAAATCGAAAACTAATTCAAGTTTAGATGAGGTCCAGTCAATAATTTGGACCATTTGGAGAATTAACTTCCAAACCATCCGATATGATGTTGTCATGACTCTTAAGGCCAGTCAATTTGAAAAGGCCAGGGCGGAAAATGGACCATTGAACAGTTAGGATTATCAATTAGATGGGACCATATATGATTAAAAGCACCCTTTATTTCATCATATCAAAAACCAGTGGACGGCCAAGATCTTGTATGGGCATGTGAGCATGTGTTCGTACCTGAACGGCTGTTCTTACTGAATTCCTATCATTGAGTAGTGGATTTTGTACCCCTTACGTGGACCACGAACCTTTGTATTATTTATGGTTCTTACAAAAGCATGAACAACGGTGTATCAAACATTGAATCAAATTAAATTTTAGATTACAATGGTAAAGTATTTAATTTAATTTATTTGATTTATTTTGATTCAGAACAATATATATTACAAATCAAAATCAAATTTTAAAAAAATCAAACTAATCGACTGAAGCATTAAACTATAGCGTTTTTGGAAAAAAAAATGGTATGAAACTACGTCGTTTCAAACTGAAAATTTTTAAAAAATTGGTTGGTGGCCGACAGAAGCTACAACGCTTTTGCCCTCTCTTTCCACTTCCCTTTACACATGGCAGCTCCCTAGTGGCCCCCAATTTTTTTTCCACCTTGTTTTTCTTGGTCAATTATCGGTCAAAAAAATATTTTTACTTTTTCCTGAATTAAAGTACACATTTTTATCTATAAATAGAGACTTTGTTTGTTGCATTTGAATATCATAAATATTTTCTATGATTTTTTCAAGTTTTTTTGCCATTTTTTGAAAAAAAAAATTAAATTAATAGAGATAAAGATAGTGAGATACGAAAAAATATTGATCTGTGCCACTGTTGTATGAGTTTTTTGATTTTTAATCAAACTTATATCAAATGAATTATTTTATTGATTTTTAATTAGGTTGTGGTTGATTTGATGTTTGATTTGTGTTGTATGATTTAATTGTTATCTGTGCTCTAACCTTTCTAAAAACTAATCTACCTTGATTCCCTAAATCAACAATGATTTTAATTGATTTTATAATAAATACTCCATGCGTTTCGGTAGAGTCCATTTAAAACATAAATTTTGGCAAAATTATGGTCGGTCTCTTTTCCAAAGTTTCTAACCCCTCCAGTATCTAGTTCTTTTTTTCAACTACAAAAGACTATTTTTTGAAATATTATTCCAAAAATGTCGTCGTCTCCTTCAACAGCTCCGACAACAGACTTTGGATTCGAAAATCACAATTGTTGGGCAACCAAACGGGGATCGACCTGTGCTGGGTTGAAAGATTTTTCAGATAAGATGAAGGCGGAAAATGACGAGGAAGAAGAAGCTTACGACGGAGGAGATGGAAGAAGCATGTGGGTGGAGGATTTGGTCTAGTTTTTTTAATGATTTTGTATCGCGATGCAAACTGGATTAGATGATATTTTATATATCTCGGTTCAAAAATTAATTCATCACGGTACATAAAAGTTGATACCGCGGTGCAACTTAGATTAGATATATGTATCGCAGTTCAAAAATTAATTCATCGGGTACATAAAAGTTAGGACCAAGATCCAATTAGATTTAGCAATTAAACTATTGAACTGCAGTGTAAAAATTAAGACAATAAAATTAATGAATCGCGGTGCAATAGGACTATGCAATTAAATTATTGAATTGCGGTACAAAAATTAATATACTCCATAATAAAATTGATGAATCGCGGTGCAATTAGATTAGACAATTAAACTTGAACTATTGTGCAAAAATTAAGGCAATGCAATTGATGAATCGTGGTTCAATAGTCAATGCACCGCGATTCATTTCTGTAGCGCACCTCATTAAGGGTATCATAGTCTTTTTGACATCAAAAGTGTCATTTTCCGATGTGAAAAAAAAAACACGTGACTGTAGTTATTAGATTTTTTGAAAAGTGGACCGGCCCGCAATTTTTCCATAAAACTTTTTAAGAAAATGTCCTTTAGGCATTAGCTATAAAATAACAATTTCATTCTTTAATTTTTAAAAATGAACTTTTTAAGTGAAACATCAACAAATAAAATAGTGGGCTCTTTACCCAGAATAGATGGAGTAATAAAAATAAAATTATAAAAGTATTCCCTCAATTCCAAAATTATTTTTCTACTTTCATTTTTCGTCATTCCTAAAAGAATCTGGCTTGTAATGTTCTTTTTTAGTACAACACGTTAACATTTTATATTTTTTTTCTTCCAACTTTAATTATGAGTCACATATACATATGCTTTAAAAGAAACTAAATATTATATATCAATATTAATAATTAATTCAATTATTTTTTTCTAATCCCGTCTTAGGAATTAATGTGACGAATCTAATAGGACAATAATTTGGGACAGAGGGAGTAGTAGTTTCAGTTTTAGTGATTATTTTTTAAAAACACCCAAAAAAGATTTATTGAACTTATTTTAGATATGGAAGGAGTACTAACTACTCGGGAAGTATTATTGAAAATTTCATTTTTTAATAATGACTAGGTCTGACAATTGTGTAGGTATGTGCCCAGTATGAGTCGGGTTAAGACGTTTAGCGGATCAAAACGAGTCGAACCTCATTAGAACCTGAATATCAAACGGATCGAAATGAGTTATGTTAAATCGAGTCGGATTATACTTGGTGTCGAGTTGAAACGGGGCGACCCGTTTTAAACCGAAGTTCCCCCTAACTTTTGGATCAAATTGGGTAATGGGTTCAAACCACTTTAACTCGAATCGACTCAAATTGTTAATATTTTTGGATAGAAACGGATAACCTGTTTCGACTCAAAAATATTAACGGATTGAGTTGAATCGATAATTTTGTCAATGGATTAACGGGTTCTACATTCTAATTGTCATGCCTAATCACGATATTGCATACATAACTTTATATATTTTTTGAGTTAGTGAGAAAAAGTATCATGGAATTGTCCTTTAAGTGCTTACGATACTATCTATTTCGTTAAATTATCTGGGAAATTAACCCGTGAACTTTTCAGCAAAAATGACACTACCGGCGCCCATCTCTCGCAAAATAATTAGGGGTAAATTTTTAGAGATCGTCTTATTGATCTTAATTTGTAAAACAAGAGCTTATTCTTTACAACTTCAATCTACCATCGGATCATAAGGATCCGTCTTACGTAAAATATTCGTAAGACCGTGTTGTCCAAGTTGTTGCTAATAATTAAGTTAACAAAGGTGCAGACCTGTTTTTTTCTTTTCTTTTCCTATATACGTCATCACACCGTTACTATTTTTAACATAAAATTAACTGTAATGTCTATTAATCATCTTTTGAAAAGTTTTGTGGCTTTTTATTTGAAAATTTAATGAATGGGTTATATGGGATGATATTGTAGACACAAACCCTAAAATTTCTTGACTAATTTATGGCCGCGTTGGATGTGACGAATCCAAGAATTCAAGGACTTGTTTGATAGTCGGATATGGATAAACAATATTATAAATTCCAGTATTATTAATGTTCTTACTATTAATCCTTATTTGTATATCGGGATTAGTTTTGAGATAAAAAATATTAATTCTATTTTTTTTTTAGTGAGCAAGCTAATAATATCACCATCTTCCTTGATATTAATAGTGAGGGGATAATGTCTTTATCCGGGTAACTCGTACTATTAGTTTCGACCACCTATTATGTACCAAATATTAAGCAACTTGATTTATTAATCATATCTAACCTTAATCCTGACTACCAAACGTCACCCGAGACTTTTAAGTGAGGCGAAGAGGTAACCATGAAGCTTAGGTAACATAAGTTCTCAATCACTTTCGATCTTTCTTCATTCACGTCAACTAATTGAAATAAAAAGAAAACATAGTACTACTTTCATTATCATAAGTTGAGTGTTTTAATTCCCTTATAACCCCTTTTTTTTGGGGCGGGGGGGTTGAAAGTGAGTGGCCTTTGGTTTACAAAGTTACACGATTTTTCTATTTGTAATGTCGCAACGTACGTGCACTTGTAATATGATTGATAGTGTAGACATTGAAGTCCGATTTGAATATCGATCAAGAAACTTATGCAAGAAAAAAGTTATTTAACTCATCCTAACTTATAATTAAGGGTAAGTTAGGGAGTTCACTTTTAATTAATTTTTAATCCTTCCGTCCCCGGGTAAAGAGTCCACTGTTTCATTTTGAGATATTTCAATTTATACACTTTAAAAAATTAAGGTATAAAAGTATCATTTTATTACCAATTAACTACTAAAAGTCTAAAAATATCATTTTTTAAAAAAAAATTGATTTTTAAACGAGCACTCTTTTCTCAGAACGGAGGGAGTAATAAGCTTAATATATATATATATATATATATATATATATATATATATATATATATATATATATATATATATATATATATATAAATTTCCACCGGATTAATTTTGGCTTACGTGTAGAACATGGTTAATTAATCCCCGTCAGCACTTTCCTTTTTTTTTTAACGGGGAACTAACGGCATGGTTTATCCTGCCAACTCTTTTATGAGTTTTTACTTTTTACTACTTTTGCAAGTTGAATGATATGCTTGACAACTTAAGCAATGTTTGATGATTAAACCTATGTGAAAAAACTTATGAGCAAAAATTTGGGTAAAATGGTCTTATGGATAAGTTTTGTAAGTCGAGTACTATTTATACGATTAATTGTGTGTTGGTAAGTTAAATTGAAAGATAGTAATGTTTCGTCTTGTAAATTAAAATCCGTAAGATCGTATTACAGGAGACCTAATCAAACTTACATGATCACAAATTATAAATTTGGCATTGATACTTTTTAATTTGTACAAACCGTAGATATGTTACTAAAACACGATATACACAGTTAAATAGTGTAATAATTTAGAATTTAGAATTATAAGAATTATTTAGTGTATTTTTTTCGGTTCATGCCTATTTTGTGAATCGATCATGTTATGACTTATGACATTAAAGTGAAAATGATGCAATGTATCAACTTATTTCCAATACTTGACTTGGAATGAAGTATTCTTTTCGTTCTTTTCATGGAGTTCACGATTGAAAATTGTAATTGTTAAGAGATTTATTAGTGGTATTAGATCGAGTTGGTTATAATTATAAAAATGTTTAAACATAGCTAAGATGTTATAGTTTATGTGGAGAGTAACGTCGGCACATGGAAGCGTTAATTATACATTAGCCATGACCTTTTCACTATAATACCCTAATTTCACATCGGGTAGATTTGTGATTTGTGTTTGATTTATAAGGTAGGCGTCTTATTCTTCTAGACCAACATCATCGCGGACTTTTGGGTTAATTTGTGTGGGTCGATGGCCTGATGCGTCTTCGATTAGTTAGATGTGTGGGGCTACGTAGTGGACTACCCTCTCGGGCTCAGGTTGTTACATTCACGTATCGAGATGTGTAACTATAAAGATCATTAATTAAAATCATGAAACACTCATCGGCAAAAAGTCTCCGTTTCAAAATCAAATTTTTTAAGAAAAAATGACACTTTTATACCTTAAATTTTAAAAATAGATTTTTTAAGTGAGACATCCAAAAATGAAATAATAGACTTTTTACCCAAAACAAAGAGTATATAACACAAACATTCGTGGTTTTACTTAATATTGATATAGAACAAATAAGTTAAGAGTATTTGGTTTGAAGTGCCTTCCAAGCAAAGAAAATGACAATAAAATTTATATAGTCAATTTTTAGCTGACTATGTACCATTTGTTACAACTATTATTGGCAATGTTATTAGAGACGGTGGAAATCGCACTTTGTACAATTGGTCTCCATATATAGTTTAACGAGTTAATATCACTTTTGATATCCTAACCTGATTTACTTTTTACTTTTGATACCATTTATACTGATTTTATCAAATACTATTATAAACGTTTTCAATTATCGTTAAAGTATATATTTTTCGTCAAATTTCTGTTAAAAGCTAATAACTGATCTGTTGTTAATGTTTAATTGTCATCAAAATACATATATTACGTTCTTAATTGTCATCAGATTTCATACCTTCAGTCATTAGCTTTTGACAAAAAATGATAAACAAATATGTAATCTGATGACAATTGAAAACATTTATGATGAAATTTGATAAATTCATTATAAAAGGTGATAAAAACAAAAAACATATAAAGTGAAGGTACCAAAAGTGATATTTACCTATAATTTAACCGAAAGGTTTGTAAGAGAGAATCAATAATTCAATATGCAAGAAAGTGGAAAGCCCAAAGGCCAAATTAGAGTGTCGATATGGGATTGCATCGGGCCATAGCACTATAAGTAGCTACTTTTCAAAGTTAACTATGCAAGCCTTCTTGCCTTGCACTAAATTGGATTCTGACCGAATAATAAGCATTTTAATGGCAAAATTCCGGGCCGACCCCTTTTACTAAATTTTTAATTATTTAAGACATTTAAGTACCTTGTGTTTTGGGGTGAAATTTTGATCAGTCCCTTTTTTTAAAGTTTGTAATCTCCCCGGTCCACTATTATTTTTTTAATCGTAAAAGTCAATTTTTTCAAAATATTGTTACGAAAATGTCATCGTCTCCTTCAATATTTCCGACAAACATATTGGATTTGAAAATCACCATTGTTGCGCAACGAAATTGTAATGGATCTGTGCTGGGTTGAAGGATTTTTTAGTAGGACAAAGACAGAAGAGGAAGAAGAAAACCTACGACGGAGGAGATGTAATAAGAAAGTGAATAACATGGTCTGATTCATTATGATTTTGTATCGCGGTGCAAAATTAGTTACATAATATTTTATATACCACAGTGCAAAAATTGTAAAATTGAATTATGTAATTAAAACTTATGTATCGTGGTGCAAAAAAATGTTTCATCGTTGTGAAAAATTAGATTATGTAACTAAATTGATGAATCGCGATGCAAAAATTGATGCAATTAAACTGATGTATCGCGGTGTAAAATTTGATATAGCGCGATTCACTGAGTAAATGACCTCCGTAGCACGCCTTCGATTCATTAAGGGTATCATCGTCATTTTGTCCCAAAAGTGGCTTTTTCCAGTTTTTTTATAAAAAAAACACGAGACTGGAGGGGTTATAAATTTCTAAAAGTATACCAGCCCACAATTTCTCATTGTTTTTTTTTTCAACCGCTAAAATCTACTTTCGTTAAATTGTTGCCCGCAGAAAAGAAAGAACGACACTAATTCACAGGGATGAAAAGTAAAGATGGTGGGAATGTATGGTGGTGAAGAAAAACACATGTATCTACTCACCTTTCAATTCAATTACTCCACCATTCTAACTTCTCACTTTCTTTTTATTCATTTATCTATGTTTAGTTCCACAAAAACAATATGCCCTCCAAGTTCGTTAATAAACATTTTAAATATCTTCTTTTTCATTGTGTTTGTGTATGCGATTCAAAATATATTTAGTTTGTGTTTGTGTTGCTATGCATGTAAAGTGTTTGATGAAATGTTTGAATATGAATTTGTTCCTTGTTAGACACCCTTTTTGAATCACGATGTCTTATTTGTGAATCGTGATGCATCGATTTGGTTTTAGGATGCAGGAAAGATGCATCAATTTTGAATCATTTGTTGATTGTGTACAGGAGAGAAGAGACATGAGGTCAGGTTTATTTTGTGATGTAATATTATTTGCAGCACGATGCATCTTCGATGTTTAACTTGGTACATCGCAGTGCATAAATTGGATTAGAAGAAATTAATGCATCGCGAACTGAGTAAGTGATGTGTAGCGCTTTAGGTTCACTAAGAGTTTCATAATTTTTTCGCCTTCAAAAGTATCTTTTTTGGTTAAAAAAATGCAGAATACAATAGCGGATAAAAACTTATCAAAGTGAACCGACCCGAATTTCACCCTCATTTTAATCGGTGTGTGTGTATACGCGTGCGTGTTTATATACAAAAAAAAAGTGCCTCTTTTCCATTTGATTTTTCTTTTAAAAAATAGTCTTATTTTCGTTTTGGTTCAATTATGAGGGTTTGAGGTTTAGGGTAAAAAGTTTAGGGTTTAGTACTTAATTATAGATTAGATTTTAAGACTGGCATTGTTAAACGAAGTAGGGGTGTAAGTGATTTGATTTGGTTTGGTTTATGTCAAAACCATAAAACGAACCGCCTCCCAGCGGTTTTAAAAATCTCAAACCGAACTGAATCGAGTAAGACTTGGAACCGAACCACTCGGTTTGGTTCAGTTTTTTTATTTATATAAATTATTTTTAATGAAATTAACCAATATTAAAAATAACAATAAAAATAAGATTTTAATTTTGAATTAACATCAAAATTAGGAAATAACCCACTAACAACAAATTATCAAAAATAAAACAATACAAATTCTAAAATAAACACAAACAATGGAAAAAATAATAATTCTCCAACAATCAATATTTTGTTTGGTTTAGTATGCGTCTATATATATATATATTACTTGAATAAATCAAAAGTTCAAAATAGTTAATGAATGTAATATAATAAATAAAAATATATATGTTGGTTTGGTACCAAAAATCATGAACCGAACCGAGCCGCGTGGTTTTCCAATTTTTGAAACTGAAACCGAACCGTCTTCGACCAAAATCGAACCAAATTGACTGGTTTGGTTTGGTTCGGTGGTTTCGATTTACACCCCTAAAACAAAGTATCGTTAATGTGTTGGCACGGTTTTCTCCGTCGGATGGCCTAAAATTGAGATAATATTCAAACCGAAAAATTTCCACTCCCACAACGCTCTCTTTTATTTTATTTTTCTTTATTAAAACGATGAGATACTTATACTCCGTTTCGAGTAAAGAGTCTCTATTTAAAAGTCAAAATTTTGAAGTAAATGATACTTTTAGTAGCCTATTAAGAATAAAATGACACTTTATGCCTTAATTTATGAAAGTGAATTTTTAAAAAGAAATTTCCCAAAATGAAATAGTGGAGTATTTGTATAATATGGAGGGAGTATTACACAAATCAAGCAGCCTTCTTTTTCTCTTTTCCCCAACACCTCCCCACCCATAAGCCATATTATAAAAGCCAATTAATTTTGGCCAACCTTAAAAAGATAGGTTGATATTCTTATTAAGCATCTTTCCTTTATTTTATTTACCTTTAATTATTTCTCTTAGCTAATTAAAATGATTTAGGTCACCAGATCCACCAGATTGTTTAGTTAATTACCTTTTCAGGTGTCTGC
The DNA here is from genome assembly GCA_013146195.2 of Codonopsis lanceolata. Classification (NCBI taxonomy): domain Eukaryota; kingdom Viridiplantae; phylum Streptophyta; class Magnoliopsida; order Asterales; family Campanulaceae; genus Codonopsis; species Codonopsis lanceolata. The sequence goes on from CM028377.1 coordinate 12,700,222, forward strand.
CTGCCCAGTAGATATCAATGTTACCTAATATTTTTGGTCATCAATACCTAATTGACTTGAAAAAAAAAAAGTATTATCATTATTGTTTCGGCACATTTGTATCAAATGGACATAACCAATGAGTTGTTAGACCTGCAGTAGAACATATTGGCCACTACCCTTTCACTTATATATATATATATATATATATACACACACCAGTATATGTGATTGTGACATAGATACGGTATTGGTGTGACATCAGTTCAATGAATGGTCGGGTAAACAAAATCAATAACTGACAGGGTAATTCAAACAAAATTCACAACTAAAGGTTTTATATGTAATTGTAGAGGGGAAATTCAAACATAAATCATAACTGAAAGGTTAATTTGTAACTTACATACTTACGAATCAATTTGGATCGCAGTTGTGCTTAGCACAATTCGATCAGGGCTGCCAGTTAGACTCTAAACTCTTTTATAATATAGATATTATAGTCAATTATTCATAAATAAAGAGCTCTAACTCAACTGGTATTGTTCACTTCTCCCAACAGAGAGGTCGGGTGTTCAAGTCTCACTAGTGACACCCAAGACTTTACAACTCTCCATAGAGAGGTCATGTGTTTAGCCCTTTCCAAAGGCATCGTTGTGTTCAAGTGTTCAAGCACTCTCGGTCTTACTAGAGGCACCGTTTGATCTAGCACACCAAATACATCATATATGATATATCTTTGGACCGACGCATGAGAAATTTAGAGACCGATCGTTCCTTGTTGATTGTTTTTCTTAGATCCCAACCAGGAGGGGGTTCGCTGAGGTGAGGTTGGGGATTAGCTTGTAGGGCTTATCAGGTGGTTCTTTTGGCGGTCATTAGGACTTGTATGTATTGTTAGCATGAGAAATTTAGACACCTATCGTTCCTTGTTGATTGTTCTTCTTAGATCCCAACCAGCAGGGGGTTCACTGAGGTGAGGTTGGGGATTAGCTTGTAGGGCTTATCAGGTGGTTCTTTTGGCGGTCATTAGGACTTGTATGTATTGTTAGCTTGTTTGGGAAAGAGATTAGTCATGTGAAGTTATATAAACTATGTTTTGAGTAGGGTTGTGTTAGTTATTTGGTGCCGATGCATGTTGTCGACCTTGTGGTAGAGTTGTATAACTCTTGTTGTTAATGTTTATATCAGTTGTGGCCGTGTAGCCTTGTTTAGTGATTCCGTTTTGAGCCGAGCAATGGTGCTATTATTTTATTACTGTATTTCACGTTCCGATTCGGAAGTTCCGTGTAGGAGTTGGGGTCAGGGCGTGACAGGATGGTATCAATATTTATTCATGTTGTTTGGTAAAGAAATAAAATGAAATCATAATATATAGCTACATAATTATGAGAATAAAGTCTTTTTATAAACAAATTACTCCCTCCGTCCCTAAATTATCGTCCTCCTTTCTTTTTTCGTCCGTCCCAAAATAATTGTCCACTTTGAAACTTACCTTTTTAGAACATCACTTTTACCACTTTACCCTTACTTTTTCACTCTACTTTAATTATGAGCCACATATCCATGGACATTAAAGGAAACTACACATTAAACCAATATAAATAATCAAGTCAATTACTTTTTCTTAAACTGTGCGCCAGGTCAACCCAAACGATTATTTAAGGACGGTGGGAGTAACAATGATTTAATATACAATGAATATTATAATGTTTAAATTAAGGGACGTAGCAAATATATTAATTTGGAAGAGATTATAAGTATATATTAGGCATCGGTTTACTTCTTAAAGCCTAAATTGGTTTTCTCAAGAAAAAATAGTAACTAATGCTCCGTTTCTATTAGTTACACCCTCCGTTTCGGGTAAATAGTCCATTATTTTATTTTGAAATGTTTTACTTAAAGAATCTATTTTTAAAAATTAAGGCATAAAAATGTCAGTTTATTACTAATAGACTATTAAAAGTGTTGTTTTTTTAAAAAATTTGACTTTCACATAAGGACTGTTTACCCAGAACGGAGGGCGTATTAGAGTACTAACTATAGCAGTAATTTCAAATGAAAATGCTATCCTTACCACTAATTCTACAACTTTCCTTACAACTAAACCTTGAATTAAGAAAAAATATTTTGAACAAAAACAACTTTACCCTTCTTCAAAGCTTAGTTGTAAAAAAAGTTGTAGAAGTAGTTATAAGGCTAACAATGTTGAATTTCAAATAATCAACAAAATGAGTATTTAATAAATAAAACATCAAAAATTCCCAAAATACTCACTAAACCTAATTGTTTTAATTTAAATGATTTGAGCTTGACCAATGCATATTTGTCTTTCAGATGAGATCTAATTAAAGTCGGCACTATAGTAATTAATGTTTTAATAATTAACATAGTATTAAATTTATAATTTTTTTGAGTAACCGATTTGGTCATTTAGAAATAAAATCCATACCTAATACTTAATAAACTAATAATTAATAACATTTTCATCACTCCTGATTTTTAATTGAGGAAAAATACAAAAAAAGTCTCACTAAAAATTTATATATCCAAAAAGTCTCAAAGATAAACTTTTACTACCAAAAAGTCCAAAACTTAATGATTTAGTATTTTAATTAAAATAATAATAATAATAATATATAATAATAAATTTTCGCTATTATTATTATTTTTTAAAATTTATATTATTATTACTAATATAATACTCCCTCCGTCCAAAATTATTGTCTTGTTTTCCTTTTTCGTCTAATACAAAATAATTGTTTTGTTTGAAACATTCTTTTTTAATACAATATTTTTTACCATTTTACCCTTACTTTTTCATCATATACTTTAATTATTGGCCACATACATATGAGCTTTAAATGAAACTATACATCAAACTAATATTAATAATCAAGTCAATTATTTTTCCTTAATCCTTTTATCCGGTCAAATTAGACAATAATTTTGGGACGGATGAAATATTATTATTATTATTATTATTATTATTATTATTATTATTATTATTATTATTATTATTATTATTATTATTATTATTATTATTATTGTTGTTGTTGTTATTATTATTGTTGTTATTATTATTATTGTTATTATTATTATTGTTATTATTATTATTGTTATTATTATTATTGTTATTATTATTTTTATTATTATTGTTATTGTTATTGTTGTTGTTATTGTTATTCTTATTGTTATTATTATTGTTATTATTATTATTGTTGTTATTATTGTTGTTATTGTTGTTGTTATTGTTGTTGTTATTGTTATTATTATTGTTATTATTATTGTTGTTATTATTGTTGTTATTATTGTTGTTATTATTGTTGTTATTATTATTGTTATTATTATTATTATTATTGTTATTGTTATTATTATTATTATTATTGTTATTATTATTATTATTGTTATTATTATTATTATTATTATTATTATTATTATTATTATTATTATTATTATTATGATTATTATTATTATTATTATTATTATTATTATTATTATCACTATTTCTACTCCTACTACTAATATTACTACACAATTTCATAAAAGTGCCAAGGGTTAACTTTTTTATTTGAAGTATGAAAAGATTATGTTTATAATTTATTAATTGAATGGTTGTTTTGGGATCATTCGGAAATAAAACTTTTAAATAAACTTTTGGTATTTAATAGTAATAATGGTGACGAAAATAATGATAGTGATAATACTGTTATAATTAGAATATTACTGTAACAATAATACTATCATTGTTATAAATGAAAAGGAAAATAAGTTTTCATCCAAATAAGAGCTTTTTAACATAACGGGATTCATAGACACGCTAAATTTTGGATCTTTTGATATTAAAGTTTTAAATTCAGGGCTTTTTTTACATAAATTGTTTTGGGGATTTTTTTGATATGAGAATTTCTTAGTCACGAGACTTTTTAGTATATTTCTCTCGACTACACAACTCAAAGGGTTGGTTCAATGACTTGACGACCACTAAGTGCTCGTTTGTTGCAGGTTTTGACTTTTAACTTAAAATAAGTCATATTTAGAATGTTTATTTCAACTTATAAGTTAAAAGCTAATAAGTTAGGTACAACACCATTTATTCATTAAAAAATCAAAGCCAAAATTTTAAGCTTCTTTAATTTCTTGAAAACACAAAAACAACTATTCATTCATAAAAGTTTGATTATTACAATTTTACCCTTTTTCATATATACGTAAAAAGAGTTAGGAATAATTTCAAGATTTAAAAAAAACATTTAATGCGGGATAATAAATATTATAAATTATTTATTTATTTTGTTATAGGGTAAACATTTTCAGCCTTTGCATATTTGACTACTCACATTTTAGGGTTTATGATCAATTTGTTGTAAAAAAACAATTTTCAGCTTCTTTAACAAATATGCTCACAAGCTACTTTTCAGCAGCTGTAACAAACAGTTTATCATCAAATCAGTAATAAGCCATTTAGCCAACAACGTTAGCTATCAGCCACAAGCCACCTGCTGCGACAAATGAGCCCTACGTTACTCTGTGGACGTATCTATTTTGCGGGACGTCTCGTGTTCTACTCTTAGAGCATGACAAATACAATTGTGGATTTCATCTCATTTGATAATCCGAGATTTTTTAATAGTCTGAAATGAATTTCTAAGCACAATGATTCATTGACCCTGCTTTTACCAAAGCGATTCTAATAAATTTCTTTATTTGTTTTCTTGACATTAATAACCTCCATCTTCTGATATACGAGTAGTAAATTATCAACCAATCATAATCTTCAATATTTTCATATTTAATAATTAAAAAAAAACATTTTATAGATCTCTTTTTGCTTCAATTCTCTTGAGTTGTACTCCCTCCGTTCCGGACAAAGAGTCTCCGATTGAAAATCAATCTTTTTTAAAAAAATGACACTTATAGTACCCCATTAGTAATAAAATGACAATTTTATGCGTTCATTTTTAAACATGGACTCTTTAAATTAAATATTACATAATAGAATAGTTGATTCTTTGCCCAAAATAGAGGATGTATTTGTTTAGGTTTTGTTTATATATTGAT
>CM028377.1:12705358-12764772 GCA_013146195.2 Codonopsis lanceolata
TTTTATATCACCTTCTCTCACTAAAAGTCTTCTACTCTCTCTCTCTCTCTCTAAAGCTCTTCTTCTTCTTCCTCAAACCCTAAAGCTAAAGTATATCTGCATTTCCACTTCTTTCTAATCCTATCTTCCGCTTTAACAAAGTCCTAACTTGTTTGTTCTTGTTTCAGAAATGGCCTTGAACACGCCATTGATGTCTCCTCGACGCCATCTCTTTAAATGAGGAACCATTGGGAATCGAAGCTAACGCATCTTCTTACAAAGAAATGGGTTAATGCCTCTTCGTCATTTACCATCCGAACCTACAAATAATCAACCGATCAAGAATTCTTCATGGGAATGGAGGAAAACCCAGCTGATCCCTTCTCTCTCATAGGTAATATAAGAGGTATTCCAGTTGGTATTTGACTCGAGACCGCTTCACCGCTTCCCGGCCTCTACGATGATCTGCCCACGACCCTACAATCGCTCCAGTATGAACCCAAAGAACTGGCCGATTACCATGAGAGGCGAGGTCCCAGCTGAGCTTACAGATGATAGGCACAAGCACCGTTTTGCCCCTCTTCACTATGCCCTAGCCACAGTGCTCGATAAGTGCTTGATAATAAAGTCCGGAGGGCATGACAAAATTACAGAGGCTCAATTATTTCTCATGGAGGGAATTGTAGAAAACTGTGAAATGAATTGGGGAGCCATTTTGGTCGAATGTGTGAAGGTGAACATTGCAAAGTACAAGGACAACATGGAAGCTGGGAACCCTAGACTGACTCACCATCCGATTATCAACCACTTCTCCGATCCATACCAATTCTTCAAAGACATATTCATCAATGTTGGTGATCTTGAAGCAGTCAAGCTAAAGAAATATGTTGCTACTGACATAAGGAGAGCCAGTATCTCTAGCAGATTTGGTCAAGAACCTCAGCCAGCCCAGTCTAGCAGGAGACCAAGGAGAACAAGGACTCAAGCCCCATCGTCAGTCATCCAAATACCACCGATGATGGTCACCAAAAGTTGTTTCAACCAAGTGTTCAAATTAACACGAGTCCAAATTTCCAAGGGGTCAATGTGGTCGCTAAGAATTGGTCGGGCCGTCTGGTCACCAAATTGTTATGCCGTAGTCGGTTGCCGAGAGAAGGCAACCAAAGGAGGAGATCGACACCGGCAATACCGATATCGCCAAGAAAGAGACGTAGAAGGAATCCTGAGCTGAATCCAGGTACCTTTGTTCCATTCTCTACTACCACTGCTGCTGATCCTGCTCCCATCTCTCCCCCTTCTGATCCAAAATCACCAAACACTGCTCCAATCAAGTTTTTCCCTCCTATTAGAAATCCGACCTTTCACCCTAGGCACTCCTACTATCAGGCAAATCCTGTTCCTATTCCTCCAAACTGGGTCTTCCCAATTGATCATCTTCCTTACTTTGCTTTCTCTCTCTTTCATGAGGAGAAGAAAGCTGACAAGCCCCCTGTTAACCCTGTCAAATACATAGATCACAATCTGAAAAGGAGACCCTATGTCTTGTATCCTACCACTCCGAATCTTAGCCAAGAAGACCTGGTAGCCAACTACGGCAAGTACTTTGATCCTCTTCCCTTGCTCTGGAACAGATTCTATCTTTCAAATGATAGGTTTGTTCAAGATGAGCTTGTTTACTTGGCCTGGACCATTTACAGCAAAGTCCACAATCTTCCAGCTCTCCCCCCAAATGATCCTTTCCTCGCTAGTGCACTGACCGCCTCGAGGATGATGAACTAAACCAAGATCGAACAACCCTTGAGCCCGAAAATTAGCTAGATCCAGAGAGCGGCCAATAAGTATGTTCAGGATGCCGTAAACACTGCCAATCTAGCCTACATAGAATTGCACAGACGGATGGCCTCCATACCAGGAGGAGCTTCCATAGACACAGCTTTCCCTGATGCTATGTCTAGTCACCAAATTTTGATTATCGAATCAATTCCTACTGCTTTCACATCACTCCTTCAGCCATTCCCTTTGTAGTATCAGCCACTACCATACCAGTTTCTGTTTCACCACAACAAATTGCTGTTTCCACCTCAACCTTGCAACCCATCTCCCTTCCATCTTTCACTCCAGCCATTGATGCCTCATCCTCCATTCCACTCACATCAGTTGCTCTCCCCACTTTACCCATGTCGGCCCCATCTCTTCAACCCTCGCCTTCTTCCTCACCTCCGCCAGGTCAATCCCACACTGCCCCAACCATGTCACCACATTGCCTTCCATCTCACCAGCCTCACCACCCCAACTCTTGCTCAACCGTGGTCGCCCATGCCTCCACCGCACCACCCGTGTCGCCCACTCCTTTCTCGCCTCCCCGAAACTTCACCATTCCAACATCGGCTTCCTCTGTCGCTATATCATCCATTCCTCCCTTGGTCGCAACTATTCCTCGCCTCTACCCATCAGGTCGGGCTTGCACCGCAAGCCACCGCCATTCTTATATCCTCACCGACATCGCAAATGCTTCTTCTTCCCCAACCGACATGCCTACTCATCCAAACCAAGCCTCTCCCCGATCATTCTCGCCTCGACCCTCTCTTCACACCTCCCACACCCTCTCTGTCGTATCCCTGCTTTCGCCTTCAAACCCATCGGTCCCGAACCTCTCCAAGATGATGATCATAGTTCCCTTTCCCCTGAAAACTATTTAGATCAAACTGTCATGGACTCATCTTCTGACTCCTCTAAATCCTTTTCTCGAGGATCTAATCTTTTTCTCTCTTCCTCTCGCTTAGCCAAGAGAAAGCTAGGCATCAACGCAAAATTATTTCCAAAGCTTTACTACATCCCATCGGCACTAAAATCGCTCTTTCCCGAAGACATGCCTACTCCCTCACCCGAGCCGAGCCCGAAGCACAAATACCATTTACCCCATGGATGTTTTCTTTCGACCCGACTCGAGGATGCCGACATTCATACACATCGCTTATTCTCGATGCACCTCACCGCCTCAACCAACCTGCCTCCATTTCTACCTCTTCTACCTCCATGTCTCACCAAGCTTGATCTCTCTATACTCATCACTTGCACATGAAGTCAGCCCTTACTCGTCACACCCATCGCCTTGTTACCCTTCAAAGAATGTGTTGCTTCTCGCTCCCAAACCTCACCAGATCATTTCCACCGAGGTGCAAGCTGCCATTGCTGCTGGTGCTCCTCGTGAAGCTAATATGGATGACTGGAGGACCATCTTGCTCTATCAACAAGAGTGGTCAAACCGTGCTTACAATGTCGAAGTCGCTATGCTTCAAACCATTCAGAGGAGAAGAAGCGTAAAGCAAGTATGCCTCTGGCAAAAATCGATTTTAAGGGAAAGATTGAAGCCGCCTCGACGCCCGCCATCTGAGGTCGTTACTACTGAACCTGAAATAGAAGCAGAAGCTGATGCACAAGCTGAGCCTCAAGATAATCGCGTGTCGAAGGAGAAAGAATTAAAGATGCGTATGACAACAAATTGCAGAAGGTCAAGCCGCAGAACCAACAATGAAGCGGTTGGTCCATCGCTTGAAGCAGCTCAAATCAATCAAGGATCCACATCACCCATGAAACATTTCATCTCTCTTTACTTTGAACAAACTCCTTTAATTTATCGCTTTAGTTGTATCTTACATTGGGCATTACATCTATGATATCGCCATCGCATTGTGGTACTAACAAAATTTTGCAGAACTTCAAAACTCTTCAGATTCAAGTGAATGGTTTTAAGCAAATAGGAGGAGATTGTTGAATCTTGAAATTTAAGAGATTTGCTTAAAACATTTTCACTTGATTGTCACCAGACAAGCGCTTAGATTTGGTCACCGATTATTATCTTTGTCACCAATCTTCTCACCGATCAATGCGTTGCTTTGGAATGAGTTTATCTTTTCCTTATTTGTTTGAACATTCTCTAGTACTAACTCTTTCCTATTTTGTGTTTATGATAGATGTCCCGCCATATAATATCTTCCAGATCCTTTGCGATCTTGCAACCTGTCATAACACATTTTCAAAATTCAAATGTGTTCCTAACTGCCGCTTCACACGCACTATCTATATATATACCCATTGAAGCATTGGTGAACACAACAAGTCTCAAGAATTGCAAGAAACTTTTCACTCATAAGCTTTCGCCTTCGTTAAAACCTTAGCTAGATATCTGTCATTAAAAATTTCTTTCTAGTTATTGTTTAGACAAAACACCGAGTACTTCACTTCACATCAATTCGAACTCGCCAATTTGTCTCACGAGTTTGATTGCTTCTCAATCATTCTCCCAAACACCGGTCTTTATTGTACACCGATCCATTAGAGATCAATTAGATTTTTAATAAAATTAGTGCACTTCAAAAATCCAAGTCTCGACCAACTTGGTAGTGGACGTAGCGCTTATCTGGAACCACTTCAACCGAATTGTCACCATTTCTTATATTCGCTTAACCGACATAACACTTAAGAAGTTGTTAAACCGATTAAGTGTCGCCCGCTTAACAACACTTGTTTGCTTGCTTGTTCAGTTAACTTGTGTTCAAAGTACTTCTCCATATTCAGTGATCATACTTCAAAACTAATTTAATTTTTGAAAACCGTAGTGTCAGCCAACTGACCAACTTTTCAGTTGACTGACAAAATCAAGTTTTCCGCTGCCAATATTTTTATGATTATCAAAACAACCCTTAAAAGTTTTTAAAGGCTATTCACCCCCCTCTAGCCTTAATTGCCATCTGGACTTACATATACACTTTAAAAAATTAAGGTATAAAAGTGTCTTTTTATTACTAATGAACTACTAAAAATCTAAAAATATATTTTTTTAAGTAAAAAATTTAATTTTCAAATAAGGACTCTTTTCTGAGAAAGGAGGGAGTAATAAGCTTCAAAAGCCCCTAAGGGGGTGGCCCAGTGGTAGATATGAGGCTTCACAAAGTGTGAGGTCTCAGGTTCGATCTCTTCCCTTGCCCCCCTTAGAAGGAAAAAAAAAAATAAGCTTCAAAATTATTTTTTTCCACCGGATTAATTTTCGCTTACGTGCAGAACATGGTTAATTAATCCTCGTCAGCACTTTCCTTTTTTTTTTTAACGGGGAACTAACGGCATGGTTTATCCTGCCAAAACTTTTATGAGTTTTTACTTTTTACTACTTTTGCAAGTTGAATGATATACTTGACAACTTAAGCAATGTTTAATGATTAAACTTATGTGAAAAAACTTACCAGCAAAAATTTGGGTAAAACAGTTTTATGGATAATTTTTGTAAGTCGAGTCCTATTTACACAACTAATTGTGTGTTGGTAGATTAAACTGTGACATAATAAGCTTTCGCCTTATGAATTAAGATTTGTAAGATCGTCAGGAGACCTAATCAAACTTACGTGATCACAAATTATATATTTGGTATTGATACTTTTTAATTTGTACTAACCATAGATATGTTACTAAAACACGTTATACACGCAATTAAATAGTGTAATAATTTAGAATTTAGAATTATAACAATTATTTAGTGTATTTTTTTCGGTTCATGCCTATTTTGTGAATCGATCATGTTATGACTTATGACATTACAGTGAAAATGATGCAATGTATCAACCTATTTCCAATACTTGAGCTTGGAATGAAGTATCCTTTTCGTTCTTTTCATGGAGTTCACGATTGAAAATTTTAATTGTTAAGTGCTCGTTTGTTGCAGCTTATTTGGAGTAACTTTTGGCTTTTGACTTTTGAAAAGTCATATTTAAAGTGTTTGTTTCAGACTTTCAGCTTATAAGCCAAAAGCCAATAAGTAAGGTACAACACCTTTTTTGCATTGAAAAGCCAAAAGCCAAAAAACCAAAATTTTAAACTTTTTTGGTTTTTTTTTAAACATGAAGACAACTATTCATTAATAAATATTTGATTGTCTTAATTTCATCATTTTATGAAATATACATAAAAATATGAATACTAATTTTCAAGTTTTTTTTTAACAAATAATTATAACGACTCATAAGCAGCTTTTCAACAACTGTAACAAACAGTCTATCATGCAATCAGCCAAAAGTCATCCAACTACCAGCTTAAGCTATCAGCCATAAATTATAAGTTATCAGCCATAACAAACGAGCCAGTGATTTATTAGTGGTATTGGATCGAGTTGGTTATAATTATAAAAATGTTTAAACATAACTAAGATGTAATAGCTTATGTCTTAGTTATGTGGAGAGTAAAGTCGGCACATGGAAGCATTAATTATACATTAGCCATGACCTTTTCACGTATCGAGATGTGTAACTATAAAGATCAGTAATTAAAATCATGAAACACTCATTGGCAAAAAGTCTCCGTTTCAAAATCAAAATTTTTAAGAAAAAATGATATTTTTATACCTTTAATTTTAAAAGTGGATTTTTTTAAATAAAACATTTAAAAATAAAATAATAGACTTTTTGTCCAAAACGGAAGGTGTATAACACAAACATTCGTGGTTTTACTTAATCTTGACATAGAACAAATAAGTTAAGAGTATTTGGTTTGAAGTGCCTTCCAAGCAAAGAAAATGACAATAAAATTTATATAGTCAATTTTTAGCTGACTATGTACCATTTGTTACAGCTATTATTGGCAATGTTATTAGAGACGGTGGAAATAGCACTTTGTACCATTGGTCTCCATATATAGTTTAACGGGTTAATATCACTTTTGGTATCCTAACCTTATTTACTTTTTGCTTTTGATACCATTTATACTGATTTTATCAAATATTATTATAAATGTTTTCAATTATCGTTAAAGTATATATTTTTCGTCAAATTTTTGTTAAAAGCTAAAAATTGATCTGTTGCTAACGTTTAATTGTCATCAAAATACATATATTACGTTCTCAATTGTCATCAGATTTCATACCTTCAGTCATTAGCTTTTGACAAAAAATGATAAACAAATATATAATCTGATGACAATTGAAAACATTTATGATAAAATTTGATAAATTCATTATAAAAGGTGATAAAAACAAAAAAATATATAAAGTTAAGATACCAAAAGTGATATTAGCCTATAGTTTAACCGAAAGGTTTGTAAAAGAGAATCAAGATGCAAGAAAGTGGAAAGCCCAAAGGCCAAATTAGGCTGTCGATATGGGATTGCATCGGGCCAAAGCACTATAAGTAGCTACTTTTCAAAGTTAACTATGCAAGCCTTCTTGCCTTGCACTAAATTGGATTCTGACCGAATAATAAGCATTTTAATGGCAAAATTCCGGGCCGACCCCTTTTCCTAAATTTTTAATTATTTAAGACATTTAAGTACCTTGTGTTTTGGGATGAAATTTTGATCGGTCCCTTTTTTTAAAGTTTGTAATTTCCCTGGTTTACTATTATTTTTTTAATCGTTAAAGTCAATTTTTTCAAAATATTGTTACAAAAATGTCATCGTCTCCTTCAACATTTCCGACAAACATATTGGATCTGAAAATAACCATTGTTGCGCAACGAAATTATAATGGATCTGTACTGGGTTGAATGATTTTTTAGTAGGACGAAGACAGAAGAGGAAGAAGAAAACCTATGACGGAAGAGATGTAATAAGAAAGTGAATGACATGGTCTGATTCATTATGATTTTGTATCGCGGTGCAAAATTAGTTACATAATATTTTATATATTGCAGTGCAAAAATTGTAAAATTGAATTATGTAATTAAAACTTATGTATCGTGGTGCAAAAAAATGTTTCTTCGTGGTGAAAAATTAGATTATGTAATTAAATTGATGAATCGCGATGCAAAAATTGATGCAATTAAACTGATATATCGCGGTGTAAAATTTGATATAGCGCGATTCACTGAGTAAATGACCTCCGTAGCACGCCTTTGATTCATTAAGGTTATCATCGTCATTTTGTCCCAAAAATAACTTTTTCCAGTTTTTTTTTTTTAAAAAACACGAGACTGGAGGGGTTATAAATTTCAAAAAGTAGACCATCTCGCAATTTCTCATTGTTTTTTTTTCAACCGTTAAAATCCACTTTCGTTAAATTGTTGCCCGCAGAAAAGAAAGAACGACACTAATTCACAGGGATGAAAAGTAAAGATGGTGGGAATGTAGGGTGGTGAAGAAAAACATATGTATCTACACCTTCAATTCAATTACTCCACCATTCTAACTTCTCACTTTCTTTTTATTCATTTATCGATGTTTAGTTCCACAAAAACAATATGCCCTCCAAGTTCGTTAATAAACATTTTAAATTTCTTCTTTTTCATTGTGTTTGTATATGCGATTCAAAATAGATTTAGTTTGTGTTTGTGTTGCTATGTATGTAAAGTGTTTTATGAAATGTCTGAATATGAATTTGTTCATTGTTGGACACCATTTTTGAATCACGAGGTCTTATTTGTGAATCGTGATGCATCGATTTGATTTTAGGATGCAGGAAAGATGCATCAATTTTGAATCATTTGTTGATTGTGTACAGGAGAGAAGAGGCATGAGGTCAGGTTTATTTTGTGATGCAATATTATTTGCAGCACGATGCATCTTCGATGCTTAACTTGGTGCATCGCGGTGCATAAATTGGATTAGATGAAATTAATGCATCGCGAACTGAGTAAGTGATGTGTAGCGCATTAGGTTCACTAAGAGTTTCGTAATTTTTTCGCCTTCAAAAGTGTCTTTTTTGGTTAAAAAAATGCAGGATACAATAGCGATTAAAAACTTATCAAAGTGGACCGACCCGAATTTCACCCTCATTTTAATCAGTATGTGTGTATACGCGCGCGAGTTTATATACAAAAAAAAAGTGCCCCTTTTCAATTTGATTTTTCTTTTAAAAAATAGTCTTATTTTCGTTTTGGTTCAATTATGAGGGTTTGAGGTTTAGGGTAAAAAGTTTAGGGTTTAGTACTTAATTATGGATTAGATTTTAAGACTGACATTGTTAAACGAAGTAGGGGTGTAAGTGATTCGATTTGGTTTGGTTTATGCCAAAACCACAAAACGAACCGCCTCCCAGTGGTTTTAAAATTCTCAAACCGAACTGAACCGAGTAAGACTTGGAACCGAACCACTCGGTTTGGTTTGGTTTGGTTCGGTTTTGTGATTTATATAAATTATTTTTAATGAAATTAAACAATATTAAAAATAACAATAAAAATAAGATTTTAATTTTGAATTAACATCAAAATTAGGAAATAACCTACTAACAACAAATTATCAAAAATAAAACAATATAAATTCTAAAATAAACACAAACAATGGAAAAAATAATAGTTCTCCAAGAATCAATATTTTGTTTGGTTTAGTATGCGTCTATATATATATTACTTGAATAAATCAAAAGTTCAAAATAGTTAATAAATGTAATATAATAAATAAAAATATATAGGCTGGTTTGGTTCGGTACCAAAAACCGTGAAACGAACCGAGCCGCGTGGTTTTCCAATTTTTGAAACTGAAACCGAACCGTCTTCGACCAAAATCGAACCAAATTAACTGGTTTGGTTTGGTTCGGTGGTTTCGATTTACACGCCTAAAGCGAAGTATCGTTAATGTGTTGGCACGGTTTTCTCCGTCGGATGGCCTAAAATTGAGATTATTTTCAAACAGAAAAATTTCCACTCCCACAACGTTCTCTTTTATTTTATTTTTCTTTATTAAAATGATGAGATACTTATACTCCGTTTCGAGTAAAGAGTCTCCATTTAAAAGTCAAAATTTTGAAGTAAATGAAATTTTTAGTAGCCTATTATGAATAAAATGACACTTTATGCCTTAATTTATGAAAGTGAATTTTCAAAAAGAAATTTTCCAAAATGAAATAGTGGAGTATTTGTATAAAATGGAGGGAGTATTACACAAATCAAGCAGCCTTCTTTTTCTCTTTTCCCCAACACCTCCCCACCCATAAGCCATATTATAAAAGCCAATTAATTTTGGCCAACCTTAAAAAGATAGGTTGATATTCTTATTAAGCATCTTTCCTTTATTTTATTTACCTTTAATTATTTCTCTTAGCTAATTAAAATGATTTAGGTCACCAGATCCACCAGATTGTTTAGTTAATTACCTTTTCAGGTGTCTGCCTGCCCAGTAGATATCAATGTTACCTAATATTTTTGGTCATCAATACCTAATTGACTTGAAAAAAAAAGTATTATCAATATTGTTTCGGCACATTTGTATCAAATGGACATAACCAATGAGTTGTTAGACCTGCAGTAGAACATATTGGCCACTACCCTTTCACTTATATATATATATATATATATATATATATATATATATATATATATATATATATATATATATATATATATATATATATACACACACACACATCAGTATACGTGATTGTGACATAGATACGGTATCGGTGTGACATCAGTTCAATGAATGGTTGGGTAAACAAAATCAATAACTGACAGGGTAATTCAAACAAAATCCACAACTGAAGGTTTTATATGTAATTGTAAAGGGGTAAAATTCAAGCATAACTCATAACTGAAAGGTTAATTTGTAACTCACATACTTACGAATCAATCTGGGTCGCAGTTGCGTTTAACACAATTCGATCAGAACTGTCAGTTAGACTCTAAACTCTTTTATAATATAGATATTATAGTCAATTATTCATAAATAAAGAGCGCTAACTCAACTGGTACTATTTACTTCTCCTAACAGAGAGGTCGGGTATTCAAGTCTCACTAGAGACACTCAAGACTTTACAACTCTCCATAGAGAGGTCATGTGTTCAACCCTTTCCAAAGGCATCGTTGTGTTCAAGTGTTCAAGCACTCTCAGTCTTACTAGAGGCACCGTTTGGTCTAGCACACCAAATACATCATATATAGTATATCTTTGGACCGATGCATGAGAAGTTTAGAGACCGATCATTCCTTGTTGATTGTTTTTCTTAGATCCCAACCAGCAGGGGGTTCGGTGAGGTGAGGTTGGGGATTAGCTTGTGGCCGGGGCTTATCAGGTGGTTCTTTTGGTAGTCATTTGGATTTGTATGTATTGTTAGCTTGTTTTCACGTTCGGGGAAGAGACTAGACATGGTTATATAAACTGTGTTTTGAGTAGGGTTGTGTTAGTTATTTGGTGCCGATGCATGTTGTCGACCTTGTGGTAGAGTTGTATAATTCTTGTTGTTAATGTTTATATTAGTTGTGGCCGTGTAGCCTTGTTTAGCGATTCCGTTTTGAGCCGAGCAAAGGTGCTATTACTTTATTAGTGTATTTCATGTTCCGATTCGGAAGTTCCGCGTAGGAGTTGGAGTCGGGGCGTGACAGGATGGTATCAATATTTATTCATGTTGTTTGGTAAAGGAATAAAATGAAATCATAATATATAGCTACATAATTATGAGAATAAAGTCTTTTATAAACAAAATGAAATCATAATATATAGCTACTTTAATTATAATTATGACATTAAAGAAACTACACATTAAACCAATATAAATAAAGTCTTTTTATAAACAAATTAACAATGATTTAATATACAATGAATATTATAATGTTTAAATTAAGGGACATAACAAATTTATTAATTTGGAAGAGATTATAAGTATATATTAGGCATCAGTTTACTTCTTAAAGCCTAAATTGGTTTCTCAAGAAAAATATTAACTAATGCTCCGTTTATATTAGTTACGCTCTCCGTTCCGGGCAAATAGTCAACTATTTTATTTTGAAATATTTTACTTAAAAAGTCTATTTTTAAAAATTAAGGAATAAAATTATTATTTTATTACTAATAGACTACTAAAAGTATCGTTTAAAAAAAAAATGATTTTCAGATGATGATTGTTTACCCAGAATGGAGGGCGTATTAGAGTACTAACTATAGCAGTAATTTCAAATAATCAACAAAATGAGTATTTGATAAATAAAGCATCAAAAATTCCCAAAATACTCAATAGACCTAACTTTTTAAATTTAAATGATTTGAACTTGTGACCAATGCATATTTGTCTTTCAGATGAGATCTAATTAAAGTCGGCACTATAGTAATTAATGTTTTAATAATTAACATAGTATTAAATTTATAATTTTTTTTTGAGTAACCGATTTGGTCATTTAGAAATAAAATCCATACCTAATACTTAATAAACTAATAATTAATAACATTTTCATCACTCCTGATTTTTAATTGGGGAAAAATACAAAAAAATCTCACTAAAAATTTATAAATCCAAAAAGTCTCGAAGATTATTCTTCTATACAAAAAGTCTCAAAGTTAAACTTTTACTACCAAAAAGTCTAAAACTTAATGATTTATTATTTCAATAATAATAATAATAATAATAATAATAATAATAATAATAATAATAATAATAATAATAATAATAATATATAATAATAATAATATATAATAATAATTTGTCACTATTATTATTATTTTTTTAAAATTTATATTATTATTACTAATATAATACTCCCTCCGTCCAAAATTATTGTCAGCTTGTTTTCCTTTTTCGTCTAAGGTCTCGTTTGATGTAGCATTTTGAAAACGCAGCTTTTTCAAAACGCAATGTTTTTAAAACGCAACATTTTTTAAAACACAGTTTTATTTTTGTAAATGCGTTTGGAAAACTATTTCAAAACGCTATTTTTCATAAACAGAGTAGTTGTAAACGTAACATATTTTTAAAACGCTACAAATTGGAGCATTTTAAAACGCTCCACATTTTTAAAACGCTGCGTTTTAAAACACTGCATTGAAACACTTTTAAAAAGAAAACACAACATTTTTTACCAACGTTTTGACCCAAACGCTCTACCAAACAAGCACTAATACAAAATAATTGTCTTGTTTGAAACATTCTTTTTTAATACAATATTTTTACCACTTTACCCTTACTTTTTCGTCATACTTTAATTATAGGTCACATACTTATAAGCTTTAAATGAAACTATACATCAAACTAATATTAATAATCATGTCAATTATTTTTCCTTAATCTTTTTGTCCGGTCAAATTAGACAATAATTTTAGTATGGATGAATTATTATTATTATTATTATTATTATTATTATTATTATTATTATTATTATTATTATTATTATTATTATTATTATTATTATTATTATTATTATTATTATTATTAATATTGTTGTTGTTATTGTTGTTGTTGTTATAACTATTACTACTCCTAGTACTAATATTACTACACAATTTCATAAAAGTGCCAAGGGTTAACTTTTTTATTTGAAGTATGAAAAGATTATGTTTATAATTTATTAATTGAATGGTTGTTTTGGGATAATTCGGAATAAAACTTTTAAATAAACTTTTGGTATTTAATAGTAATATTGGTGACGAAAATAATGATAGTGATATTACTGTTATAATTATAATATTATTGTAACAATAATACTATCATTGTCATAAATGAAAAGGAAAATAAGTTTTCATCCAAATAAAATCTTTTTAACATAACGGGATTCATTGACACGCTAAATTTTGAACCTTTTGGTATTAAAATTTTAAATTTAGGGCTTTTTTTACATAAATTGTTTTGGGGATTTTTTTTGATATGAGAATTTCTTAGTCACGAGACTTTTTAGTATTTTTCTCTCGACTACACAACTCAAAGGGTTGGTTCAATGACTTGACGATCACTAAGTGCTCGTTTGTTGCAGCTTTTGGCTTTTAACTTAAAATAAGTTATATTTAAAGTGTTTGTTTCAACTTATAAGCTAAAGGCCAATAAGTTAGGTACAATACCATTTATTCATTAAAAGACCAAAGCCAAAAAACCAAAATTTTAAGCTTCTTTAGTATCTTGAAAACACAAAAACAACAATTCATTCCTAAACTTTTGATTATTACGATTTTACCCTTTTTTCATATATACGTAAAAAGAGTTAAGAATAATTTCAAGATTAAAAAAAAACATTTAATGCAGGATAAGAAATATTATAAATTATTTATTTATTTTGTTATAGGGTAAACATTTTCAACATCTACATATTTGACTGCTCACATTTTAGGGTTTATGATCAATTTGTTGTAAATAAACAATTTTTAGTTTATTTAACAAATATACTCATAAGTCACTTTTCATCATCAACTAGCTGTAACAAACAGTTTATCATCAAATCAGTAGTAAGTCATTCAACCAACAATATTAGTTATCAGCCACAAGCCACCTGCTGCGACAAACGAGCCCTAAGTTACTCTGCGGACGTATGTATTTTGTGGGACGTCTCGTGTTCTACTCTTAGAGCATGACAAATACAATCGTGGATTTAATCTCATTTGATGATCCGAGATTTTTTAATAGTCTGAAATGAATTTCTAAGCTCAATGATTCATTGACCCTGCTTTTACCAAAGCGATTCTAATAACTTTCTCTATTTGTTTTCTTGCCATTAATAACCTCCATCTTCTGATATAGTTAATTATCAGCCAATCATAATCTTCAATATTTTCAAATTTAATAATTAAAAAAAACATTTTATAGATCTCTTTTTACTTCAGTTCTCTTGTGTTGTACTCCCTCCGTTCCAGACAAAGAGTCTTCGTTTAAAAATCAATCTTTTTAAGAAAATGACACTTATAACACCACATTAGTAATAAAATGACAATTGTATGCGTTCATATTTAAACATGGACTCTTTAAATTAAATATTACATAATTTGCCCGAAAACGGAGGAAGTATTTGTTTAGGTTTTGTTTATATATTGATTTTTTTAGTGAAGAGTAAATTTCAATTATGAGGTTATGTGAAATATTATATATAAATTTCGGTAGAATGAATTAGTTATATATTTATGTTTGTTTTACTATGTTTATGATTGCATTCAATTAGGGTATTTTTAACAATTTTTCTTTCATAATCAATTTTGAGCTAAGTTAGCCAAACATATCCAAAATATCAAAATCTATTTGGAGAATCCCGAAATCAGCTCTCACTTTTATAGAATCAAAAGCTACATCAAACTTCCACATGTGAAAAACGATTTAGTTCATGAGGTACGATATCATTATTTCATTTTGTGTTAGGTTGTTAGTATCGTTAGATTAAATCAACTTAGATTTTTATACCGTTAGATCAGATATACTATTTTCTAATTAATGACGTGGTCATTTTAAATCATCACCAACTTAATTATCCAACGATACTAACAGTAAAGTTTGTAATATCATTTGCCTATTATTACACTAAAAACAAATGAGATAGATTTTAATTAATTTATTTAGAGATAACAATAATGGGCTCTAAGTCACTTGAACCATGTTAATGGCCACTTTCAAGTTACACAAAGGTGTTGGTTCAATTTTTAACCAATAACTAGCTCGACAGGAACCCTTTTTTCCTAATTAACTAATTACAAAACTATGGTGTGTAATGTAGGTTAAGAGCTATGATTATATTTAGGGGTCAGATTCATTGAATTAATATTCCTATTTGACTGCCTTTACAAGTTATTCTAGAAAAAGGAAAGAAGCACTTCCTTCATGTATGATCCATCTTTTTCTGAAATGTTAAGTACTTGCCAAATGCTCCCTAGTAAGATCATCTTGAAAACCAATGAGTTACTAACTATATTTGGTTATGAATCAATTACCCTACAAATTGATACTAACACATTAGTCTTTGATCATATCATCAGTGTGTGTGTTCACACACACTAAAACTTATCATCTTATGATTTGCACTATTATTTGATTATTTACAATATGTGGTCCTAACTACTGGAAAATGAGACATACCAATATACCATATTCTTGTTTGATTTAACCATCAGTTGGTGATCACACACACACAAAACAATACTCATCTCAAATTTGGTATACTTACATGATTAATGGGAACTTGTGGTCCTAGCAAGTAGCAACTACTTGAAGATGAAATCATTTGAATAATAAATTGAGAGAAACTCTTAGATTCAACATCCTCCATACATGTACACCAAGCAAATTAAGTTCAACTAATAAATATTAATTCATCGTCACGAGCTAGCGAAAATACAATTAAAATGACATAAAAGAAAAGATCATGTAGAAATTTGTTACGAATATATCGCTGTCGTATTTAACTCAGAAATCATATATTTTTTTTGTGTTTTTGTTGAGTCGCGCCTCAATACAAGCCCCAAAAACCTGACTAGAAAGTCGCCAACCACACTAGAAGCATCAGATGGTTATAGGTTAATCAAGCTAACAACAATCTGAATAAAACCAAAACCACTCCTACCATCCTTTACTCCTAAAAGGTCATCTCTACTAATTAAAAATGGAAATGTACAAGATGTACAGGTGCACTACCCTAGCTCATAATTCTGCAGGTCCCCCACCCAAAAAAAAAAAATTCATAAAAGAAAAAGAAAAAAAAAACCCTTTTTGTTACTCTCGATTATGAATCGGATCTTTTTCTTCTTTTTCCTCAATTGGAGGAGCAACTTCTTGGTTGGTACTCTACCAAAATCTTCCGGTCATGTCTACTTCAATCAAAATTTGTATTTTCTAACTGAAGAAAAAATGGCGAAAACAATTATTGATGCAACGAAAATGAGCGCTTGATAGTTGTGAGTTGCTTAGCCTCGGCTTTCCAGCACATTTCAATGTCCTCAGCAAGTTTTTTTGCGTCTATGGATGCACCAAGCAAACCTCGTTTAGTGAATCCCACGGCATACAGTCCACTCTCGCCTTTCCAACCATTAGGAAATGGTCTCCGAGGTAACCCGTCTTTCTCTGAAAACATCTCCTTTTCCTGAGAGGAAAATTAAATACATATAAACCCCATATCGATTTTCATTTTTTTTGTTTTCCTTTTTCTCTCTTTTGGATCAAAGTATGCCTATATATATATAACATCCTAAGAATCAAGAAAGCAAGCAAAGGGAAGAAAGTTAAATATAAAGGTTTTACCTTTAGCCAAGAAGGCACATTGCTTTTGTAACCAGTTGCCAGAATGATTGCATCAAAATTTGCTCTTCTCCCATTCACAAATACTGCAGTACTATTGCGCGATAATCGCTGAATGCTTGGATGTACCTACACAAGTAAAAGAACAGAATTTACGTTTATAATAGTAATTATATAATGATAGAAAATAATTAATATCCATTTTTTTTTTGGAATATGTTCATCCTTAATGGTAATGAAAGGACAGAAATTTTATGTATAGATGAAAATTTTTGAAAGTTATAAAATAAATAAATTAATGATTGGGGTAAAACACAAGATTCTTTTAATAGAAATAGAGAAATTTTGTCATACCAAACAATCAAATCATTGATTTTGAAGGAAAAAGGAAATGAAAGGATGCAAAAACACACACACAAACATGGGATCCATAAAAGACACTAAAAAGTGAAGGCAAAAGAACAGTTATATATATTCAGGTAAAGATGCAACAAGTACCTTAATGTCTCCGCTTTTGATCTTGGCTAGGGTCCCAACGTCCAGCACCGGTGTCTTTCCGGACAAGTTCTTTAGCGCAAGGGGTCCTACTCGAGGGCGTTCAAGGCCAAACCTTGCAGTGTTACCGAGCATTAACCACGATACGATCAAGAGGAAGCGATCGACAAGTTGCATTGGGAACCACTTGAGTAACCACATGGACAGCCCGAAAGTTGATCTTCCCAGCATCTCTTGTGGTAGGACGTGCACCTAATTTTTCATTATGATCAAACAAAAAAAAATAATTAGAAAAGAAAAGAAAACAACAAAAGGGCCACAAAATTTTTAAAGGACATAAAAAGAGATTGTGACTAACAAAAAAGGAGAGTTAATGGGGGAGACACCCTTTTTCCCTTCTGGAGGGGTAGTTTCACTTTCATTCTAGTGTGCCATGATCACTGGACTCCATATTTAAAGGGTTCTTTACAGTAATAAAATATTAAAATTTTAATATAAAATAACAATAATAATTTTAAAAAATCTTTTTTTATCAATTAAAAATTATCTCTATTTGGTTTTGTTATGAAAGAATGAGCAAATTCCAACAAGCTCAAGAATTTAAAGAAAGCGAAAGATAATGGATCTTATCTAAGTACCATGAGTAGAATATATGGGTATTTGTAGGCATACATGCTTATATAAACATATTAAATTAAGAATGGAATTTTGTGAATTAAACTCACTAAAATAGATCATAAAAAGCCCCGACATGGGTGTTACTAAACTTAAATATCATACGCAAATTTGTATAGATTAACCAAAAAAAAAAATTGGAAATGGATTTAAAGTGTGGCTTTTCTACGATGAATTTAATATATTATGGGGAAAAAAGATCACGACATAGGTCCACTATTTTGGATGTTACACTGAAAATCATTTCGAGATTGTTTATTTCAAAAGAAAAAAGGTTTAATTCACAGGGATTTACATATGCAAAAATGCTTTCTGAATTGAATTCATATTTGAAAAGTTTCGAAAACAAAAAGAAAAGAAAAGAAAAAGATAAAATGGTAAAGTTTTGCTCACCGCATCTCTAACAACAAGTGAAGGCTTTGCATTATGATTATAAAGATCCAAACAAACCTCCATTCCTGAATTCCCACACCCCACAACCAAAACCTTTTTCCCTCTAAACTCTTCTCCACTCTTATACTCACTTGTGTGCTTTATCTCCCCTTCAAACTCTTCAATCCCTTCAATCTGCGGCACCACCGCCTCAGCATTCTCTCCGGTAGCCACTATCAACCACCGACAAACGTACTCTCTCTCCTCCCCACTCTTCTCTCCACCACTCACACACTTGATTCTCCAAAACCCTAAACTCCTATCATACTCGGCACTCTCCACACTCTCTCCAAATACCGGCTTGATCTCGAATCTCCTCGCGTAAGCTTCCAAGTAGTCGATAAACTGTTGTTTACTAGGGTAAGTTGGGAATTCTTCGGGGAAAGGCATAAGGGGTAGCTCGCAAAATTGCTTTGGAAGATGTAGCTTGAGTCTATCATAGGTTTTGAGCTGCCACAAAGAAGCGATACAATTGGATCTCTCCAAAACTACACTTGGAACCCCTCTTTCTTTCAAGCATGCTGCCGCAGCTAGACCCGAGGGGCCTGCTCCGACTATCACCGGACCCGGAACCCATATGCATCTTGGTGACATGGAGTGGTTATGGTAATGATCATGTACCCTCTTGCCTTCAATCTCTCTCAAATAATCCATACCAATTAAGAAGAAAAAAGAATTAGAAAATATTTTCAAGAAAACTTGGTATGAGTTTCAAGAAAATATAAAGAGAGAGATGCTAGAAGTGAGGAGGATGAGGAAGAGGGGCATTTAGTCAAAAGGAAACGTGTTTTTTGATGTAGAAAATTAAGAGGAGTGAAGTGTTTACAGTTTCTCTTGCTTTGGGGGAGTTTATAACAATAAACTTCTTCTCTAGAGAGAGAGAGAGAGAGAGATTATAGGGAAGAAGGGGATTCCTGAAATGGTGGAATGGATTAGGAGACTTCTTATCCACTAATGAGAATGAGTTTGAGCTGAATCTAAGTATTGACGGATAACCGGATACGGATGGATCAAGAGCGAAGGTTTAGCATTTAATTCATTCTTCAACTAGAAATCGAGAGAGATTGGGGGAGAGATTGGAGGGAGAGAAAGATGGCGATATGTGAATAAACATTCCTTTTGTTCATAGGAGAGTGAATTGAATTCAGTTGCTCTATATATGAGAGAGAGAGAGAGAGAGAGAGACTGAGAGGAATGTCAAGTTGTAAGGAGAAGTAATGCAAGTGGGGACATATATATAGTTTTATTTACTACTAATATTACCCAACTACAACTACAAGAATCTTTTCTTTTCTTTTTTCTTTTTCTTTTCTTTTTTCTTAAACAAAATCCCATCTAGAAAAAAACATCCAAATTTGTTAGAGTAGTTTTTTGTTAGATTATTTTAGAGATCTTAATTCATAAAATAGAGTCTTAATCTTTATATTTCAATCCACTAACACATAGTGAGTTGGGTAAAAATAATACTCCCTCCGTCCCTAATTTATTGTCCTGGTTGACCCGATGCACCGTTTAAGAAAACATATTTGACTGGATTATTAATATTGGTTTAATGTGTAGTTTCCTTTAAAGCTCATGTGTATGTGGCTCATAATTAAAGTAGAGTGAAAAAGTAAGGGTAAAGTGGTAAAAGTGATGTTATAAAAAGGTAAGTTTCAAAGTGGATAATTATTTTGAGGACGGACGAAAAAGGAAAGGAGGACGATAATTTAGGGACGGAGGGAGTATGTGTTATAAAATATACTCTCTCTGTCATCCCGAAGTTATTGTCCTGCTTTCCTTTTTCGTCCGTCCTAAAATTATTTTCTTGTTTGAAACTTTTCCTTTTAAAACAACACTGTTACCACTTTTACCCTTATTTTTTCATCTTACTTTTATTGTGAGCCACATACACATATACTTTAAAGTAAACTACACATCAAGCTAATATTAATAATCTATTCAAATGTATTTTTTTAAACCGTGCGTCAAATTAATCCAGACGAAAATTTTAGGATGGAGGGAATATATGTATACGTCTTATCCAAGTTTTTACCAATTTGTTTTTATTCCAAGTGTTCATTTGATGTTGGATTAACATAAAAATGCACCACTCATCCTTGTACTTTGTTGTAAAAGCAAAAAGTCCTCCTACTATGTTATCACACATTTTTTTGTTCTTATACAATTTTCTGTGCCCTCAAACGATTCATCCATCCAATTTTTCTGTTAAACCGGTGTTTACTCGAACATGTTCAGCTTAGACATTATCATGCATTATTGTTTGTGCATTCTTTTCTTTTCAATATACAAAATACCCATATTTTCTTTATTTTTCAAATAATCTATGTGTATTTTAGTAATTAGGTAATAATTTAGTAGCTTGAAAAAGATCAATACAGAGGATCACCAACCACCATTATCTCATCTTCTCGTAAATGTTATACTATTTACATGTTGTAAGGAATTCAGATATGATTACATATTACCACTTTAATCAAGCCTAATCCCTCCCTAAGCTAATCAAATTCATAGTCAGCGACATAGAGCTGCCGGTCTCGAAGGTATCACTGAGAGAGAGAGTTAAATGTCAACTATTGCAAATATCAAGGTACTTCGAAGGACAAAAGTACCCCAAAAAATGGTCACGTGTTTGGCACATGTTGTACGTAACAACCTTTTGACTAAAAATGAGATGGAGGAATGAACAAAGGACATAGATAATAGAGGGATGATTTTCGCTATCACGGTAAAGTAGAGGGACGACTGGTGCATTTTATCCTAATATTAAAGTTCTGAAAGAGCTTCACTTATGTGGACTAATCCTTAATATAATATTTTTCTTCTCTTTTTCATCTTCATTTATTTATTTATTTATTTTGTATTCTTTATTTCATCTCTCTTTTTTTCTCTCATATTGTCCATTTTGGAGAGTTAAAAGTAATATTTATGGAAGATTGAGTTTAGAAGTGACTTCCTCAAAAATAATACTCCCTCTGTTTTCAATTTTTTTTTCCTTTTTCGTCATATATAAAATAATTGTTCTCTTTCAAAACTTTCTCTTTTAGTAAAATATTTTTTCACTTTACCTTTACCTTTTTTACATGTTTTAATTATGACCACATGGTAAAGGGCATTAATAGAAATCACATATTTCATCAATATTTATGATAAAATCAATTATTTTTTCTTAAACGACATGTTGAGTCAAAAAGAATGAGAATTTGAAAACCAAGGGAATAGAAAAATTGATAAATGGGAGGTTATATATATATATAGAGAGAGAGAGACACACACACACACACACACATATATATATATATATATATATATATATATATATATATATATATATATATATATATATATATATATATATATATATATATATATATATATATATATATATATATATATATACACACATACGGTGTGCTTTTCATTTGATAAAGTGGGTAGTGATAGTTTAGAATGGGCTGGACTATGTTTGATTGGGCTGTGTAGACTAAACAAGAAGTAACAAAATTACTTGAAAAAATTGTGGGCCAGTTAACTTTTTGAAATTATAATTTGCTTTAATATCGTATTTTTTTTTTAGTTAGAAAAATATATTTTTGGGGACAAAATGACACCCTTAATGAGCATAAGGTGCGTGTAACGGATGAGAATCGCGGTGCATAGGTTTATGTATTGCGGTGCATAAGTTTATATATCGCGGTGTAAAACCTATTTTTCAAATTTTATTTGTACCGCCTTATATGTTAACCGCGATATATAAATATTTGAACTGCAATACATAAATATGTAAATCGCAATACAAAATACATGTTTACTTCAGTTTTTATTTTTAAACTTAAATAATATAAAAAACTAATAAATGTAAAAGCTAATGAATGTTAACGTTATATATCAAAATATATTGAAATACATTAATAATTGAACTCTGCAAATAAATACAATCTTTATCGTGACATAACAATACGTGAACCGCGGTGCAAAAATATGAGAACCGTGATATTTGGTCATTGATATTTTGTATCGCGGTTCCAAAATATGTGAACTGCGATGCAAAACTATGAGGACCGCAAGATATGGCTGTTGATATATTGTATCGCGGTTCCAATATATATGAACCGCGGTGTAAAACTATGAGGACCACAATATATCTTTTAATGTCGGCTGTTAATATTATGTATTGTAGTATATGATTAAGTGAACTACGAGTCATCCTTTCGTTATTTCGTAACGTGCCTCTTGCTCATTAAGGTATCGCAGTATTTTTGCCCCAAAAAAATGTCTTCTTCTGATTAAAAAAACATGGGACTGGAGCGAATTAAAACTTAAAAAGGTAGACCGGCCCGAATTTTGCCCAAATTACTTTTTAGGAAAAATTGCGTGCCGGTCCACTTTTCAAAGTTTCTAATTGCTCCAGTACCGTGTTTTTTTTTCAACCGAAAAAGACACTTTTGAACACAAAAAGACAACAATACCCTTAATCAGCATGAGCCACGCTACAAAAATGAATTGCGATGCATTAACTATTGAACTGTGATTCATCAATTTTATTGCATTAAGTTTTACACAACGGTTCAATAGTTTAATTACCTAGTACTATTGCAATGTCATTCATCAATTTTATTGCATTAATTTTTGCATCGTAATTCAATAATTTAATTGTTCTATTCTAATTGCATCGTGGTGTACCAACTTTTATGTACCACGATACATATACCTAATCCAAGTTGCACCGCGATATCAGCTTTTATGTACCGCGATAAATTAATTTTTGAACCGTGATACATAAAATATTATTAATCAATTTTCACACCGCGATACAAAATAATAATGAACCAGACCATGTCATCTACCTTCTTCTTCCATCCCCTCCGTCGTAAGCCTTCTTCTTCACCCTTCGCTCTCCACCTTCGAAAAGTGGTCTTTTGCGGTTGAAAAAAAAGAACGGTGGACTTTTGAGGTTAAAAACTTTGGAAAAGGGACCGGCCAGAATTTTACCCTACTTTTTACTATTATGAGTTGGATTGGACTAGACTTCGTAATTTGTTGGGTGATAACTGGGTCGGTACCTTTTTGAGATATTATAACCTCTCCAGTCAACTTTCTTTTTATTCAATCGATAAAGTACACTTTTGGGGGTTTAATGTTGGAAATACCCTTAATGAATAAAAGACATGCACACAAAGTCACTGCCCAAAATTGGGCA
This sequence comes from Codonopsis lanceolata, assembly GCA_013146195.2. Lineage (NCBI taxonomy): Eukaryota > Viridiplantae > Streptophyta > Magnoliopsida > Asterales > Campanulaceae > Codonopsis > Codonopsis lanceolata. The sequence continues at coordinate 12,729,022 of CM028377.1, forward strand.
TCGTAATGCAAAATCTGGGCATCACAACGCAAAATCCGGGCAGCACAATACAAAAAATTGGGTATCACAATATAAAAGTTGGGTATCGCAATGCAAAAGTTGGATATCGTTTGTCTTTACATTTGTCTTCCCTCGTTAATTTCGAATGGTTACTCTCTCTCACCATACATTATTACACCTTGGGAATGAAAAATGTCTATGAATTTCTCTTTCTCTATCTCTCACACACTCTCTCTAGACGAATGAATCTAAATTGGTATCATTTATTACAAGCAGTCCCTTACTAGCTCATCTTCAACACCTTTTGTACTGATAAGAATTTCAATCGTTCTTATCTTCTACCAAGGCAATTATTGACAAACTAATTGTTATCTTCTATGGGTTGTATATTGTATATCACTACTAGTTCTCAATAGTCATGAATATAGATCTCCTTTCAAACCATCGCTCGTCGATCCATATCCTGTATGGGTCTGAACTTCATCCTAACCACGTGTACACGATCTTGACCTTCGCAAAGAATTTCCAAAGCCGAACTCAACAACAAAACTACCTGTCTCAAGGAAAGTGAAAATTTTATAAATGATGTTTGTTTATATATCTCTCTCAAGGAAAGAAAGACTAAAGAAGTATTGTATTTGATCAAAGGAAGAAGTCAATATAGCTGGATATTTCTTCTGAGAAAGTTCTGAAGATAAAAGTGAAAGTCTCGGTTATTGTCTCCTCTCCATGTTTAACATGAATATGAACGTGTAGAGCTGTGTTTGCTGGTGAATAAGGGGTGGTTCTTATTAATCGTTTTCTGTTTGTTAGGAGGGGCAGTTTAGGAAGAATATTTTGAAAATGGACTCCAGCGGTTACAAAAAAAAGGGAGGAACTTGTGCGGTTAGAAATCTTTCAAAAGGTACCGACCTGTAATTATTCCTAATTTGTTTGAATTAGCTTGCAGCCCAATATACTTGGGAAAATCAAACTATATGTAAGTCGTACTCGTGGTAGAATTGTGGTAAGCTCATTCATTGCTCATGTCCCAATTCAATAAGTTTGATTAATGTAAAATAGTAAAATACTCAATAAAATGAATAAGAAATAACTATTTAGCTTTTTTGGATACTTGCGATGGGTATAATCAAGAACCTAAAACTCATGATGCATCCAAAAAAGTATCATACCAGGTGTGCTGAAGGTAGGGTCGAACGTGAGACGACGGAGTTACCGTTCGGTGGTGAAGTCGTCGTTAGTGTCAGATATCTGGCTAAAATGAAACATTGTGAGTCGGCAGGGAGGGTTCCCCGCCAGAACTCTCTAGCGTGTTTATCAGTACATGCTATAAAAAAGAGAGGGCGCATAATTCCCATGTGTGTGTGGAGTCTATGTATAAAAAGAGAGTCCCCTCACTATGAACTAATGGATGTTATTTATGCCTGGAGGGAGTGGGCCTAGCTTGCTATGTATGGGTTGGGCCCAAGCCTTCAGACATCATGTATAATACAATGGATCGTTGTAGTCGAGACCGTCCTTGCTTAAGCGAGGTTCAAATACCATTGTGGCGTATCCAAAATATGCACATCAGTAGCCCCTACTCATTATTCTTCGAGATTCATCTCGATAGTAAGGAGTAATATTCATTCGTGATTCTTTAATTACTCGGGCTGGTCGAGGCTTAATCATTTTCGTCATGGCGGACAAGCTAGCAAAGTGCTATAGAAAAGAGAGGGTGTGTAACCCCCATGTGTGTGTGGAGTCTGTGTCCAAAAAAAGAGCCCCCTCACTATGAACTAGTGGGGGTTATTTATGTCTGGAGGGAGTGGGCCTAGCTTGCTATGCATGGGTCGGGCTCAAGCCTTCATACATCATGTATAATACAATGGGTCGTTGTAGTCGAGACCGTGCTTGCTTAAGCAAGGCCCAAACGCCATTGAGGCGGATCCAAAATATGCATATCAACTCCAAAGGACATACACTAAACGACCTTTCATTGATGGATCTATTGGCAATTTAGAGTGGGTATTGATGCCCTTCTCCCTAAAAAAAATATGTCACCACATAACAAAAAGTAGGCATGTTAAACGAGTGTGTTAGCTTAAAGCGGGTCATAGATTGTTGTAGACACCCCAAATTCGTACCCCTAATTTATAATGTTCTATAAAATATTAATACAGATTAAAAATGGACTAAACAATACTTTTAAAACATTTCAAAGGGCTAAAACGACAAAGGAAACTCAAAAGGGGTTAAAAGGACGAAAGAAGGACAAAAGGGGTGAAAATGAAACTTTTTTGTGAAAGATTGACAAATCGGGGCGCGACACAAGAAAAACAAGGCGCGACACATGCATATCAGGGCGACACACTCCGGATTGTTTGCAGCTTTGCCCTGCTTCCTTCTCCAGCCTTTTGTGTACGCTTCAGGTTCAATTGTTTTTGCACAGGGTACCAGCTCTCCAATCCCAGTTCCTCTAGTTGCCCAACATGTCTTCAACCTATAAAATGAGAGGCTCATCTCTTTATTTTGACACACCAAATAAAACGCTCTTTTCTCCCATTCGATAGGCTACCGAACAGAAGAAGAAGGAAGGAAGCCACTACCTTCGTAGTTGCCTGCCTACCTAGCAGCTCTTTGCTCCCTGCAAGCCTCCTCCTTGCCCTTGAAAGCCAATCTCCTTGCCCAAGCAAGCCTCCGTCCTTGCTCCAGCAAGCCGATAAAAAAAGTAAATACTATCGTTACGCTGCCTATCGCCAAAATCCAACAACAACAACAACAACGATGCAACAAAAAGTACTTTCTCTCTCTCGAAGACAAGGGAAGCATTAATCGATCGCCTAAGCCAAGGCGTACCGAGTTCAGATACTCACGCTTCAAGAGGTAGGTACCGACCTAGTATTCTGTTTCCATAGTTATTTTTAATACATAAATACAATGTAGATATTTAGACTTTATAAGCTTGTAAATATTTTATTATCTATATGTGTATGTATAGTTAGTTTATTTTTTTTGTTTATATTATACCTAAGTTATAATATTTTCTATACCTAGTTAATATCTTGCGTTGTATATGCTGTATTATTATTTTTGAAAAGTAAAAAAAGTTGTTATTATTCCTCAATATTGTTACAAAATAAATCTCCTTTATTTTCCTATATATATATATATATATATATATATAATTTTCTAGACTAATTATGTACATAAAGTAAGCATGTTTTAGAAAACCCAAATTTGAGACCGAAAGGACGAGTTGGGTGTCTAACCCTTCCCAACTCGTAACTTAGCCCCCGAACCCACATATTTGGTAATATTTCATTTTTTCTCTGTTTAACCTTAAAATAGAGGTGACGACTCTGTTCTTACATTTTTAGAGTTCACAACAAGGCCAGACATATTTCACGCAATTAAGTTTTGGAACCGATCGTATTTATACGAGGATGGTTTGAAACAGGGGTTCTTACAATTGTACCGAATCAAAACCCACTATAAACCACTCTCTCTATTTCACTAAAAAGCTTATATTTGAAATTTTTAATAATTAAGAATTTATATATAACTAGCATTCAAATTTTGTCATAACTACAATAAAGCTCGAATATAACCAACATGTTAATATGAAACGTGGAGGGTAAAGTTCAAATGTTATGGAAATCTATACTTAATTTATGAAAGTAGTCTATCTAAGGAAAACATGTCATAATATTATAATGAACTCTATCAGAAATAGAGGGAGGAAGTATTTAGTTAATGGGTTATTTGGGTTTTGACAGAAATGGGCTAGGTCACCCCGCTTCGACATAAATTATATATACTCTATATAGAAGCAAATAAAGTTTATATATGAATAATGGCATAACATTTCCATTGATATGGTGAATATATACATAGGAGTACAATACTTGCTACACAAGTTTAACCTAGAGAGTCTAAATACAAAAGGGATTAGGAAACCTTAATACAAGTAAATTAGGAATTTATAAACTAACGATAATTATAATATATTACAAATATATTATATTCTCTAATATGCCCCCGCAAGATGGTTCACTGTTAGAAGAGACCAAACTTGTGAAGAATAAGCTAACAGCGCGTGAGTTGACAATAAGAGGGAGTGGTCGACGGCGAGATGGTGAGGGAGGGGTCAGCGGCGAGCTGGTGAGAGCTTGGACTTGCGAGGAGACCTTGGTGTGCTCGAGAAGCGAACTGTTGAGGAAGGAGTCTTTGGCGAGCTGGGGAGAGCCTGGATTTGCCAAGGAGACCTTGATGTGCTCGAGAATCGAGTTGTTGAGGAAGGAGTATTGAACGCTCGCTTGAGATAGTCCTTGATTTTCCAAGGAGACCTTGGTTTGCTCGAGCAGGGAGCTGTGGAAGGAGTTATCTTCGGCAAGCTGGGTCTTTCGAGGAAGGCAAGCATATGACAGCTGGGCTAGAGAGGGAGGAGTCTTTGGCGAGCTAGTGAGGGAGGAGTTCGTGAGTTGCTCGAGGAGCGAGCTATTGAGTAAGGACTTCGGCGGGCTGGTGAGAGCCGGGTTCACTAAGGAGTTCTTGAGTTGCTCGAGGAGCGAGCTGTTGAGTGAGGACTTCGGCGAGCTGGTGAGAGTCGAGTTTGCCGAGGAGTCCTTAGGATGTGCGAGGAGCGAGGAGCGAGTAGTTGAGGGAGGGCGTCGGCGATCTGGTGAGAGCTGGGTTCACCGAGGAGTCCATGAGTTGCTCGAGGACCGTGGAAAGGTCTTGACGTACAGGTGGTGTGAGAGGCCATGAGATATCAAGGTATGGGAGGGGCGACGACTATGGTGGGTGGAAGGTTTAATTTGGTGGAAGTAAGGTTGGCGGTGGCTGTGGTGGAAGTAGGTTTAGGGTTGCAGAAGTTTGGTTGACGGCGGCTGAGAAAGGACGTCGGCGAGCTCATCAGAGCTTGGTTTACCGATGTGTCCTTTGTGGCAAAGGACACATGTAACGATCGCTCCTATTTCTTTGGTTTTAGGATTGTGGCAAAGTAGTTGCCGGCGGTGGTGGTTGTTAGAGGTCGCCACTACAAAAGCAGCTTACATGGTCCTAAAATACCACAATTGCATCTGATATAGTGGTCATGTATCAATAGAAAGTCATCATTTTAGTCAATCGAACAACTCTGCAACTGATATGAGCAAACTTTGAAAATGAGCGGTCTACCCATGTCTAATATACGTTATCCACTTGAACTAAGTAGTTGCTGCTTATTGGTGTTTGACCACCTTATAAACTTCTATGCCCGTGTTTAAAAAGTTGTTCACCTCACCTAAATGATACAGAACTTTTTTGCTAGTACTTGACCACTATATAAACCGCTGATATGGCGTTTTAAGCATCTTAACTGTAGAAACTAATAAAGTTTAGGAATAATGGCATAGCCTTTCCATTGAATGAATCACCTATTTATAGGGAGATTTACAATTAGGGTTACACTAGGATTACACTTGAAGTAGGATACAAGAAACCTATACAAGGAAGGAAACAAATTAGGAAAGAACTGTAAAAGGTAATTACAACTAATTACTAATTACAAATCAACAAGAATAATTAAAAGATATTATTCTCTAACATGCCCCCGCAAAATGGACGTCCGAGAGGAGAGACCAATCTTGTGTAGTAAGTGATGAAATCGTTGGCAAGCAAGAGGCTTGGTCAAGGCATCAGCCAGTTGATCGGCCGAGGAGACATGACAAACTCGCATAAGCCCATCCTGAACTTGTTGCCGAATGAAATGAAAGTCCAGAGCCACATGCTTCATGCGAGTATGAAAAACCGGGTTAGAGCAGAGACTCGTAGCGCCCACATTGTCCCAGTAAATGACTGGTTGAGTCGAGGAGGCGAGACTGAGTTCGCTAAGAAGAGATACAATCCACTCGACTTCACCGCAGCGGGCGCCACGCCCTCTATTCAGCCTTGAGCGAGCTACAAGACGCTTCTTGAGCTCCAAGAGATCGGGTTGCTGCCAAGATAGACAATGTAGGCACTGGTGGATGTGTAGTCATCCTTGTTGCCAGCCCAGTCTGCATCAGTAAAGGCATGTAGAGCAGGAGGAGACTCGCGATGAAGGAGGATGCCCGCATCAATCGTGCCACAGAGATACCGAAGAACTCGCTTGACCGCAATCCAAGCTCGCTGGTCGGCCTACGCATGAATCGGGAGAGTTTGTTGACAGCCAAGGCAACATCGTGCCGAGTGAGGGACATATATTGAAGACTGCCGACCATTGCTCGAAATTCTGTCGGATCTGAGAGAGCAATGCCGGTGTGAAGAATCAAGGTAGGTGAGGTAGCAAGAGGTGTAGCTACTGGGCGAGCATCGATCATGCCTGTGCAAGCAAGGAGATCAACTATATACCCACGCTGGGAGAGTAGAAGACCACTTGGGCGCTTAACCACTTCAACCCCAAGAAAGTAGTGAAGATCACCAAGGTCCTTGAGAGAAAAGCGATTGGCGAGCAGAGAGATGAAAGTCTCGAACGGCAATGGGCCCAAGTGACAATGATGTCATCCACATACACAAGGAGATAGATGATGGTGCCCGCAGCGAAGGATGAACAATGATGTGTCGCCCACCGAAGTTTTTGAAGCCGAGGCAAGAAGAAACCGACGCAGCTCATTATACCATGCTTGGGAGCCTCGCTTGAGACCATAAATAGCTTTGGCCGACATACATGGTGAGGTTTGTCCTTATCTCGTGAACCCAAAGGCCGAGCCATGAATACCTCTGACAAAGTTGCCTTGAAGAAAGGCATTGTTCACATCCAGCTTGGCGAAGATCCCATCCTTGACAAACGGCCAAATGAGAGAACAAGACGAACAATTGACGGTTTAACCACCGGCCGAAAGTCTCGTGGTAGTCAACCCTCGGTCGCTGTGAAACCCCTTGGCCACTAGTGAGCTTTGTAGCGATCAACAAGCATTCATCACCTGCCTCTTGATTCGGTAGATCCACTTACCAACAAATATTGCGAGCATCTCCTCGAAGGGACGAGATCCCAAGTCCCATTGCGAGCAAGGGCATCAAACTCTTCGACATGGCCCGACGCCACTTCACATCCTCGAGAGCCCGAAAGTGACACATGTGGGTTCACTATCTACGCCACCGAGCCGAAGACTCATTTTGATCTTCGGTTTGAAGATGTTGTTCTTGGAGCGAGTAACTATGGAGGAGGTGCCCGGCACATGAGCCGGGCAAGAGGGCACAGTGGGTCGCCAGGCATGGGAACCAATGTAGCGGGCACAAGACTGGCAGACATCGGTGATCCTCTGCACGGCATGCGTTGCCGAGGAGGGCCGAGCAACAGATACAAGGCAATCCTCGAAGCCGGGAGCCGGTGGCCGAGGAGTATGGCAATGGGGCTCGGGACAAGGAGCAAAGCAGGGTATCATCTGCAATGCAGTGGTGGGAGGTCGGGTTGTGGGCGAGCCGAGATCAACCAAATTCGATTAGTGGCGTGAGCCACGACGCAGGGTACCGGAGGCGCCAGACGGTGTATGAAGCAGAGCAGCCTGGAGGGAACCGTGGTTCACAATATAGATAGCCTGGTGAATGTAAGGGGTGTGCGAGGTGGACATGGGAAAGCGCGACTCAACAAAGCGAACATGACGTGAAACGAAGAGCTTGGTGGTGCTCTGATCATAACACGTATAGGCACTCGAAAAGCGAGTAGCCTAGAAGACACATGGAGTGGAACGAGCAGCCAATTTGTGGGCGAGTAGGGCGGCCAAGGGTAGCAAAGGCAACCAAAGGCACGAAGTTTGGAGAAGTCATGAGAGCCAAACAGCTTTGTTGTAGGGAGATAGGTGAGCTAGGGGTGTGGGTAGACGACACGAGGTAGGTGGCGCTTGGAAGGCAAACGACCGTAAAGGCAATGAAGAGACGCACGAGAGAGAGAGAGACCGGTCTCAACTATGTGCCGATGACGACGCCCGAGAACCCATTGTGTTTCGGGGTGTGAGGAGGCGAGGTGAGATGAGTGATGCCATGAGTGGGCAAGTAAGCGCCAAGCGTCCCGCAAGTCCCATGTACTCACCACCATTGTCCGAGTAAAGAGTGACAATGTGTCTTTTAAAATAATTTTCGACTGTGGCTTTGAAGCGAGGGAAGAGAGTGGCGACCTCGACTTTCTACCGAGCGGGTAGAGCCATATGTAGTGAGTGTAGTGATCAACAAATATGACATAGTATTTAAAGCCATCAAGAGACGGAATGGGAGAAGTCCGCACATCGAGTAAATAATTTCGAAGGGAAAGAAGACACTAAGGTAGATTGTGAAAAAGGAATTTTAGACTTTTATTGCATAAACAATCATTACAATGTTTTTGTTTGATGCAAGTAGTGTCTAACGTAATGCCTAAACTAGAAAGAATCGACGCCGAATTGGTTCGTAGGGATGGCCCACCGATGATGCCGACCATGATGAGAGACTTTAGAACCGACACAGCGTAAGGGCGAGCAGAGGAGTTGTGGTCGGCCATTCATACACACCATCTTTAGATTGCCCTGGCCGCCAGAATGCTCCCCGTCCGTAGATCCTTCACATGAAAAGAGGTTGGTAAGAACTCAATAGAAGTATGATTAGAGAGACAAAATTGAGATATGGAAATAAGGTTTTTTCTCATGTCGAAGAAAGAGAATATTATGCAGGCAAAAGTGTGTGATGGTGTGTGAAGGGAAGAGAAACCGCTTTGGAGATAGAAGCCGGCACTCATCACCAATAACCATGTCATCCGTGTGCGTAGGAGGTGTGAAGGTGGAGATTGCCAAGGTCGCCGGTAACATGATGGGAGGCCCCACTGCAAGAAGCCGCCCGGAGTCCCTGTGTCCGTAGAGGTCGCTAGATTGGCCCGAGGTGCCCAGCCACTTGTCGAGGAGGAAGGGGCAGCTTGGTTGTTGGTGGCAACCAGCTGGTAGATCGGACAGCGAGCAACTGTGTGACCTTGTTGACGGCAGCCTTGACACTTACCAAGATAGGGACGTTGGTGCCGAGGAGCAGATGTTGGAGCCTGCTGTGAAGGATGCCGAGGTTGGGAAGAAGCCTGGCGAGCATGCGAAGAAGAGTGCCGTGCAGTCGAGTTGTTGTTCCTCGGAGTAGCAGGATTGGCAGTGACCGGATAGGAGAAGGACGCGGGCTGAGATTGCTTCAGAAGCAGCTCGCGGTTGATGAGTTTTTCATGAAGCTCAACGAAAGAGATGGGGTTATCACGGCCTTCAACAACATCCACTATGTGACGGTAGTCATCATCCAACCCACCGAGGAGGATCTCAATGAGATCTTCGTGGTCAAGCGGTTTGCCCAGAGCCGCTAGTTCATCAGCCCGACTTTTGACAGACTGCATGTAGTCGGTGATCGACTGAGTTCCCTTGGTTGCTCGCTTGAGGTAATCTTTGATCTGTTTAATGTGACCGCGAGTTGGGCGAGCATAGGTATGAGCCAGGATGTCCCAGGCTTCACTAGTAGTGGCGGCTGTTGGATCGAGGAACTGGTGGGAGCGCATGAAGCCAACAAGAGCCCCAAAAAGGAGTTTGTCTTGGCGAATCCATGGCTGGTAGTGAGGGTTTGGGGTGGGGATGTCCTTGTTTGTTTGGGCATCCTTGGTGAGGACAGTGGGAGGCGGGCATGGGTGTGAACCGTCTACAAACTTGTAGAGGTCATAGCCAATGAGGGTGGCCTCAACTTGGAGTTTCCAAGCTATGTAATTGGTAGAGGTGAGTTTGGTGATGTTGTGGTGGGAGATATTGATGAGGTCGAAGGTTTGAGTGGGATCAAGAGGGTTTTTGACGGTGAGAGAGTGATTTCCGTTAGCCATTGCAGAGGGTGATTAGGGCGGCGGCTAGAGGAAGAGGAAGAGGGTTTTAGGAGCAGAGCTCTGATACCATGTAGAAACTAATACAGTTTAGGAATAATGACATAGCCTTTCCATTGAATGAATCACCTATTTATAGGGAGATTTACAATTAGGGTTACACTAGGATTACACTTGGAGTATGATACAAGAAACCTATACAAGGAAAGAAACAAATTAGGAAAGAACTCTACAAGGTAATTACAACTAATTACTAATTACAAATCAACAAGAATATTTAAAAGATATTATTCTATAATATTAACTACATAACCGCTAAATATTTTCTTCAAACGCAGAGCAAAAAGAGAGCAACAATTTTAAAGTTTTGCATATAAAGAATGTTGAAAAGATGCAATATTATCTACCCTCTTTACTTGCCTAATCATTGAAAAATATCAACAACATGCAGCTCATTGAAAAGGAAACACAAATAGTTCTATATGAATAATATGATATCTTATACTAGCTGGTCATTAACTCGCTTTCAACAGTTAAAGTGATTTTGATATCCGTCGGTGACATGGCTATATCACATTCATTCTCACAACTGACTCAGAATTCTGCTTTCTGGAGTTTTTCATTTGATTGAGCATGATGCCGGCTTACACGGGTAAGAACACCTTACAAGTGTACCATTAATTTCGTTAAAGAGTAGGTCTCCGGTAATACCGTTTTACGGATCTTAATTCGTAAGATGAGCTCCACTCTCTCACAGCTCAATCCATTAATATACGGTGGCTCGGTTAAAGACGTTCCGTCTTACAAAAAATATCCGTAAGACCGTTTTACAAAAGTTTTTGCCTTACATCAATTGATTTAAAAAAGTATATGTATTTTTTGAATAATAACCTGTATTTTTTTAAGAAATATTAATCCAAGATTTCTGCGAAGAAAAAAGAATCATTTCCGGTTTAGACTAAGAATAGCTACTTTAGAATAAAAAATATTACGGGCCGGCACTCTCTTAAATTTTTAATCGCTTAAGTATCTTGTTTTTTTTCAACCGCTAAAATCTATTTTAGAAATTTGTTCGTTGTTGGATAACATTTTTCAATATGCATGCATCAATTTCGAATCATGTTGCATCATTTGTCAATCATGAGACATCGAATTGGATTTGAGATGTAGGAAAGATGCATTAATTTGAAATTGTTTGTTGATTGTGCTTAAGAAAAAAGGGACAAAAAGGTCTAGTTCATTATAATTTGTAGTGCGGTGCATCAATTGGTTACATGGCTTGTTGCATCACGATACACAAATTGGATTAGATAATTAAATTTGATGCATCGCGATGCATAAATTGATGTAGCACGATGTAAAATTTGGAATAGATAATTAAAATTAATGTATCGCGGTGAATAAATTGATGAATCGTGAGGCCCACTAAATTAGTGATTTGTGGCGCTCCTAGGTTTATTAAGGGTATCAAAAAAATTTGGTTTCCAAAAGTACCTTTTTCTGATAAAACTTTATAATAGCGACCGGCCGATTTCTTCAAAATATTTCCAAGGCAAGGGTTTTAGAACATTGCTAGTTGGCAGGTTATATTATGACACTTCGATTTTTTATGATTCCATTTCTTAAAACCCTAAATGAGAGAGAAAGATAGAGAGAGAGAGAGAGTTTTCTTGAAAATATTTCCTCGCATCTTGTTTATGTTTTTGCCTTTTTTTTAATCTTTTAATATCTTCCATATTGCGTTGAATTAATTAATAATTTATTTTTGTCACCTTTGTTTTCTCTCTCTAACTTTTTCCGTAAAAACAATTGCGAAGCTTTAATGAGAGAATGAAATCATGGAAACAATTAACACTTATATATATATAAAAAAACTAAGAGGAAGAAAAAGGAAAAGGAGTAAGCAACGGCAATGTGGGAAAAAAATTGAGAATATTTTTTTAATTAGGTAAATTATAAATAACCTCCCTAAACTATCAATTAAAACACTATGCCTCCCATCAATTATATCGTTTTCTTTAATCACACTTTTTGTTCAATATTAACATTTGTATTGATTACTGTCCAATCATTTAAAAGAATTTTTTTGAGCCTAGAGAAACAAAAATGATGAGAAGAAATAATCACATGAAAATTATCATTATTTGATAATTATTTTCAGATTATGCACACGTGAGACTAAATCAATCACAAGTCAACTTGGTATGTGGTTGAATTTCAGACTGTGGCACACATCACGCATGTTTTGGTCCACTATAGCCACTAGTTTGCTCACTCTCATTCAATATAACTCATTAAGGGTAAGGGTCAAGTTCGATTATATGCAACGTGGAATGCAGAGCCACTTAATGTATATTTAAATTTATATATTAAATAATATATTTTTTATGTATTATCATCTTATTTGATATTTTATGGGTTTTATTCTATATTAAAAAGTTATGTTAATACTATGACATATACGATGTCACATCATTTGGTTTATAAATTTAAATATACATTGAGTGACTCTAGTATTACTCATATTCAAAAGATCAAATATATATATATATATATATATATATATATATAGAAAAGTCAGGGAAGAGGTCGGTATTGGAGGGTGTCAATATTTAAATAAATCAATATATGTTTTAATCATGTTTCAAAAAAGTCTAAAATAACAAATTGAAAATGAAGACTTCTTTATAATCAATTAAAACATTATGATCATGCTCTTTATCTCACATGTGCCAGACGGAATAAATTACAGCCGTTTGATATAAGTAAAAATAATCAATCTCAATCGTTCTTTATCCAAAAAAAAAATATCACTCTTTAGCCCATTAAGCTTTATTGTATAGTAAATATATAGAAAAGCTACAAAATAGCGGTCACGTTTCGGGCTCAAATGTTAGATTTTTAAGGTCAATCAACCGGAATTCCCCAGATTTATTCTAGAAAAGCTACAAAATAGCGGTCACGTTTCATATTATTCATGAGGAGCCATCAAATTTAACAAAAAAGAGGAAATAAATGAACTTTTGTCCACATTAGATGAAATGGTCAATTTCTTACGGGATGGAGAGAGAGAGAGAAATTAGAGAATCATGTAGAAGTCTCATTTATTAGTTAGAGAGTAAATATCAATTAAAAAAAGGAAGAATTCGGCCGATCTTTTTCAAAAAATTAACCGCTCTGCTCTCCTTTTATTTTATAATGTAAACATCACTTTATGTATAATGATATAAGATTTTGTGCATCGTAATGAACAAAATAAAACATTTTTATGCATTACGATGTATAAATGATGCATCCAATACAAGATTTTGTACATTGCAATGAGAAGTGATTTATTCCCGTTATAAAAAAAACAAGGTAGCGAAGCGGTTGATATTATTTTTTTAAAATGGCCAACAATTTTTCCAAAAAAACAAGTTTAATAAATTGCTTGTCCTTTTATCTTGTTTGTCTAAAAAAATTGATCTTATTTTTATATATCCCTTAATTAAAATTTAAAAAGTATTAGTTCAATAACATGACATTTCATAAACATATATACTCCCTCCGTTTTGAGAAAAAATTTCTTGTTTGAAAGTCGAACCCTTTTATAAAAAAATGAAACTTTTGATAGCCTATTAGTAATAAAATTAAACTTAAATATTTTAATTTTTTAAAGTAGATTTTTTAAGTAAAATATCGAAAAATAAAATAAAATAGTGAATTTTTTACCTATAACGAAGGGGTAAAATTAGTTATATTACAATGATATTAAAGATTTAACTTTTCAAATCAGACATATTTTTAGGAAGAAGAGGGTATATATTCAAATATCAAAAGACTCATTTGCATGGCAATGCTATCACTTAATTATTTGTTTATTTATTCGCATATTTCATTTTTTTTTCTATTTCTTTTGTTGTTTTTGGTGGGAGGTACAACTTTTTACCAAAAATAGTAAGCAGTTGTTGTTCCAAAAAGATATGAGATCGAAAGAGGATACCATAAATAGTAATGTTTTGTTCCATGCTCCTGGGAATTGGGAACTCGAATCGAACCTTGTGTCTAACTAACCTGTACAGTAAGCATTTCATGTCTTGGAAGTTGGAACCCACCCACATTATTGGCTACAGGCATGATATATTTATTTTATTTTATTTTTCTCGAGAAAGGATTGGTTGAACGAACTCCAACATAGGTTTAATTATTATTATTATTTTGGGTAATTTTAACCTAAACCCATTAACTCATTCGATTAAAAATTATTGGACTTAACTAACTTGTTTTAATATTTTTTGGTTGAAATTGGTAATCAGTTTCAACTCGACAATATTAACGGGTTGAGTCGGGTTAAAGTTGGTCGAATCAGTTACCTATTTTAACCTGATAGTTTTTACTTTATAAATATTTGGAATTTTTAAGAAAAATATGGGTCAAGAAGAGTTGACCTATTTTAAGACGTTACCCGTTATAACCTGACTCAATTCAACACCACTCATTTCAACCCGTTTGGTATTCGAGTTCTAACAGGTTTCGATTTGTCACGCGATCCAACTCACCTAATTGACAGACCTAATTACTATCTCTGATTCTTTGTTCCAAGCACAAAGAGTCACAGTACTATTTTAAAATATTTTAATTAATAATTCAAATTTTAAAATTTATTTCAATAATTTCTATAACATTTTAACTTTACCATTAACTTTTGATAGTAACTTGATATTAACATAGTGATTATGGTCAAGAATTATTGTAATTATGGCAGACTCTAATACTAGTTAAATACTGTATTTCTTATTTACTAAAATTTTCAAACATGTATTCTCTAGATGAAACGTATGGATGGCTAGACCTCTATTGTGTTCATACGCCGGGGGGGGGGGAGGCCTTGATTTCTTTTTCTTCTTCAATTAGTGTTAAGATGGTATTACAAGTTAATTTTTGTGAAACTCAACTATATTTTATTGGATTAAAGTTTGGTCTACCGATAGTAGAGAAATAATTATACACAAGCGACCTCGAGGGAGTGACACTTGACAAACCAAAATATTTGTTTTTGACACATTATTTTGGTTTGCCATGTGTCAATTACGCAAGACCGCTTTTATATAATTGTGTGTTCCACTGCCTGTGGACCAAAATTTTACTATTTTTGATTTCCGAGTAAGTCAAAAAGAGTCAAGCCGCAACATGCTTAGAACTAAATTGTTCATGAACTAGGCCATGCGGGTTCGAACTGGATATACTTAAGAATTTCATGCATTCCCTTGGCCTGTTGAGCTACATTTTACCTTGAGTTCATTACATGTCTTCTCTTGTGTTCTTCATTGAGCATTCAGAACAAATGACTTTACAATGAGTTCATTATATAACTTTGTTATCTGTAGTTTGGTAAAACCAGATTTGTGGTGTTTTACAATTAAACTTGTTTTCTTTTAAAAGCCTTTTGGCGATAAAGGGAGAAGAAAATAATTTATAAAACTGAGGCTCCCTTCTGTAACTTCTGGTTCATGATCATCCACTGGCCACAGCACTTCTTCCATTGCCAATTATTTGACAATTAACAATTCTATTCTTTTCCAAAGAACATGTATCTTCAGAATCTCTTTTGCTTGACTCACAAAATAATACTTGTATTTAATATTAACTGTGATTTCATAATATATTTTTAATACTACTTTAGGTTTATCATATGAAATCTCTTCATATACATATATATAAGAATGTATATATAATGTCCACAAGCCCGAATGCCTAGTCCGCGACGGATGGATCACTTAACACCGGGGTCAATTAATATCTTTCAGATCAACTTTGATTATAGTCAATTATAAAACTCAAAATAACTATATAAATTGAGCATAAAAAATCAAAAGTTTTTGCTAAAAACTTAATCCATACTCCCCTGTTTCTAAATAGGGTAATGCTTGGGCCACAACAATAATTGTCCTTTTTGACCTCACAACATTTAAGAAAAAATAAATTAATGTATGGTTTTTTTAATATCTTTTTGCTTGTGATCGTAATTGAAGTAAGTTGAAAAAAGTAAAGCTTGGTAAAAGTGTTTTCTAAATTTTTTTTAAAAAAGAAGACAATTATTTTGAAACGGATAAAAACAGAAATGTGAACAACAATAATGCTAGGTTTACAACTATTTTTACAATTAAGTTGTAATGAAGGACAAAATTGTTTTTCATCAACACGCATTCGGCCCTCAAAAAAGTTGAGTAGTAGCCATAATTATAAGAGTAGTCGTAAACATAGCCTTTATACTAAAACAAACAACACTAATTACAAACAAGTGAAGGCGCAGCGATGCATTATTTTATTTTGAAGACATACCATGCTTATCTTGATCTTCTCATAATGAAAGGCACCTTCTCTTCTGTATCTTTTTAATAATTACAGGAGCTCAAATATATAATTGCAATCAAGCACTAATTAAGGCATGCGATGATTCTAATCGAGTCCAGTTTGTTTTGGTTGTGCCTGTCCGGCTCGTTATCTCTAAATAAAATCTATATTGTACGGACACACCTTCAACCTAAAATATTGAAAAATATTTGTGTCACGATTACGGTCGTATACACTAGGTTGAAGGAGTGTTATGTTTTATGGTTCGGTCTTTATTTTGATGACCTCCCCATGCTTGTCTTGATTTTCTTATTATGTTATAAGCACATGAGCTCACATAATTGCAATCTAGCACAAATATCTCCCTTCCGTACGTACACTCACTCTTGATTTAATCAAAAGAAGATCATTTCACGAAAAATATTTCTAGGATAAATGATGGTAAAAAAAACATGTAGGGACTAAATCAATCAATTCTAGTATAGTTTATGAACAAAAATGAGATGCGAATAACTAAAGCTGTTTATTGAGAATCTTCATTGATAGAACAAACTAAAGAGGAAGGCAAATGATTATTATGAGAAAGTTAATCTCTCAAACCCCACACATATATACTTCATTTGTTTCGGGTAAATAATCTTTATTTCAAATTTAAATTAAAAAAATAATACTTTTAATAATCTATTATTAATAAAATGACAATTTTATTTTTTATATTTTAAAAATAAAATTTTTCCAAAAAATATCTCAAAATAATAATGATTTTTCTGTCGGAGACAACATGTATCTTGGGAGAGCATCTATCTTGAATTCCATGCAACTAGGCAACTAG
Organism: Codonopsis lanceolata; assembly: GCA_013146195.2. Classification (NCBI taxonomy): domain Eukaryota; kingdom Viridiplantae; phylum Streptophyta; class Magnoliopsida; order Asterales; family Campanulaceae; genus Codonopsis; species Codonopsis lanceolata. The sequence continues at coordinate 12,745,992 of CM028377.1, forward strand.
CTAGCAGGTGAATGACTCCACTGCCACTACCTTATGCTATATGTTGTTCCATGTTCAGCAATCATCTACTACTCAATTTCATCATTACAAGATTTTAGGTTGGCCATTTAAACAAGATTTCTTGTACTGTGTACAACATGTGTAAAAAGCAATTGTAGGGCATTACTAAGGGCAACTCCAACCGTGCCCCCAAATCCTTGATTTGGGGGTTTGGTCTCAACATTTCCCCTCCAACCGTGCCCCCAAACCCAAACCAAATCATCTACTAGCTCTACCCCAAATTTGGGGTTGGTGGGTCCCATGCCATTAAATTAATTTTTAATAATTATATAATTGATAAAATTATTTATAAAATTATATTTTTTATTTAAATGCATTAAAAATTAAAAAATACCTAATACTAGATAATATAAATTAGATAACATTTTTAATTCAATAATTTTATAATTTTTTTCTATTATTAAGTATTTTAAATTATTGAACATTTTAATTCAATAATTTATAACATTTTCTATTATTTATAGATTTATTTACAAATAAATAAATATTTTTTAATGGTATTTTCAAGTACTTGTATGTTTATTAAATTATATTTCTTCAATTTAGTTAAAAAAATTACTAATTTTTAAATATTTTTAATAACGTAAATATAACTATTAAATATATTAAAATTATTAATTGTGTAATCTTAATAATTATTTTTTAAAAGGTTAATAGCAAATTAATATTCATGTTGATAAATAAAGTAAAAGAAATAAAAATAGAATATCCTAAGGAATATTCTATTTGGGGTGAGATTTGGGGGTTGATGGTTGGAGTTGAAATAGTGTTTGGTACTGAAATGGACCAAATTTGAGGTAAAATCTGACCAAATTTGGGGTTGATGGTTGGAGATGGCCTAAAGAACCAAAATACATATTCCACAAATAGAGGACTAGCCCAACTTCGAGAATCTTCAATGATGTCATTCTATATCTTTTTTTAGTTATCTTTTTTTTTAAATTTTATTTTTACATTTTTTCAACATTTTAAAAAAGTTTTTATTCAAGTAATCACCCTCTATACAATCCTTTAAAACATCAAATCTCTTTCATCACAACTAACAAACTTAACTACCACTATATTTTTCATCTTTTTTATTTCTATTTTCCCAAAACAATTATAATGAAATATTTATATTTTATATTATATATTCTATGAAAAAAATATTGTATTTTTTAATTATTTCGATTACTTTCATCTCTAAAAATATATACGACATTTGAAGGATCAATTTATGTTTATAATACATTATCCTTATTATTATTATTATTATTATTATTTTATCATCTCATATATTAAAAACACGAGACAAATTATTTCATTTGGTTGAAAAGAGTTCACAATTAATACAAAAATTTCATAAAAAATAGGCATATTTCAATTTGATCAATAGAACAAGTTTACAATAATAATGTAGTATGATAATAATGTAAAAAAAGAATATATGTATATCAGTAGCTTGCAACGGTAGGAAAATTTAAGATGACAAAGTTAGTATAATTAAAAGAAACCACACATTATACTACTAATATTTATTTTACAGTCAATTACTTTTTCTTAAACTGTGTGACATGTCAAAGAGAATGATTATTTGAAAATGGAGGAAGTGTATGTTTTAATACGTTTTAAAATTACTTATATATATATATATCAATCTAAAGGGAAATTTATGTTTAAAATATAGTTTTATTATTATCTAAACATAACTCCTACCGAAGAAAAGAAAAGAATTTTTTTAGCACCAAATAAAACATATTAAATTAATAATAATTTTGCCCGGAATGGAGGAAGTATTTTTTACATTTTATATTTTATTGAAATAATTTTATGTTTTAAGAAATTCAATTACTTTTATCTAAAAAAACATATGTTTACAAAACTAATTATTTTGCTATAATCTCAATTAAATCTCTCCATTTAAAAAACATATGTAAACAACAAACATGGGCAGCAAGCATAGGAGGGGGCTGGAGACAAAAAAACAAAGTTACTATTCCTGCTAAGAGTCCCTCAAAGTCTGAAGGAATGCTTAGTTTGTTTTAGTGGAAGAGGGTGTCGTAAGATATCCATTGTGGGATTAAGGGTGGTTAAAAATCTCTAAAAATGGTTAAGAGGGTTGATAAAAGTCATTAATTATGGATGCTCTTACATCAGAAACTTGATAAGCGTGACAAACCCAATTTTGTATTATAAAACAAATTGAGGAAAATTATATTGGACGGAAAAACAAATGTGTGTAATAATATTATATTACGAGTCTTTGTGTCCACATCTATAGCATAGTGTCAATATGCATGTAACTGCATTATTGTATGCTTGAAGTCTCGTAGAGGGTAACGACTCAAAATTTTTTGATATGATTCGGACCAGGAAGCAAGATTGGAGGAACTGTAGATCTTGCGGCCGCAAGGTCTCCAGAAAAAGCTGCCGTTTGTTTTATTTTAACTGTTTTACTGTTTGGGTATAATTAGAGTTTTAGTTTCCTTTTATTTAGTGTTTCCTTTTATTTAGGTTTCTTGTTCCTAAAGTTTAGGGTTTAAAGTTTCCTTTTATTTAGTTTTCTTGTTCTGCAAGAATTATGATTTGTTTTGTAAGCCTATAAAAAGGCATTCTTAAACATTGTTTTAGGCAGAGAATTTTGATGAATAAAAAGTTGAGTTGATTTTCTAGTTAGAAAATTGTTTCTTTGAGTGTCCTGGATTGGAAACTCGGATTATAAACATCGTGGATTCGTTGTTTATAATTGAATTTGACTTATCAGTTGGTGAGTCATCCCAATTGTGGCATCATTCACAATTCCAAGGTTCGCGTCATCACGAAGGCGTTGGGTCGCGGAGTCATTCATCCTAATATCTTTCTAGGAGATCTTGAGTTCCATATTCCCTCATCATTTGGTATCAGAGCAATCCTAGTTACGGTAATTCCATTCTATCTTAAATTTTGCGTATTATCGTTCTAGTTGTTAAACTCTAATTGTCCTAGGGTTTATCATTCATAAAAAAAAATAATAAAAAAAAAGTTATTGTTCACGCCGGAAAACAATGTTCACGCCGGAATCATTGTTCACGTCAGAATCACTGTTCACGCGCATCAAGCATACATCGTTCACGAAAAAAAATTGTTATTATTTTTTTTAAAAAATAAAATTAATTCATCTAGTTGTCTTGAACTTGGATCATCAATCCTTGTTTAATCGTGTTGTCTTTCAATTTTGAAATCCTAATTGTTCTAGGGTTTGTTATCTTGAGTGCATACACGTAAGGGAGAGAATCACCAACAATCACCATGACTGATCGATGTATTTTATACGTCGATTTTATATACTTCTATGACTTAAATTATGCTATTTCACGAGGCTTTTGGCTACTAATATATGTTTTCGGTGAGTTTTGTAAGTTTCAGGGTTATTTGTGAAAATATGCAAAACTCCAGGGTTTTAAGTGCAAATATCGAAGAAGGGCCAAAAAGGAAAAAATGAAGAAAGAATGAAGTATGTCAATTCTGGACACCTTGCGGACGTAAGGTGCCTCAGACCTTGCGACCACAAGGTAGGCAGTACGGGTCAGAAAGGCAACAACCAAGAATTCCAAAGGCCGGACAAACTGGAGACCTTGCGGACGCAAGGTACCCAACACCTTGCGACCACAAGGTAGTCAGAATGCTTGATTTTCAGATTTTCACACAATAGTTCGATAGGATTACAACTCCCGGGTATAACATAGTTAGATTTTGGGAAGTCAGATGCCGAGCCAAAAAAGAAGAGGATGACTGGAAGCTCTCTTTAGTAGATTTTAGGTAGTTTTTAGACTGTATAACATAGTTAGATTTTGTAATTTCAAGTATTGAAGATCAAATCATGTATCTGATCATCTCCATGTGCTGTTCATTGTCTATGATGAACTAAATCATCCATAATCTAGGAGGTGGGAGGTAACTTGTATCAAATTTATGTTTTAATTCTTATATATGATCATTCAATTCTTGTTGATTGTGTTGTTTATCAATCCCTATATTATTTTGCTTTGAACAAATGAATGTAATCGCAAATAATAAAGGCTTAGAGGTGCGGATAACTGCATGACCAATATGCATATGTCGTACACTGGCTCACCAACACAATAAATTGGACCTATCGATGCATGAGAGTGATAAGTTATGACCAGGTTCATACATGATCTAGGTGACAGATAGATCATAAATCTAGGTGACAGCTAGATTAATAGTTCCTGTGCTTAGGATATAGAATGGATGAATTTTGCGGGGATGGAGGCTGAACCAATTGTTCAACAGATTATATCTATCTTTAGTGAACGAACCCAAGACATTGAATGACATTATTATGAATTGAACATAAAAGAGATGCAAGTGAAACCCAGAATCCTAGATTTCCACCTTCCATAAGATCTTCATACCTATTATTACTGTCTAATTAGTTAAACATTTATAAATAGTAGTTTAGAGTAGAAATAAACATAAAAACCCCTTTAGATCAATAATTTGCTATCAATAAATTGCACTGTTCGTGATCACTTGTCTCTGTGGGTTCAACCCTTGCTTCCAATACTATTCTATAATAGTCTTGTTCACTTGCAAGGAAAAAGATTAATTAAAACACCGATCAAGTTTTTTTGGCGCCGTTGTAGGGGACAAGCTAGTTCACGTAGTTAGTTTGTTGGTAGCGTAGTTGTTAATTTAATTTAGTTTTTAGTTTAATTTTCAGTTTTCATAAAAATTAAAAATACAAAAAGATTTTATTTTATTTTTATTAGTTAGTTGCTTTTAAATTGCTTTAATTTATTTTTATGCACGGTTGTCGATCTTTGAACCCTAAATTGGTAGACTTAAATCAAGATATAAATATTGTTAGAAGAAATCAAGAAATCCTTGAAAATCTAGCTCCCGAGTTTGATAATCAAGACCAATTGAATCAAGAGGATCCTCTGGTTGATCCTCTGTAAGACCCCGAACCTTCGCGTGATTGACCTTATTGCTTTGCGTGTCGTTCAACTGTAACCTCGCTTACTCGACTTGAGGTAAGAACCTTGATTAATACAGGGAGGCTGTATAGGAGCTAATATATTAGTTCCATATGTTCCGTAGACCTTAACTAGTTAAAGTCACAAGTCGTGACTCGACGATAGTCGGAATGCGACGCGATTGAGGGTTTACTGCCGTTTTGTGTTCGTGACCTCGGTTTGAGTCCTAGACCTCTTTAAGATGGTTTGTTAACATGTTTAGATGTGTTAGACTTCAAGTTGGAAGTGTTCCTTAAGTCTATCGAAGATTTGGAAGTTTTGGAGATAGCGTTCGTCTCTATCGCGTAATTCGGGAATCGAGTCGCGTAATCGCCCCTCCTTTGGGATTCTTATTTCACTAAGTTGTTATTCAACTTCCTAGAAGTATTTAAGCTTCTCCATTAGCCCTTAGACTTGCCTTAAAAGTCTCCTTTCATTGCTCGTTTGATTTCGAAGTTCGTTCGTCGTCCCGGTTGCACGTTGTTGCACCCCTTCCCGGTTTCGCTCCGAGTTGTTTCGGGAGTTGTTCGGGCGTGTTTTAGACTTGTTTTGAGTTGGGTTAGACCTTAGGATGGTTGCCCATAAGTTTGGGATCATTTAGATCAAGTTTAGACCAAGTTTTGGAGGTTCAGGAGCCGAGGCGGCCGCATGGGATGGAGTGAGGCGCCCGCCTCAGATACTGAGAGCAACCTTGTGCAGGGTAAGAGTGAGGCGGCCGCATGGAGCATGGTGAGGCGCCCGCCTCACCTGCAGATCAGCTACGGGATTTCTTTCCCTGTTTTGATTTTTGGTGTGAAATACCTATTCTACCCCTATTTTAACCCCTCCTCTTTGCCTTGTCCACAGCTAGGAAGGGCAGGATGGTCATTCCTAACCCTTTATAACCCCAATTCATCCTCTTCCTCTCTCATTTTTCACCATCAACCGTAAGTTTTGAGAGAGAGAGGGAGGAGGAGCTCCCAAGGGAGAATTGCCGATTCCCGGAGTTCCGGCCATCGGATTGTCGAGCCGTGACCGCCATCGCGAAGCCCTCGCCGAGTAGAGTCTTTCCCCTCGGTTTGTTTTCCACATCCTAGAAGTTTGTGGCCCGATTGAGGTACGTTGCTTAAGCCCTAGTTTCTCTCTCTACAAGTATCTTGATGATATATTAATAGAATCTTGTTCCTTGTGATTTATTGTTGTTATACATGTCAAAATGTTATGTTTCCATGAATATCGATAGATTTTGGTTAGGGTTAAAACCAAATGGGGTTATTGTGTATATTGGAATTCTTATGAATTAAGATTGGTTGTTGTTGGGTTAGAAACCCGGATACATTGTGAATACCGAAATTATACCTTGGAATAGAAATTTGGAACTTGGTAGATTGACCCAAATGAAGTCAATTTATTTATAAAATTGTTATTCGAACCTTAGGATAAAATCCTATATCTTCTTGTGTTCATTGAATCTCAATTGCGAAATTTTGAGAATTTCTCGGGTGAGACCAAATTGTTAATAAGATTGATTCTTGGCCTAGGACTCTAATTGAGTCTCTTGAATGATGTTAAGTGCGAGATTATTGCTAATTCTTGGGTGGTTTATGTGTGAGTCGAGAAAGCATAACTCGATGGAAAGACGTTTTGAATAGGTTCAATTATGAACTAGAACCAATAATACTAGTGGACTTTTAATGAAGTCCCAAGAGGCGTAGGAATGTACTATGTGACTCTACTTAGAAACCTTGTTAACATCCTTGGAAATCCGGAATTTCTTCGTGAAAACTCTCCCTTAGGAAGGATATTTGGATCGTGTATACCCTAGTACCCTCTTTGATGGGAATCTTGAGTTGTCGTAAAGATGACTGAATAGTCATCCAAGTCATGTGTGTGGATGGACTTTTGAAATACCACAACATGGTTAATTGATGAATCTTGAGTAGTCTTCAGTCCTCTGTTCTTCAAGAAGTGCATGCTTGATCTTTAATTCTTAAAGGGAACCTCGAGAGGATTTTATAATGTTATATATATATAACTTATGATTCTACGGAACTGAGCTTGATAAGGCTTGTTTGTGATTAATGCATGAACCTCTATGTTTACTTGAGTATCAATGTGATTTGATTCATAATCCTATTAGTAAATGGAATTACAGCTTGAAATTGAACTAAGCTTGGTTGGACAATAATCAACTTAGGTTTCTGCCTTTTATACTTGACTTAGTAAATTTGAACTAAGGTTCCTAAATGGAACGAGAACTTAACCCTGCTGCGAACAAGAACCTAGAAAGGAGTCTTGGACACATATAGTGTTCAAACTCTATTTGATTGGAATTATAGAAATGACTCGACGGAGTCGATGCTAGTGGGTCGTTTAACAATACCGACTCCACGATAAACCCCTACAACGCTTGAAATCCGTTTAACTAGAATACTAGTTTCGAGATTCTTAATTGAATTCATGCTCACGCCTAATTACTAGGCGTAAAAGAATAACATGCCCCCGACTTGAATGAGACCGCTATTATTCGTGCTCGCCCTGCTTGATTTCTTAAATAAGTAAATATTACTTGTTTTTCCCCGATAAGTCCAGCTGGCATACGTGTCCTGCATTGCCTTGCCTTGCCTGTCTTGTCCTGTCTTGTCCTGACTTGTCCTGCATTGTCTTGCCTGTCTTGCTTGTCTTGTCCCTGTCTTGTCCTGACTTGTCCTGCATTGTCTTGCCTGTCTTGCTTGTCTTGCCTGTCTTGTCTGCTTGTCTCGCCTGGCATACCTGTCTTGTCTTGTCCTGTCTTGTCTTCCCTGGTTGACAATTCATTACCGTTACGAATCATGAGATTCGTGATAGTGATGAGTTGCCGAACCAGAAACGGGCAAACCCCTCCATTCTTGATCACTTTGGAGAAGAGTACCTTGTGTAACCATTATGGGCGCTTGGAATAATACTATCCTGGGTCGATGTACCATCTCGCACATGCAACAAAGATGTTCTGCTTTATCTTGCAGGAGCTACATGGCGGTACCAGATTATATCCTATCCCCTTATATGTGGATTTCTTCTAGCATTTGTGAAAACAAAGTGCTATCCCGAATATGTAAACTAAATGCTTATATATATACTTGCTCTTGATCGCTTGACTTTCGTGATAGGCCTGTGAATTGTATGATGCGTATATACGTAGATATGCATACTCCTACTTGATTTTCCCCTGATTACCTGCATATGTATATATATGTAGATATACATACTCTTACTTGATTTACCCTGATTGTCTTCGTATGTATATAATTGTAGATATGCATATCCTTACATGATAAACTTCCACGAATGAATTGCTTGGTACATAAATGAATTTACATACCACACTTGATAATCCTATGAGGGACTGGGTACATGTATATTTATAAATGTGCATACTTCTATTTAATAATTCTATGAGAGGCTTGGGATGTCCTACGAATAGATATACATCCATAATCATGATTATTCTTGTGCCTTGTTTCCTGACATGTTTGACTGTTTGTGAACAGGGAATTCACCCTGATTCATCTTGGTAGTAAGGAGGACAAAGTTTTCATTCAACACAACCCGACTATCGGGTCTTCGTCGTAAAACGATATCATTTCCTCTTACGGCAATATTTAAATTATTACTTATTGTTTAGTAGTAGCGTACTGGGTCATTATGACTCATCCCGTACTTTGTTTCTAGTTGCAGCTCAGGAGTCGTATTGAGGACGCATAGTACGTGACTGTAGCAGACCACAGTTGATCGATAGCTCGAGCTTAGTTCGTGTGTTCGTGATTGCAATAGTCGAAGTTTCCGAGTAATAGCTTGTGGACTCCTATCTCTTCTAGCATCCTTGTCTTGTATATCATATTATTATATTCTTGTGAGCTCGTTGTATTGTAAGGTTATTTAGACTTTACAGTCGGGTAGAATACTTGGGTTTTGAGTTGTTTCTCTTTGGGCCGACGTGTTGTGTCGTTGCTCATAGTCTTGGTTTTTATATTCGGTTGTATCCCAGGCACGCAGTGGCTTTGGGCTTTTCTCTATCCTAGTTATTTCTACTTGTTGGTTAACCCCGGTATGCTTTAGCCGTGGGTAAGTGCTTTATCAGGTTGGTTCCTCGTAACGCATGTCGTAACGCACCAGAGTGCCGATGGTTGTCCCCGTGCAATGTTGCGCACGCGAAGTTTCTTTTTCTTCCTTCGTGAAATTTATGTCTCTCTTGGTATCTTTGGCCTTGGTTTCGAGCTTCATAGCTCGGGACTACTTTTCATTGTCATTTCCGCATCTTCGAAATTTTATTATACGTACTTTAGTACGTATTCTTGTTCTTGTTTAGAGCTTGTTAGCTCGACTGTCCGACTCGCACTATTATTTTATAAGTGCTTGTCTTCCTCTTGCCTTGTCCTTGCGACGTGACGTTGGGATTCCGTTCCGGAATCCGGGTCGGGTCGCCACATCCTCCAATGGAAGAGAATAACAATAATCGTAATCCTGAAAACCTAGTTGATCCAGTCAATAGGAATCAAAGAGAAGAAGAACCTGCAAGAAGAAATATGGAAGTAGTGATAAATCAAATAACTATTAATGACTTTAGTAGACCTTCATTAAATGTTGTGACATCATGTTTAGTCTTGCCAGATGCTGTTAGGAATTTTGAGTTAAAAGGTCATTATTTTAATGCCATACCATCTTTTCATGGGATGCCCCATGAAGATCCTGTCAGTTTCTTAAGAGAATATGAATACATGATGAGTACTTTTCCTTTAGGAGGGTTGACTGAAGATCAAATTAAAATGAAATATTTTCCAAATGCATTAGAAGAGTTGGCAAAGAGATGGTTTATATATGAACTTAACACCAAATAGTGTTTATACTTGGGCTCAATTATATGATTTGTTTATGAGTAAATTTTACAAGCATACATCTCTTACTGAATATAGAAAACAAATCATGTCATTCCAAAATGAACCATGTGAAACATTCCATGAGTCATGGGATAGATTTAAAAATCTGCTCATTATGTGTCCTCATCATAATTTGGCTCAACATGTGTTAGTGCTTCAATTTTATCATGGTCTTTCGCCAGGCTTATAAACTATGGTTGATAGTGCAGCTGGTGGTTCTATTAATAGAATGACACCAGAAGCACTAGAAGAATTATTTGAGATGCTAAGTATTAATTCCCAATACAAAAGTGCTAGAGGTAAAAATAGGAGCCTATATCAATTGCAAGATAATTCAAATACACAAGCTCAATTTGAAAATTGGCAAACTCAAGAAGCATGTGCTTTATGTGGATTATATTCTCATGCTACTAATTTTTGTCCGTCAAGTGCTATGTATTCTGAACAGGCTAATGCTATGAATATGTACCCTCAAAGGCCTAGGAACGATCCCTACTCAAACACATATAATCCTGGTTGGAGGAATCATCCTAACTTTTCTTGGGGAGGAAATAAGCCTTTTCAACCTCAACAATTCCAACCTCAACCACCACAACCTCCACAGTTGCCAAATCAAAATCAGTTGAGAATTGAAGAAGTTCCCAAACAAGATGTGGCAAGTAAAGGTCAAGCAGCATTGATGAAATATATGCTTGAAGAAATTGAAAATCTAAAGAAGCATATTGAAAGTTCTGGAGCAGATAAAAGAGAAGAAGGGAAGTTCCCTAGTCAAACCGAGCAAGCCAAGTCAATCACCGTCTTGCGAAGCGGTAAGGTAATAGGTGAAGAGGTAAGTGATCATGATCCTACTTCTAAAGTGCCATACAAGAGAAAATTCTAAAAGGAAAATTTTGAAAAAGAAATCGAAAAAGATAGTGATATTAATAATAAAGAGAATAATGAATTAAATAATCAAGAAGTAGAAGTTGAAGTAGAAGTAGAAGTTCCAAATAAGGAACAAGAAAAAGAAGTTCAAAATAAAGATAATACAATTGAAGTTGAAAAAGAGTTGGATCAAGAAGAAGAGGAACCTTATGTGGCTCCTCCACCTTATGTTCCTCCAATTCCGTTTCCAAGAAGACTTATGAAAAACCGAATGGACAAACAATTTACGGAAATTTATAATATGTTATCCAAAGTGAACGTTAATCTTCCTTTGCTTAATGTTATTAAAAATATTTCAGCTTATGCAAAGTTTATCAAAGATCTTCACTCTAAGAAACACAAGTTTGAAAACAATGAAAAAATTGTTGTTTCTGAAAATGTAAGCTCTGTTTTACAACCCGAATTACCACCTAAGTTGAAAGACCCTGGTAGCTTTAATATCCAAGTTTCCTTGGAAAGCTCTAAAAAGATGAAAGCAATGCTAGATTTAGGAGCAAGTATTAATTTGATGCCTTTTGCGGTCTATAAACAGTTAGGGTTAGGAGAACTAAAACCCACTAATATGAAATTACAATTAGCTGATCGTTCGGTTAAATATCCTTTGGGTATAGTGGAAGATATCCTAGTTCAGATTGATAAACTAATCATTCCAGTTGACTTTGTGGTTCTAGAGATGGAAAGGAAGATATGCACTAATAATGAAGTCCCAATTTTGTTAGGAAGACCATTTATGGCCACTGCCAATACAATGATTAATGTGAAGAATGGTAAACTCACAATGTCAATCCTAGGTGAAACGGTTGAAATCTCTGTGTTTGATGCCATGAATAGACCTAGTGACATAAGTGCCTGTTTTTCAATAGATGAGATTGAAAAGTTATCAACCGAAACCTTTGAAGAAGAGGAAGAATATGAGAGAGATAGATTCATAGTTTATGATGATAGTCCTATCCCTCCCATAAAAATTGACATTGAGGAGATTGAAAGAGAAATAGAAGAAGAGGAAAGATTAGAGAGAGAAAAGTTAGAAGCTAGTGAAAAGAAAGCTAAAGAAGAAATAGAAAAAGACTCAGAAGATAATTCTGATAAGCTTGAAAAAGTGGAAAAAGAAATTAATGAAATTAAAGATGATGAAGTAGAGATTCTGAAATCTCTCTTTGAAGAAATTGAGATAGAAAATATTAATGAAGAAGTTGAAGATAATAAAGTGGAAAATGAAGAGGCAAAAATAAAAGAAACTATTAAAGTAGAAAATTCAGAATTTATGCCATCCATTAATTCTCCTAAAGTCGAAGAATTAAAGCCATTACCACCCCATTTAAAATATGCATTTTTAGGGGAAGGTAACACTTTGCCTGTTATTATAGCAGCCGACTTAACGGAAGAGCAAGAATCTAGTTTGTTAAAAGTTTTATGGACACATAGAGAAGCTTTAGGATGGTCCCTAGCTGATTTAAAAGGCATTAGTCCCTCTATGTGCATGCATAAAATACATCTAGAAGAAGGTAGTAAACCTTCAAGAGAAAGGCAAAGAGGACTTAACCCACACATGGAAGAAGCTGTTAGAAAAGAAGTTCTTAAGCTCTTAGATGCGGGTATAATTTACCCTATATCAGATAGTAAATGGGTTAGTCCTGTTCAAGTAGTTCCTAAAAAGTAAGGAATTACTGTTGTTAAAAATGAAAAAGACGAATTAGTTCCTACTAGAACAATAACTGGTTATAGAATGTGCATTGATTTGCGTAAACTAAATGCGGCAACCAAGAAAGACCACTTTCCATTTGCCATTTATTGACCAAATCCTTGAAAGACTAGCCGGTCATGAATATTATTGCTTTCTTGACGGTTTTTCTGGTTATAATCAGATCCCTGTTGCACCCGAAGACCAAGAGAAAACAACCTTTACATGTCCCTTTGGTACTTTTGCTTTTAGGAGAATGCCTTTTGGACTATGTAATGCACCAGCTACTTTTCAAAGATGCATGATTTCTATATTCTCAGATTTAGTTGAAAGATGCGTGGAAGTTTTCATGGACGATTTTTCAGTTTTTGGAAATTCTTTTGATCACTGTTTAGAAAACCTTACATCAGTCCTGAAAAGATGCTGTGAAACTAATTTAACTTTAAGTTGGGAGAAAAGTCACTTCATGGTAAAACATGGAATTGTCTTAGGGCATGTTGTTTCAAATAAAGGCATTGAAGTTGATAAAGCTAAAATTGAAGTTATTTTACAACTACCCCCTCCCACTTCAGTTAACGGAGTTAGAAGTTTTCTAGGGCATGCTGGTTTTTACCGAAGATTTATAAAAGATTTTTCCAAAATCTGTAAACCTCTATGTAATTTGCTAGCAAAAGATACAGAATTTATTTTTGATAAAGAATGTTTAGAAGCTTTTAATTTATTAAAAGAAAAATTAACTACTGCCCCTATTTTATCCGGCCCTGATTGGTCACTTCCTTTTGAAATCATGTGTGATGCTTCAGATTTTGCGATTGGAGCTGTGTTAGGACAAAGGGTAGATAGAAAGCCTCATGTGATCCACTATGCTAGTAGAACTCTAAATGATGCTCAATTGAATTATACAACTACTGAAAAGGAATTTTTAGCAGTAGTATATGCTTTAGAAAAATTTAGATCATATCTGCTAGGATCAAAGGTGATAATTTTTTCTGATCATTCTGCATTAAAATATTTGTTAAGTAAGAAAGATGCTAAACCAAGATTAATTAGATGTATGTTATTGTTACAAGAATTTGACATTACAATTAAAGATAAAAAGGGAACCGAGAATGTTGTAGCCGGCCATTTGTCTAGATTAGAATTTTCTCCCTTACTTGAACGTCAATTTCTTGATGACCCTGTCCCCATAAATGATAATTTTCCTGATGAACAACTCTTGGCCATTAAATATTCTGACCCTTGGTATGCTGATTTTGTCAACTACTATGTGTCTGATATCATTAATCCGGATTTCGATCATTATGAAAAGAAGAAATTTTTGGCGGAAACTAAAAATTATTTTTGGGAAGCACCTCATTTATACAAAATTTACTCTGATTCTTTAATAAGAAGGTGTATTCTAGAAAAAGACCAACAAGGTATCATGGAATTCTGCCATGGATATTCTTGTGGAGGTCATTTTAGTGGAAACAAAACTGCTAGGAAAATATTGCAATCAGGTCTGTATTGGCCAACTGTTTTTAGAGATTGTGAACTATTTTATAGAACATGTGACAAGTGTCAAATAACAGGTGGAATAGGAAAGAGAAATGAGATGCCCTTGTATATTAATTTAGTGGTTGAAATTTTTGATGTTTGGGGTATTGATTTTATGGGTCCCTTCCCTGTGTCAAACAATTGTGAGTATATTCTAGTAGCAGTTGATTACGTTTCTAAATGGATTGAAGCAGTAGCAACCAAGACTAATGATGGAAAAACAGTAGTTAAATTTGTTGAAGATTTGTTTGCTAGATATGGAGTACCTAAGGCCATAATAAGTGACCAAGGAACTCATTTTACCAATAAGTTGTTAAATAATTTCCTTAGAAAGCATGGTGTAACTCACAAGTTAGCTACACCTTATCATCCACAAACATCCGGCCAAGTAGAAGTTAGCAATAGGCAAATAAAGCGAGCGATTAGAAAAGACCTTAGGCCTAATCGTAAAGATTGGGAATCTAAACTTAAGGATGCTTTATGGGCATACCGAACTGCTTTTAAGACACCCATAGGAATGAGTCCATATAGAATGGTATATGGCAAAGCTTGCCATTTACCCGTTGAAATTGAACATAAAGCATATTAAGGCTTAAAGAGTTAAATTTAGATTTAACATCAATACCGGAGAAGAAAGATTGTTTCAGTTAAATGAGTTAGAAGAACATAGATTGAATTCGTATGAGAATGCTAAAACATATAAAGAAAAGACCAAAAAGTATCATGACATGGGGTTAGCCAACAAAATGTTTCATCCAGTATGAAAGTGTTACTTTTAATTCTAGATTAAGTTATTCTCGAAAGCTTAAAATCTAATGGTGCGGTCCCTTTAGAATCGTATCAATTTATCCTCATGGAGCTGTTGATATTCAAAATCCTAAAATAATGAAGTTTAAAGTTAATGGACACCGACTCAAGCCATATTTAGAGTCCGTGTCCGCTTGAACGAACAATTGAGTTAATCGTTGGGCTGACAATGAATCACCGAGATTAGCTTGTAGTTTGGGTCGAGCCAAAGACGTTAAACAAAGGCGCTAAGTGGGAGGCAACCCACTATTTTGAATGTTATTTGCTTTATAGTTAGTTTAAATATGTTTTTTCCTTAAATTTAATTTTTGGACACAATTTTTAATTAAATATGCCAAAATCAAGTTTGGGGGAGAAAACATCTTAGTGTTGTATTTATATGTTACTAATAATTTTTAGTTTAGAGTTTTTTTTTATAAATTTCACATGGGAAAGATTCAAGACATAACGGAAGTTAACTGGGGCTAAACCGCAAGCCGTTGAAAAAGCAGGAAAGAAAATCAAGCTGAAATGCCGACCTCAAGGGCTAGGTGCAGGTGGAGACTCATGACCAAGGTGTCTGCAATGAAGATTTCGTGGTAACGATCATATGGAACTGCCAGAAGCAATCGCTTTGATCGCCCACCTCAAGGACGCAAGGTTTAAGTGCATCTGCGATCACGCAAGGCCCTTATAAACAAAGGCCGGCTTTCTTGAAATTCACACGTAAACCTTCTCCTCTTTCAAGCAGCAAGCAGCAGTCGCCCTATCCTCTCTAATTCCTTTGATTGCCCTCTAAATTCTAAGATAACTCAAAGAACTCTCTCCTCCTTCAAACTCTTCATCTCTCCACCTCCATCCATAATTCCATTACACTCCATGAATTGAAGACTTTTTTTAAGAAGAAGAACTTCCATTGCTCACGAACTCCATCGAGCTCACACTGCCGCATTCTCCTCCATTTAAGCCGCAAACAAGTAACACTATCACACTCTTTAATTTTTACACGTAAAATATTTGCATGCTAGGGTGCTAGACAATTTTTGACGTAGATAAAATTTTTGCATGCTTAGAATAAATTTTTAAATTTAAAATTTTAAACTTGAGTTTTTAATTTTATAAAATCAAACAAAATGTTCCGTGCGTAGAAATACGAGCTGCCCCCCTCCGGCCCCGCCGTGAGGAGGAACAAAATTTTGACATCACCTCGAGTTTCATGTCCTACGAGGCATCGACGATATACGCCCAAGCTCTCCAAGTCCTTAGTGCCCGGTGGGATTCAAGGCCGAAGAATTTGGCCTCCGCCCCAACTGATAGCTCGTAGGTGGGGACTTTTGATAGATTCTCCGGCAAGGGCGCCTATAAGGCCCATTGTCCGAGAATTTATGCCAATGGCAACATAGGCATAGATGGGGTGTATTAGACACTGCTATGTTGGGCGTGGTTGTAAATTTTTCGCCCCAAAGCATTAACACCTATTTCTAAGACCTCCAACTTCTGCGTTGGTGCCGATGACTTAGCACACACCTCAACCCCCCGTATCGATGTCGAGGTGGTCACGTACCATCGCACTCCCCGGTGTGGTGTGGTCCTATAACCAGAACCTTGGACCACGCACTACGGGAGTCCTTCCTCCAAGACACCGCCAAGCCCTGTATAAATTTGTTTATGGGACGTGCTCATGCCCTCCAGCCACCAACACACGGTGATTTGGGAGAGGGTCTGTTTGACCTACACCATTTGATGGTGGTTCATTGATGTCAGTTTTGATCAATGGCCAAATCAAGACCCTTATTAGAGAGGTAGGACGAATGCGGGTTCGCTCCCGCATTTGATTACCGAAGTTGTGTAGGGGCAAAGCGTGAGATCGCCAAAACACGGAGGAAGGCTGGTCCTGGCCATTACGGGGCCATTTTGTTTGAGCATCACCGAGGCCAGCCGAGGGTTCCTCAAGAGGAGGAACCTCGAAGAGGAGGCGAGGACCCGCCGTGATCTCCAACAAGTCTGAGCCGCCCTCCAAACCGATATGGTGAGTCGCCAGCTTGGCACAAATTGCCGACTCAAACCGAATTTTGGTTGTTAACACCGTGGGACAAAATGTCTCAATTATGGCCGCACTGCACGATCCCCAAGTTTCGCCCCTCATTCGCTATTTCCGCCCGACTCACCGTGAGTCGAGGCCCAAGTTCCGGCTCCCCTCAGGCAGCGACCCGTTATTCCTTGATATTTGTCCTACCCCATCAATCCACTCCATATGTTCCTCTATTTTGAGGACAAAATAGAAATTAAGTTTGGGGGATTTTAAACTTTAAGTCTTAGCAGTCCTAGCCTAACGAGGAATGGAGTTGGCTATGTTTCTAGGGTGAAGAAAAATTTTCTTTATACGACCATCTAAATCTTCACAATTTATTTTCCTCGTTTTTAATTTTTTTCTTATTTTTTGGAGTTGTTGGCATGTGACCAATACTATAATAGTAAGAACCTTGTAGGTCCTCCTAACAAAAGAGTCATCGTCATCATCTCCAAATTTCTTAGAAAATATATTTAAAAAAAGAAAAAAATTATAAATTCAAAATATTCATCCTCGAAGTTTAAGTGTGGTAGTGCTAGTCGCGGATCGATGAGGAGTTAATGCAATGAACCGCATAGTTAGTCCAGATCCCTCGAAATTTACTTAATTTTGCGAAACTTTACTTTCTCCAAATTCTTCATGCACCCACACCCGCTCATAATTATGGATTGATTAGAATAGTTTTATAAAGTTTATAACACCTACTATTACAACTAGATATGCACAAGAATATGATGCATAGCCATTCGAACATACTTGTTGCATTAAATTGTAACTTAGTGGTCAATTGCTGATAGTTAGATCCCTCGATTTTTCTCATTTATATCTCAAGCACACTTCGAACCGTGTTCTGCATGTTAGTCTCAATTGTCCCTACCATCCTGCCTTAGCGAATGCTTATGTGAAATCCGAAGGATGCTAAACATTCAACCCCCAATTCCCATAGTTGATATGATATTTTGTGTTGTCTTACTTGCTTTAAAAACTATATGAGCATTTGGCATTAAGAAATGACTTAGGCCATCTTTGGATCGTTAGAGCCTAAATACCCCCTCGACCTATACTAAAAATATCCCTAGTGTCCCGCTGAGCCTAATGAAAGAATGGAGTGTGCTAAGCACACTATTTAAACCCCCCATTCGCCATCAAGCTTCTATTACCCACATTAACTTAACCCTAAAAGCCTATACACTTTAGCCTACCCTTTCGAGAGAGTAGGATGGGGAGGGAAATTGATTTGAGGACCACTTCTTTTCGCTTAGGCTATTTTTGAAGGTTTCTTCTTCCGTCGTCGAAAAAAAAATTATGTATCGACCTAAAAATGAAACGAAGAAGAAAAGTAAACAAAGATTCAAATGGAAGCATAGCTTTCAAAGAGAAAATATGTTAGAAAAATCTGTCGATTAGAATGATGTGATATTTTTATATATATTGCCCAAAACAAGTTTGGGGGGAAAGAAGAAAACTAAAAAAGTAACGAAAAGCACCCCCTCCACTTAGTCTTTGCGTGTCCTAGCCTAAATAGGGAAAACTTCCTTTTGCTTTAAGTATGAGGGATAAAAGGGTAGTCTTACTCTCTCACTTTGAATTCCAATCCCTTTCCATCAAATCCCCAACACCTTGGCCTTACATTACAAGCTAATAAAGACCTAATGATCTTCTTGCCAATGCTTATGTCGCTTTAACTGTCAAGGAGTAATAATATGAAATTGATCACAAACACTTCATGTTCATTATTATTCACCCTAAAGCTCACTTGTTAGCATAATCTTAGCTATTACAAGTCATTGGGATAAGAGAGCATTGTGCCATACATGGGCGTATTGGATGG
>CM028377.1:12764872-12817603 GCA_013146195.2 Codonopsis lanceolata
AAATGTAAATATACCCTACATTAGTGTCATGCACCAAATTAGAACAAGTTCATATAATCTCTCTAATGAACCAAAAATTAATTACAACAATTTCAGTAGAAAAATCGCCATAATATAGGCCTACCTGTTGGTTTCATTGGATTTACCATAACCTCCCTCAAATTCTGATTTTCTTTTTGATTCTTTGGCTTGGAGAATGTTGAGGCTTGATTGCTATTCTATAGCAGGGTTTGTAAAGTAGGGGCACTAGGATACTAAGCGGTTAAATTACATCTTCCAATTCACCGAAGTGCATTGGCAAGATGAGGAAGAGGAAATGAAGAGAGTGATGTGATATGGAAATGCATTTCCAAGAAAGAAGTCTTCTTAAAGCAAACCCTAGAATAGAAGGGACAAAGCCTTTACCCGTGACTCGACTTGTGGGAGAAAAATTAACTTAGGGATGCAGGATATTGGTTTGGTTTGGTTCTACATACTTTTGAGTCTTTTCTATGATCTTGATTTTTACGTGACCAACCATTGGGTGTGCATGGTTCAATTTGGTTCGGTTTAGGCCGAAACCATGAACCACACCTCGGTTTCAAAATCTCAAACCGAACCGTACCAACCAATGCTTGGAACCGAACCAAACCACTCGGTTTGGTTTGGTTTCATGGTTCAACAAAAATTAAATTAATCATCTTTAAAAACATTAAAAATTAGACAAATAGACTTTAAACATTAAATTAGGCTAATTAGCATCAAACATTAATAGACAAAAATTCAAACTTTTCTTACAAACATCAAGGTGATTGAAATTTTGAATCTAAGGTTAATTGAAAATTTGAAATACAATTACCATCGTATTATAACAGAGCAAGGCATTGAAAAACATCAAGAATGGAACAATAGTAGCAAGGCAACAATAGCAAGGCAACAACAGCAACAAAGAATAGCAACTTAGCAAGGCATCAATAGCAAGTCGGCAAGAACACTTCAACCACAAAGAAAAGACAAGTTGTGCAAATTGATAACAATTAAGAACGTAGAAGAACAATGCGATATATTTTAGCTAACAAGTTACTAGGATGGAAGTATGGAACTTTTCCTGAAACTTTCTTGTCCAAAAAGGGTTCTCTCGAATGTTTTTCTTAACTTCAATTAATCTGATACTACTATTGTGTTTAATAATGTATCATTCAACTGCTTCCAAGATCCATATTTATAAAATATATAACATTTGTTTCTTTCAACAGAGGAAGTCGGAAAGAAAGCCATTTACTTAGTTATGACTTAGTTGTTAGAGAAGCTGGGATAGATTCACACTTGACTTTACACTTTTAAATATTACAGATTTACGATCAACTGCTCGACTCAATAAGCTTTAAAGAGGACAAGCCCTCATGTTCATAACCTGACCGATTAACAAAGCTTTTGAGTCAAGAGATCCGATCCTATTCGAGAGTTTTTGAGGGAAAGGAAGCTAGATAGATCTGAAATCTTGCAAGCGAGGGGGAAAAGAGACAAAGAGAGAGAGAGAGAGCGAGACAGAAAGAATAAGCGAGAGAGAAAGTACCATTGGCATACTGGGCCGCGAGCCACGATCCGAGACCATAGAGCCAAGAGTAGCCGAGTATCCACGGTGTAAACTGCGGTGAATCGGCGACGGCGGCTACGTGTTTTGAGGAGTGAGGACCGAGGAGGTTAGGGTTGAGTGTGTCTGTGTGTGAATTGGAAAATTTCAAATGGGCGATATTTGGTATTGGTAGAAATATTTGGTATCGGCAGGAATTCTAACTGTGCTATCATTGGAAGAGGCATTGTCCAAGGTGATAGAAAATATTTTGGATTCTATCCTCCAATCCTTAAGGACTCCAATCAACTTGCTTGATAATTCTAACCCCGTATGTAGACTTTCCAAGGCACAAAATGAAAGCAATTTACTATTTAACTTCCAATTTTCATCAATATAATGAGCTGTCACATCCATATAACCTTGTGTAGTCACAACAGTCCACACATCGGTTAAGCAAATTCTACCTCAAAGATTAGCTAAGACACTCTTTAGCTTTTCCTTTTCAATCACAAACACACTTTTACAATCAACATTGGCAGTGTTTCTACTAACAATCTTGAATTCAGGAATAAAACGTTTAAGCAAATCATTAAACCCTTCATACTCGGCAAAGCTAAATGGTGGTCATGCCTAATAATACATTTAGTCGGTACATCTCGATAGACCTTATTATCAAACTTCCACTTCTTCAAAAGTGTAGTTTGGTTATTCAACAAAGAACTCACATCAAGCATCTGCGGATTTTTATAACACTTGGTAACATGACGTCTTAAATGACTAGTTCCCGAATCAGAATTACAAGTATATTTACTTATGCAACGCAAGCATTCACACTTCTCGATCCCATCTACTATGCCAAGTTGTTTAATATTCCCACCCGTCAGAGTTTTGTTTTTTACTCTTTTTTATCATCAACATCTTCACTAGGACCACTATCAATTCTTTTCCCCCTAGTTACCCTCTTACTAGCAGTAGAAACATTAGTACCTGAACTAAGAGGGGGAGAATCCAACATTTCCAAGTCATCGATATCCTCCAAATTTTGATATGAGAAAGAGAGATATAAAAAAAGGTATATAAAAATAGAAATAACTCAAAATGTATAATGTGGAAAAAATTAGTACACCATAACAATAAATATTTAACTCAACTTTTCCCCTTTTAACATCATTAAAGTAAAGAATCTGATTCAAACCAATGAAACCATGTGCGGATGTGCCTAATTAATTGAAATCTCACCAAAATTTAGACAACCATTCTCTTTTGTAGGCCAAGATAAGATCAGCAATGAATCAGGTATTTCACTTATTCTTTTCTATTTTTATTTTTGTTAAACAACTCTATTTTACCTCTAAATAAAACAACTCTAAATAAAACATAAGCCAATTAATACTATAATTAAGAAATACGGAGTATATGTGTGTACAAACTAGTCAATCCACCTTTTTATTTACTACATCAAAATCACAAAATGTTGTGCAGATATACTGCTTCAAATATGGTTTATGTGGCGTCAGCTTGAGAGATTATAAATAACATCACCAAAAGTTGAACTGGGAGAAAAATGTTCTAGAAGTTTAGCATACTCAAGAATAAAAGGTTAATCAGCGGTGATTAATGTTACTAGTAGAAGAGAAGAATTAAGAGTTAATGGCAATATGCACAATTAAAATTAGTAGTTTGCGCTTGTGTTCCTTCCTGTCTCAGATCTTTCATGATGCCTTTGACGATTTCCATTGAGAGAGAACATGATACGGTGACAAAAATCTGATCACCATCAATCAGTTTCAACCCTCTTATATAGCCCCAAACCCGTCTCAAAACTCTCTAAAAACACTATTTGTTTTCTTTTCTTTAAATGAACTATGCGTCACAAAAATAGAAACCACAATTCCCTAACAATCTGTTAAGAAACTACTAGTTTGTTCCAGCTTTTTAGGCTACCCAAACCTGCTCAAATATACTCCAACTTCAGCCACGAACCTGCTCAATAATCCTTGCTAAAACAGCCCTTAATCTAGCTTGTAACACCAGTTTCGATCAGCCCAAACACTGTCCAAAACTGCTCGACTAGGCTACTCGAACACGACTCCGAAACAGCCCCGCAACAGCCCACACAACACACACACACGACAATAACAAGAATAAAAAGGATAACGGACTCACCGGTCGAACTTCACTCGCTCGACGTAAAGAAATCCGACGGACAAATCAAACTCGGCTTCACTCACCTAGCTTGGATTGAACCGATTTTGAACACAAGAACGTGACTTGTTCTTGGGAGAGTTTTCTTCAAAACCAAAATTATATTCTGCCGTGTTATTGAAAAGGGATGCCTTTTAAATAGGCTTTACACAAAATATCCTAAACCTAATTGGAAAAGACTCCTACACAGGTAGGACACGAAAACCTACTAGATACTAAACAAAAAGTCCTACTAATCAACTAAACTAACAAAAGAAACTAACTCTTTTTAGGAAACAATTAACTTCTATCCTATGACAGAATTCCTAGTCTATCCTTCCTTGATGAAATAGGACTCATGGTGGCCGGCCTAGACTCCAAGAAAAGCCATGGTCCTCTCCTTGCCAGTCACGGCATGTACAGATCCCGTTAGTGCCTCCCTTCCACGAGCCAACTTGGACCAGCCCCTTGTGGTTCTCGGGTCCCTTTTCTTCCAACCCAAAACAGTCCAAGAAGCCCTCTCCGTTTGTGAACGTGTGGCCCTTGTTGCTGCCCCCTTGCTTGTTCCTTTCCCTTCCCGACTTAGCTTCATTCTCACTTATAGTCAGCCCAAGTACTCCCATGCATTTTGTAACCTTCTTCCTTGCAACCGCATCAGAACAAGAGCAACTAATAAAGTGGATAGATAAAGAAAAGAAGGGTCTGGCTTTTCATGGTTTAATGATGATATAACCCTCCGCAGCAGAATGTAAAGCATAATTTCTCCAGACAACCAAAAAAAAAAAAAAACCAGACATGCCCCATGTCTTTCTAGAGTGAGTACAGCTAAGTAGGAGCAAGATCCATTAAGTTCCTAAATGAAAACAACTCTAAATAAAACATAAGCCAATTGGCTATCAATAATCATTAATCATTCTATCATGCCCACTCAGAATTACACAAATCTCCTAGTTTAGACTTTAGTCTATTGATATCTGAGTATCCGACACTATCAGATCAGATCAGCACAGACTAAAGAGTCAGACCACAGAGAGAGAGCAATAGAGACAGAGATGAGAGAGCAATAGAGACTACCTGCAGGGAAGAATGTCGCAGAAATGATGGACTAGTAAGTAGTGATAACTTAATTAATTGGCACCTGACAACGCTAGATTTAAGACGTTTTCTTTTGATTGCAAGCTTTCAAGACTAGCTGAAATGGGTCTGATTTAAATCTCAATTTTGAAGTTGGAGAACCAGCAATTAAAGAAGTTGTTCTATGGTTGGTGTCTGCTATGACCTGTGCCTATATAGTACACATCTTGACATCAACCAGCAAGATGAACATTGAACGAACACACAACATTGCATAACTTAAACTCGAAAAATACGTTTAATCATAGCCAAAAGGCCGTAACCTAATGAAACGCGTCACTGAAATAGACAGATGCATCAAATCTTCGTTGAGGGTTCATGACTGAGAGCTAGCTAGTACTAGAGTACAACAATAGAGACAGATGAGAGAGCGAGTAAAATATTAACTCTGTAAGAGTACCTGTGTGTGTGTGTGACGCCATGGCTGTAGAGGCGGCGGCGGTGGTCCAGCAGAGGGCTGCAGCCTGCAGCGGCGAGAGATCGAGCCTCGAGGACTAGGAGACGGAGACGATAGGAAGACGAGAGATCAGACGCCACGGCGGAGAGATCAGAGGCCACAGCGGAGAGATCAGAGAGAGAAATTGAGAGCCGTCCTGTAAAGTAGATTACTGTGAGCGAATAGAATAGTGATAGGGTTTTCCGTTTTTTTTTTTAAGTTTTTGCCATTTTGGCTTTTTAAATTATTAACTTTAGTTTATAGTTCATCGACTTCGTCTTTTGTCAACATTATCAAATATCAAGTGATCAACATGTATTTCGGGCCGGACCAGGCTTTACTGTTTGTGCTGTCCACGGGCCTATCGGCCCGGGCCAATGAGGCCCCGTTTTTTCGGATCTTCTAATTTTAAAGCCCAAACCCTTGAAAAATCGGGTAGGTTAAACCGGACCTATGGACTAGACTCGATTTTGACAGCACTAGGCAGGATGCGGGGGTTTTATTCATAGGCAAAGACTTTTACTAAATAATATATTATAAGTTTTAATAAAATATAATAATTTGTTGAGATAGTTCACAGTGGAACACATAAAGTGTAGAATTAAGTGTGCCTAGTTTTAGGTTCGAAACTTCTTATGGTTGTTTTAAGTTTTATTGGTAAGATGTGTCATTTTGCTCCGGTGTCCCTGCACTTTCAAGGTCTGTCGTCGAAATTTTTATGTTTTCCATGCTTTACAATTTAATCCTTAGGTTCGAAACCTCCTATGGCTGTTTTAAGTTTTATTGGCAAGATGTGTCATTTTTATGGTTGTTTTAAGTTTTATTGGCAAGATGTGTCATTTTACTCCGGTGCCCTTGCACTTTCAAGATTTGTCGTCGAAATTTTTATGTTTTCAACGTTTTACAATTTAATCCTTAGGTTCGAAACCTCCTATGGCTATTTTAAGTTTTATTGGCAAGATGTGTCATTTTGTTTCGATGCCTTTCAAGGTTTGTCGAAATTCTTACGTTTTCCACGCCTTATAATTTAATCATTTGTCAGCTCCGTTAGCATCAATTGCATTGGGATACTTGACGGACCCTAATGAATTTTAACGAAATGCTAAATGAGACATATAAAACTAAATGTGACACATTGAAAAGACAAAAGTGGCATATTTCAAGGTTGAAAGTAACACTATAAAGGGAAAATAACTCATTTAATACTATAAAGTGACACTTTTAATGCTAAAAAGTGACACATTTAATACTAAAAAGTGACACATTTAATACTAAAAAATGGCACTCTTAATACTAAAAAATGACTCTCTTAATACTAAAAAGTGTCACATTTAATACTAAAAAGTGTCACATTTAATACTAGAAAGTGTCACATCTATATATATATATATATATATATATATATATATATATATATATATATATATATATATATATATATATATATATATGACAAGGGTAGATTTTTCCCTCCAAAATCACATTTTTGAATTATTGACTTTTGAGTTATCATTATACTCTTTCTCTCTCCTATCTTCTCCTTATTTTCTATCTATTTTCTCTCTTTCTCTTTCACTCTCCCGTTTCCTTCCTATTTTCTCTTTCATCACCACCATCTTCTCTATTTTAATTATGTTTAAACATTTATTCTCTCTTTAAACATAAAAAATAGTAACTAACACAAAAATAATAGTTCCGGAGTCAAGAAAACAATAATATAAGAGGAGGTTAGTAAAATAAAAATAATTTATGGAACAATTCACTATTAAAATAAAAGTTACATAATCAAAAAAACAAAAATAATTTAATGCGAAGGTTAGTAAAATAAATAAAACAAAAATAAATTAGTAAAATAAAAATATTTGATGGAACACAAATAATAGTTACTTAGTCAATAAAACAAAAACAATTTAAAATGAGGTTACTAAAATAATAAAAATAATTTACGTAACAAAATTTTAAAACAAATTCTTAAAAATAGTTATGTAAAACAAACATACATTAGTAAAATGAAATTATTTGATGAAACAAAAATAATAGTTACGGAGTCAATAAAACAAAAATAATTTAAACCGATGTTAGTAAAATTATAAAAATAATTTACGGACCAAAAGTTTAAAGCAAATTCTTAAAAATAGTTATGTAAAACAAAACAAAAAACGTTAGTAAAATAACAATACTTGATTGAACAAAAATAATAGTTACAAAATCAATAAAACAAAAACAATTTAAACTAAGGTTAGTAAATAATAAAAATAATTTACGGAACAAAAGTTTTTCGTAAAACTAATTCTTAAAAATAAAACAAAAATAATAGTTACGAAGTCAATAAAGCAAAAAAATATAATGGAAGTTAGTAAAATCAAAATAATTTACGGAACAAAAATAATAGTTAACGATAAAAATAATTTCGTTATTTTGATTATAGTTTATTTTCTTATCAGAAATTCATTTATTCGTAAAATAAAAATATTATTTAATAAAAGTAATCATCCAAAATGGAAAACTTATTTGAGTTCATATTTTATTTGCAGAGCGGAAAAAATCCAAGTTTGTTCGAATACATTTATTATACAGAGTTTTTGAATAATATTAAAGTGTTCGGGGT
This sequence comes from Codonopsis lanceolata, assembly GCA_013146195.2. Lineage (NCBI taxonomy): Eukaryota > Viridiplantae > Streptophyta > Magnoliopsida > Asterales > Campanulaceae > Codonopsis > Codonopsis lanceolata. Next base: position 12,772,790 of record CM028377.1, read on the forward strand.
TGTCAGGCCATGAATTGACATTTAAAATTGGTGTTCCAGTAATGCTATTGAGAAACATTGACCATGCTGCAGGGTTGTGCAATAGAAGCAGACTAATCATCATAAATCTTGGGGATCACATTGTTGAAACAATTTTTTTTAAAAGGAAGCAATGTTGGAGAAAAAGTTTTTATCTCAAGATTGTTATTAACTACATCCGATGTAGACCATAATGGGTGGCCCAGTGGTAGAGTTGAGACTTTACAAAATGTGAGGTCTCAGGTTCAATCACTTCTCATGACCCCTTAAGGGAAAGTTCTAAAAAAAAAAACTACATTTGATGGAAGACTGACTTTCAAGTTTCAGATAAAACAATTTTCATTACTGGTATTATATGCAATGACAATTAACAAGTGTCAAAGTCAATTATTGCACGTATGCCTATTTTTGAAAAAACCAGTATTTAGCCATGGGTAGTGATATGTCGCAATTTCTAGAGTAACAAATTGTTTTGATTTAAAGATATTGATATGCAGTGAAGATGAAAAACCAACTAATAAAACAACAACTTTTGTGTATAAGGATTTTTTTAAAAAAAATTATAATGATTAGTGATATACTGATGTGTATTTGTTAATAAACCAATTCTTCTTATTTTATCATTTAAGATTTTTTTATCCTCTTTATTTGGTTTATGTACAATTTAGTTGAAAAAGAAGAATGACGTGAGTTTAACACACAGGTTAAAAAAACTAGTTTAATACTAAAAAGTGTCACTTTAAAACTAACGTTGACTACCAAAAGTGACACATTTAATACCAAAAAGTGACACTCTTAATACTAAAAAGTGATACATTTAATACTAAAAAGTGTCACATTTAATACTAAAAAGTGTCACTTTAAAACCAACGTTAACTGCCAAAAGTGACAGATTTAATATTAAAATGTGACATTTTCAATGCTAAAAAGTGATACTTTTGACACTTTTAATGTCAATAACGACGATTTTTATTTATAAGGCAAAATGACACGTGTATGGTCAAAAGTAACACATTTAATGCTAAAAAGTGATACTTTTAATGTTATAAAGTAACACTTTAATGTCAAACGTAATGATTTTTATTTATAAAAAAAATGACACTTTTCAAAGTGAAAGTAGCACATTTAAGACTAAAAGTGATACATTTAATCCCAAAAAGTAACATTTTTTAAGGGAAAAATTATACTTTTCATAAAAAAATGCAAAGTGACACTGTTAATAGTAAAAAGTGACACTCTACATATATAAACATGAGGGGTGACACTGTAATTTTCAAAAACTAAGGGGTTGCATTGAGATTTCTGAATTTTGGTCCATTTAGCCTGGATAGATCCGTCTTACGGATAAGATCCATAAGACTCTTCTGAGGAGACCACCTCTTATTCATAAATGATCACTTCAACCGTCGATGGTTACAATCTTATACAATCGTATTTACATTGAAAATCTCAAAATACCATTTTACAATTAAATTTATATGAAAATCACAAAATATCTTTATTGCGTCGGTTTTTAGATTTTGGGAACCAAAATCGAACTAAATTGCATGATTTGGTTTGGTTTGGTTCGATGATTCGACTGTACACCCCTTTTACCACATACTGAAATAGTATCGGTTTTGTTTGTTTCAAAAAAACAGTTACACACTTACACTTATTATTCTTTTTTATTTATTTTACTTGTTGAGTTTGAATTTAATTTTTTTAATAATTAAGAGATATATAAATATTACTACCATTGTTTTCAAATAATTGTCCTCCTTTCTTTTTTTATTTGTTCTAAAATAATTGTCTTCTTTCAAAACTTTCTTTTTAAAGAAAACATTTTTATCACTTTACCTTTACTTTTTTATCTACTCTAATTATGGCCACATGCTTAAGGGCATTACAGGAAATCACTCATTACACCAATATTTATAATATAATCAATTATTTTTTCTTAAACGTTGTGTCAAGTCAAAGTGAGCGATTATTTGAAAACGGATGGAGTATTAAAATTGGTAATAACTCACAGAAAAAACCTACACACTATCAAGATATTTATATCTTACTAGTTTTACACACGTGCGTTAAACGCAAGGATATATATAAATAAATATATATAGATATATATATATATATAGATATATATATATATATATATATATATATATATATATATATATATATATATAAATTAAATTTTATTCAAGAAAAACAAAGACAACAAATAAAATATCAAATTATTTATGCTTCTTTATATTTTTATAGATTTGTCAATACATTGTTTTTACTTTTTGTTCATTTCATTAGATGTGTAGTTTAGTTTCACATATGTAGAAAAGTTGACTCTACAATTGTGATAAGGATTTAAGTTTTGATAAGCTCGACCCAAATCTTGGTCACAAGCTAGGCACATGAGCCTTCACGTGATAGTCACGTGGAGCGAGGACCAAGAAAAGTATCACTTGAGCAAGATCTCCCGGGTTGAAGATAGCTAATCCCCTCCGACCAGGAACCCTCATACAAGTCTGTCCAAGTGGAGAGCAGAGCTGCCCAAACAGACAGATAATCAGCCATGAACACGACTAGTGGATAACGCTCATGTCCGAGATTCTAGCCACGACCCCGTCAATTACGCGGTCAACACACATTTATGGCCATAAAGGCCTAAGATCTCTCCACGATGATTACTTAGCTTTGGATTTCACTCCTAAAGGGCTATATATACCTCATGTAAGTCTAGTTGACAACTAATAAGGTTAGAGGAGGTGAATATAATTTTTAATACTTTGAGGGTAGTTTTGAACAATTTCAAAATTGCGGCGAAATTATAATTTTGTCGGTCAGCTGATATAGTGTCAGTTGACTGATGGTTTTAAAGAAGCTCGGTTGAAAAAGGTTTAATGGTTAACTGACTGACACAATTGTAATGTTTTTTTTGAAAATAGATCACAAGCTATGAGGAAAGTACTGAAGTCCAATCTATAAAACAAGTAAACAATTTATGAAAAGTACTGGCTGACACTTAAATAGATTGAGACTGCTTTAGTGTTAGAACAGTGTGTAAGAACTGATGAGTAAAAACAAAACAATTGAAGTGGTTCACAATATAAACTGTTACGTCCACTACCAAGTTGGTCAAACTTGGATTTTTGAAGTGCACTAATATTATTAATAATCTAGATGATCACTAATGGATCAGTGTACAACAAAGACCGGTGTTTATGTAGTATGATTGAAACATAATCACACTCGTGTGACAATCAACTGATTCCTTAATTAATAAGAAAAAATTAAGGAATAACATGATAGTGATTGTCTAAAACAATAACTAGAGAAGAATAACAGTGAGAACTATTTAGCTAGAGTTTTAAGGCTGAGGCACTTCAAGTGAGTAGATTGCTTTAGAGAGTATGAATACTTCAGTTGTTTTTATATTCAAGAGGTTCCTGGATATATATAGATGAACTTGAAGTGCAGTCCGTTAGAAACACATTTGAATTTGAAACGTGCCAATAATTCGAAGGTATCTTCTCACAAGATCATAGAGATCCTATGTGGAAGATAAACAACAATATGATCTAGTAAAGCACAAAATAGGTAAGTGTCAGTACCAAGAAATGTTTAAGCATAAAAAGGTAAAGAAGCTTACACTTAAAAACATGGGTCAGCAGCTTCTAGGTGGCTGACAAAGTGATACTACAAGCTGACTAAATATACCTAAATTTAAGAAATTATAAGTTCTAACAATCTAAATAAAAGCATAATGATTTTAAGCAAATTTTAATTCAAGCATAATTCAACAATCTCCTCTTATTTGCTTAAAACCATTCACTTAAAGCAGAGAGCAACATGTAAAACTTATAAGTTTGCAAAATAGATAAGACTTATATTCCTGCAAAGTAAATGTTAGTTAAACACGTAGAAATAAGATAATTGGACTGCAGAATTTAAACCAGAGAAGAAAATTTTGTCAGGTACAAGTAAAACAAGTATCTTCTAATAGAGTTTTAAAGATAGAAAGAGTTTGATCATCTGTCTGCGGATGCGGATCCTTCAGCTGGCTTGTCAACTGGAGCAGTAGGTGATGGACCAACATCAGCAGGAGAGACTTCCGGTTCCTTGTCAGCTTCAGGTTATTTGTCAGCTACTATTTCTGCATCAACTGTCTGCGAGGGTTTGAGACCCAATCTTTGTCTAAGAATTTTGTTCTCAACAAGGAAGGCATCCACACGAGATCTATGTTTCTTCTCCTCCTGAATGGTTTGAAGCATGGAAGCTTCAGCATTAAAAGTACGGTTGGCCCATTCCTTTCGATAAAGTAAGATGGACCGCCAATCATCCATGTGAGGCTCACGAGGTGCACCAACAGCAATAGTAGTTGTACTTCGGTTGTGATTATCTGCACAACATTAGGAAGAAGATATGAAACATGTTGTTGGAGGGTAGCAAGCTGATTTGTGTGATGTTTGTAAGCTGCTTTCATTTGAAGATGGTGAATGTAGAGCAGGTACAACTTGGCAGAGTCAGAAAAAGTGGCAGGAGGTGGGACAACAGCAGCCTCAGTAGCAGGTGAGTGGGAAGAGCCTGGGGCATCCGAGAATAATTGGAAGGTTTGAATGCCTTCTACTTCAGTGTCAGCTGGAAAGAAAGTAGACATAGGATAGGCAGGAATAGGAGAAGTAGGTATGAGTGCCCCGTTTTTCAACCTCTCCCCCGCGACTGAGAAGCGGGTGGTTTCGAAACTTTAAAGTGTGTGGAATACGCTCAGCCTCAATTGTGGACCCAAAATATGTATAACAGAGTCGTCATATCTATTTTAATGAGTAAACAGAGAAAAACCAAAAATATCAGATTGTATGGGTTCGGGGGTTAAGTTGCGAGTTGGGAAGGGGTTAGACATCCAACTCGCCCTTTCGGTCTCACAATGTGTTTGTCAATATGCTCGTTTTATTTTATACACTTTGGTTCAGAAAAATACATTTATATACGACATAAAGAAATAAAGAGAAATTACTTCACATTTATTAAATAAAAGAAAACAAAATTACAACTGTAATAATACAACTTAGAGAATAATTATAACATTTTTATAAGTTATTTTACGAATAAAATAGTTATGTTAGTACAAACTTTATTTATATTTATATGCACAAGCAGAAAACGAAACTTATTAAATAATAAGAAACATAACTATTTCTATATTTTAAAGTGTGTACAGAAAGAAACTAATTAAACTGACAGAGATTATAATTACTTTACATTAAAGTAAAAACATAAAATAAACTAATTAAAATAAAAGAAAAAATATATAACTATTATTACATTTAAAGAAAAGACATAAAAGAAACTAATTAAACATAAATGAAATATGACTATTATTATATTTAAAGTAAGAACATAAAAGAAACTAATTTAAACTGAAGAAAATGTAACTATTTTCTATATTAAAGTAAAAACATAAAATAAACTAATTTATGAATAAGAAAATATAGCTACTTTTATATTAAAGTAAAGACAGAAATGAAACTTACTTAGATATGTATATTTAAGTTATAGATTATAATTAATAACTACGAGGACATAACTTATCTCTTGGAACGTGAGTGTCTGAACTCGGTATGTCTGGGCTTAAGCTCACTGGGCGGTCTACATGTACTTCTCCTGTTCTTCTGAGAAAGGAAGTCTTTTTTCTTTGTTGTTGTTGTTGTTGGATTTTGGGCAGCGTGATTGCTCATTTTGGTTGTTTTCGCCTCGGATCTCGGTGGCACAACTGTTTGCCTTTTGCTTGCTTGCTTGCTTTTTGTCTGAAATTTAACGTCCGGAGCAACTTCTTGCTTTTGCTTGATATTGCGTCTAGAATTGGATAGAGTGATGTGTCTTAATTATTTACCTTGCAAGTGCATAAGACTATTGTAGAATAGATGTATGGTAGCAAGGGTCAAACCACAGAGACAAGAAGTATCAAATAGCAAGTAAACCGGTAACAATTAAACTAAGGGGAATTTTTGTTTATTTATCTAATTTATTCTACTAGAAAGCAAGTAAAACTAATTAACAATTAAAAGCAGTAATCACAGTTATGAAGATCTTATGGTGGATGAAAATCTAAGAATGTGGATTCACTTGTATATACTCTATTGCTCTTTTGCCTAATGTATCAATCAATTTAATCTTGGGTTCGTTCACTAAAGATTGATATATATTGTCAAATTATAATTCAGTCTCCATCCTAAATAATTTATCCAATCTATACCCTTAAGCACAAGAACATATGAATTTCATATCTGTCACTTAGGAACATATATATGAACATGATCCTAACTTATCACTCTCATGCATTGATAAGGTCAATTTATCACAGTCGTGAACCAATGTACGACATATGCATATGGTCGTGCAGTTATCCGCACCTCTTGGTCTTTACTACATGCGATTCCATTCATTAGGAGAAAGCTAGATAGTAAAGAGATTGATAAACACTGAGATCAACAAGATTTGATTGAATAAAAATATATAACAGAGCAATAGATTCTATACAAGTTATCTCAAATCCCTAGATTATGGAGCGGTTAATTCATCATTGACGATGAACAGATCATTGAGATGAAAGAATACATGAGCGATTGTTGGTCCACAATGATGCTCAAATAGGCTAGAGAGGGGGGTGAATAGCCTATGATGCCATTTTAAAAACTTTTCGTTTGGTTACAGTTAAAGCATGGGTTTTAATGGCATAGACAGTTAACGTGTTGAACATGTCTGCTGGTAGTACTGAACAGCAGACTTGCTCTTAGCAGAGTTATCAACCTTGCTGGTGAGCTGTCTAAAAAATCAAAAGCATGTTTCGAAGAATTTAAGCAGCGGAAATAGAAAGGCTTAGATTTAGAGAAGTATTAAGTAGTTGTACACGAATATATGATCAGAACAACAACACACTTACTCCTTCTTCCAAAATGCTGAATTAAGGAATCATTTGAGAATAGCTTTTCAAAGAATAAATCATTTTATAAAAGCTCATAGAGAGATAAGGACTGAAAGGTAAATTATATGAAAGAACATCTGAATTTATTCAAGGATAAATTACAGATTACATCAGCCTAGACACTCTATGTACAATTTCTGTCCTCGTCCTTTCAAGCCATAATCTTTACTTAATTATTCATAGATGAATCTTTAAGCAAAGAGGGCAATAGGAGACTAGAACGAGAAACTAATATGAGAAGAGAATTTTCAAGGTCGTTCAGATAAAAATTATCTGAACGATTGAGTGTAAAGCACTCGACCATCCATGATGAGTGATTATTGCACAATCGACAACATTTGTATAGGAATACAAATCTGAAGATATGAATGCAATATCTACAGACAACTCTTCATCTTCCTTGGGTATCATCTGAAATCTATCTATAGAACGATCCAAGAGTTTGACCTTTAGCTTTAGGAATGGGATCCTGAAGCTTAGCTAAAGGCAGAGTTCCTCGAAAAAGGATAAGGAACTCTAATCAATAGTTTGGTTCTTGACCAAGACAATGATCTCTGTCTTTTGAAGTTTCTGATCTTTCTCTCTCTTCTTCTTCGAGCTATTCTTCCTAGCAATCCACAGAGAGTGTTTTGCTAAGGTCTGGGTAAGCTCACTGCAATCTTTAGTGAAGACCTGAGATTCGTTGGTGTAGACAAACTCTTGAAGATCTTACAGTTTCTTTGAAGTTCTCGTTGCAGGTGTCTTTTCAACATACATTGTTGCTCTTGAAGAAGAGAGTAGATTTCTTATATAGACCGGAGAGCTTTGATCGTTGAGATTTGTTGATAGATTTTGTATCCGTTGAATGATTTGTCTTGAGAACTGATGGATAAAGATGTTGTTCAATAGATTTTAACTGTTGGATAAAAGACTTCATTCTTTAGATCTTTGAACTATTACCCTGTTAGACTGAATGATAAGTCGCTGAAGGATAAGTCTGATTCATTGATGCACTGTCACGTGATCTGTCTGATAAAGTAAATTCTTTTGACTGCTTCAGACCACGTGACTTGGAAGGCGAGAAAGTCTTGCAGTGTTAGGCTTCATAAAGATTTGAATAAAACTGAAGCTTAACGTATTTGTCTTGTTTCGGTCTGCTGCAATCTTGTCTCCTTGTAGCACGTGCAGAACCAAGTCTGCTGGTGAGAAGTTCAATTCTGATGTATGAGTCCTTCGTAGAAAAAGATTGCTGGTTATATTGTGAACATTCAAACCATGGCAAGTTTGCTGGTGGCAGGTCTTCAAGGTATTCTGAGATGCACATGATGGGTCTACTGGTGATGAGTCCTTTGAGAAACTTTGTCACTGTAGCACGTTTGCTGGTGACGTGTCTTCAAACTGTCCTTTAGTGCATATGACAAGTCTGCTGGTGACGAGTCTGCTGAAGACTTTTGACGCTACCGCAAATCTGCTGGTGCGCCAGTGCATATGAAATGCTGGTCTGTCTGATCATCATGTAGGAAGGTAGGATTTGATCAGGTTGCACCTAATCTAAGACCTATGTGATGTCACACTAGTTGCCACACTAATCGGTACGTAGACCTTTTAACCACTAGAGATGACTCACTGTAATGGGAACAAGCAAATCAACATATATAGAATATGCAATGTGATAAGTAGATTATCAAGAAGAAGCATATTCCAACAATCTCCTCCTATTTGCTTGGAACCATTACAAGATGACATATACAAAACACTAAAGCATTTATCAAGACATAGTAATAACATGCCCACAACGAATAATCATTTTGTCTCAAGGCATGTCCTATGTTGATAATTACATAAGCGATGGCTTTTGTATAGTCTACTATTGCTATTACAGACTCGATAAATCAAAGTATTGAACAAGTAAAGCAATAGTTAAAAAACAATATAGATCACTTATAGTATTGAAAGGTGTTTGAACAAGATCTAAAAGGTTTTAGGGTTCTTACTTGCACATAGATTTTTATATATTGAAAGAATGTTTTGACAAGTAAGAGTAGTAAATCATTAAGTAAGCATATGTATTTGAAAGTTTTTCAATAAGGATTTACTTGTGATACCATTCCAATTTTTTTTATGATTCTGTTGAAGGGAAGACTCAACAGAGAAATTTTTGTTTGAAAGTTTTTTCAATAAGGATTGCTCGTGATACCATTAAAAAAAACATTTTATGGTTCTTTTGAAGGAAAGACTCAACAGAGAATTTTTGTTTGAAGGGTTTTCAATAAGAATTGCTCGTATAACATTTGAAATTTTTTATGGTTCTGTTGAAGGAAAGACTCAACAGAGAAATTTGTTTGTTTCGAGCAAATTTTTCAACAGAAGTGCTACAAAGGCATGATTCACACAGAATCATCTTAGGGTGAATTTTTCACATTATTTGTGTCTGTGTCTTCCTTTGATTCTCCTCCTAAGTAAGTAATGACATCAGTATGACATCAGTATGTCATAGAACTTCTCCTCCTTAGTTGTTCTTCTCCTTATAAATTGTTTTTTATGTCATAACACTTCTCCTCCTTAGTGGTTTATGTTATGAATATATGTCATAAATCTTCTCCGCCTTAATGGTTGCAAGCAAAAGCAGGAGACCAGAGGAAGAACATGAGAGAAAAACAGTAGACAAGGAAAATACTGAAATTCTTAAAAAAAATACCAATTGTTGAAAAGAAATACAACCTAGTTGGAGTCCCCTACCGGTACTAGAATCTAAGGTATATTCTTTATTTAGATCAGAGAAGCTCCAATTGCCAAATAACTTGATTATCAAGAAGCATATTCCAACAATTAATTCCTATTTGCTTGGAACCATTACAAAATGACATATGCAGAGCACTTAAGCATTTTATCAAGACATAGCAATAACATGCCTACAATGAATGATCATTTTATCCCTAGGCATGCCCTATGTTGATAATTACAAGAGTGATGGCTTTGCATAGTCTACTATTGCTATTACAGACTCGATAAATCAAAGTATTGAACAGGTAAAGCAGTAGTAAGAAAAACAGTTTAGATCACTTAATGATTTTGAAAAGATTTAAGCATGATCTAAAAAGTTTTGAGTTCCTTTCTTGCATAAAGATATTTATATTTGGAGAATTGTTTTAGCAAGAAGGAATAGCAAGACCTTAATCTAAGATTTGTTTTGAAAATTGTTAAGGTTTGCTGGTGATATCAATTGTCCGTAATTGAAGATTTTTTGTTTAGAAAACTTTTAAGGATCTGCCATTGATACCAATTTTGTTGAAAAACATTTTGAACATTTATATCAAAAATATTTGATGAAATTCTTTTGTTGAAACACTGTAGAATCTCTGTTGAAGGAAGGACTCAGCAGGGATATTTTAGTGTAAAAGAATGTTTCAACCGAAGTGCCACAAAGGCTAGAACATGATTCACAAAAAATCAGTTCAGGAAAATGTTCACATTGTGTGTCTTCCGTTTGATGTAAGGTTTTGCAAACAACGTCACAACAATGTCACATAATTGTAACTCTCCTCCTTAAGGTGAGTTAAAGTTGCAAAGCAAAGCAATGTAACTAAAACTTTCCTCCTTAAAGCTAAACTCTCCTCTTTAAACACTCTCCTCCTTAATGGTTGCAAGCAAAGGACGGATTTTGAAGAACGGTTGCAAGCAAAGAGAAGAAGGACAGAGAATAGAAGAGTAGGACAATTTTGACAACGGAGTAAGAAAGTACTATTAATATTCAATAATACATCTTAATTTGAATCTCCAAAACTACCAGTGCTAGAGTCTAAGGAATAACTTCTATCCTGATCAGAAAAACTTCTGTTGCCGAACATCTCTATTGATCAGCATGTCTCCAGTAACAGGAAGGCGTTCGTCCTTGTGAATCATGGAACGAATGGTGTGGTAAGAGCATAGGAAATAGCTTATAATCCTAGCATACTTGTGAATATCAGACCCATTCACTCGTCTCCGCAGAACAGACTGACAGATGAAAGAGAAGACTACTTCAGACCAGTTGATGACATGAGAGTCGAGAATAGCAATGGTGAAGTTTCGAAGTCTTCTGGTGTCACTTCATAAGCCTGGTTCGTGAAACAAAAGACATTGGCTCAGAATTTCACCAACACAATACATGTCCAAAGGATAATTGAAAATATCTCATGTACTGTAGTCATCGCGAGATTGATAACCAGTACGGTGCAGCCATGATTCGTTGAGAACATAATCATTAATGGAGTCTGGGCCAACAGAGGGAAGGTCGAAGACTCTTAACAGGCTTTCGGCATCGAGGACGAGATCGGTACCTCGAATGCGACCGTGGAGACTCTTACCATCTCTTGTCTGTTGCATCCTTGAGTAGAATTCATCGACCAGTTGAAGGCTGAAGATTTCTTCGCGAAATGAAACAATGGAGATGAGTCCAGAACTATGGAAAAGATCTATAATCTTTGCTCCAACAGTATTGTCGTGGAGAAATTGTTCTCCTTGACTCGTGCGACCAAGAATGTAGGATTGATGGCCTACTTTGGTGACGAAGGAAGATTCAGGAGGAGCAATGGGATTAGAGACGTTGTTGGAAGAAGATGCGGCCATGGAGATTTTCTGAGGAAGAAAAGAAACCACTGATAACAATCATATCAATTGTTGAAGGAAGAAGCAAAGGATAACGATTGAGAGAGATTACAAATCAGAATATTTTCAATAAGCATAATTATATATTCAGTACTTTCTGAGAATGTGCAGGAAGAACACGATTATCAAGAACCGTCGTTTGAATATCCACCGTAGAGCAGTAAATGACAGAAATGAGAAACGACGAAGTAATCATTTCAAAGCTCGATTTTGAGTGGATGTGTTTCTTGGAAAGGCGGCGATTCATGATTGCGATATTAAGTCACTTCTAGGGAGTAGGAATTTGGACAGTTATGTGACTTAAATTGAGGATTTCAATACCAAAAAAAAAATGAATTTGAAGGCTAAGGGTATTGAAGTTAAGTTGTGTTGATATCAATGAGCAAAATATAACAAATTTTATACAAAATAAGTTTAGGGAATAGGATAGGTTTAAAGTTCCAAATGTCCTAATAGATAATTTACGGGGCATTCTGAATCATCTACCCAATCCTCAGTAATCTCCCTAATCTATAGAATTTTGGAACATAAATAATTTCAAAAATATTTAGAAAGTATCTTTTTAAGAAAATGTTTTGCAAAACAGTTGAGATCTTTTTGTTCTTTGTTTACCAGAAGAAACTTTCAGGGCTTTCTGAGTCATCCATACAGTCTTCAGCAATCTCCTGAGTCTTCTAGTCATTCCAGAACAGAAAATATGTTTTGAAATCACCTCTTTAGAAAGATTAGTGAAATACAATATATATATTTTTTGAAATGCTATCAATATTCCTAAACGTTTTATGTCAAAGATATCGTTACACAAGGTTGATTACCATAGATTAAGTCTGAAACCAATCTTGATGATTAGTTTTAGTAAAGTGTGAAAAGTGCTGATGCAAGAATGGGAACAACAGAAGTGAGAGTCTGCTGTTTTGAGGATAACCAGCAGAGTTTTGAGTCTGTTGATTCAACTTGATAACCTCATTGTGACCAGCAGGGATAAGTGTCTTCTGATACTAATGCTTTGAGTTGCATGATTATCAGTTGGTATGAACACACTTAAGAAGTCAGCAATGTAATTGCTGTGATACCAATTGATACCAATTCGTTGGAAGGCATAGTGTTCAAGAATGATGGAAGTCTACTTAAACTGATATTGAACGATAGGTAGACTAAGATTTGCTGATGTCAAGGGAAATATGAAGATTGATCAGCAAAGATTGAGATATGTCGTTTTCAATTGATAAGAGTAACGGGGAAGTCGACATAGATGAGGGTCTTCTGATTGAAGGTGATCAGCATAATTTTTGAGTCTGCTGAAAGCAGAGTTTTAGAGTCTGCTGATAATGAAGGATCAGCAGGATAAGAAGTCTGTTAACGGAGAATGTAACTTTAGAAGTCAAGCAGACTAGAGGGTTGCTGAATAAGTGTGATACAACAGATATGAAAATCTGCAAATACCAATTGAATAAGCAAGGTTTCAGCAAGGTTATCCTTTTGGAGTGCCTTGACTTCTGGAATGATAAACCATAGGCTTCATCGGCATAGATTAGCTAATGACCATGCTCCTCCTCAACAGAATCCCGGTAGGTGAGTAGAGCATTAGAAGCGATTGATAGACAACAGTCACCTTAGTTAAAGTACTTATATCACAAAGAAGCAAGCAACTTATACTAAGTTTTACTGAAGATAGAAAGAAAATAATATATGTCACTTCATGGTCAATAGCTAAGAATGATGACTATCTTTTTGGGGTAAGAAAGTCAATTGTTCAAGATTCAAGAAGGATGAGAGAATTTTGAGCAGGTTTATCTTGAACAAAGGAAACAACATATAAGAAACAGAAAAGGTTGCTAGTTCCTTAGAAGATCATCCTTCCAGCAGCAGTTATGGAGTCTGCTGATGTGAAGAGTTGTGACCAGATTCTTAGATGACACTGAAGATTTACCAGAACATCATGGGTTAAGGTAAGATCTTCAATTCCTAGAAAGGAGTTACAAGGTGAGTAGTCATTTCTAAGAAACCCATAACTAAGATAATTCATATTCCAACATTGATTCTTCTGATGAGATTTCTACCAGTGATCATTGAAGTTTTTAATCAAAATAAGGTTCCTTTTAACTAGGGGTGTAAGTGGTTCGGTTTGGTTTGGTTTATGCCAAAACTACAAACCGAACCGTCTCCTAGTAGTTCCAAAAATCTCAAACCGAACCGAACCGAGTAAGACTTGGAACCGAACCGAACCACTCGGTTTGGTTTGGTTTGGTTCGGTTTTGTGGTTTATATAAATTATTTTTAATGAAATTAACCAACATTAAAAATAACAATAAAAATAAGATTTTAATTTGGAATTAACATCAAAATTAGGAAATAACCTACTAACAACAAATTATCATAAATAAAACAATACAAATTGTAAAATAAACACAAACAATTGAAGAAATAATAGTTCTCCAACAATCAAGATTTTTTTTGATTTAGTATCCGTATATATATATATATATATATATATATTATGAATAAATCAAAGGTTCAAAATAGTTAATAAATGTAATATAATATATATTATATAATAAATAAAAATATATATAGGGTGGTTTGGTTCGGTTCGGTTTGGTTTGGTTTGATACCAAAAACCGTGAACCGAACCGAACCGTGTGGGTTTCCAATTTTAGAAACCGAAACCGAACCGTATTCGACCAAAACCGAACCAAACCGATTGGTTTGGTTCGGTTCCGTGGTTCGGTAGTTCCGATTTACACCCCTACTTTTAACAATTAGAGAAACCAATTGATATAGTTGTAATGACAGCAGTTAAAGCAAAGATTGTCATTAAACCAGAAATCAACTTAGTCTTTTAAGCACTAGAAGTTTTGATAAAACATTTAAAGTCTTCTGTGCTATCCGAGTCACATGAAAAAATGGTACACCAGATTTATAAGACTAATATTTAAAGAATAGATCCTGGGATTGTCTCATCAGAGTTGTCATTTTGTGGAATAGAGATACTCGGTTAAGGATTGGTTTGCTGTTGGGTTAATAGCAGAGTTGTGCTTGCTGTTATGGATCCGAAATAAATACTGATATATGAAGGTCAGAATCCATAGGCAAACACAAAAGTTCATGCTATCAAAAGATGTACAAGCAAAGGCAGATAGACATGAAGTAAAGTTGCTTTGAACAAGTTTTCATTTAGATCAAAATATACTCAAATACAAAGAGGATCTAAAGATTACAAGTTTCAATACAACTTCCTATGATTTAACTACTCATTTTAAACAACTAATCTAAACACCTGATACGTTTCTAAAGGTAAAATGTTACACGGAGATGTCTATGAAGACCATGGACCCAGATCCGTTTAACCAGTTGGCAAACGCAATATAGGTCCAAATCAAGGAGCTTATAATGAGCCAAGGAGAGAGCGGGGCTCATCCTTTTCTCCTCTTTACACCTACTAGATTTTTATAGATAGCAGTTCCAATGCAGGCGCTCGTCCTCGGAGGTTTGAGAGGGGAAATCCGAGGAGAATCACATTTGGCTCACAAAAGATAGGAGGATCTTCTAAATGAGAAGGAGCATTCAAATGTGAACAGGGATAAAGAGAAACAGAAGATGTATGCTAAATGGTTGTTGAGGAAATTCTTCATACAAGAGGAATCCTCGAAACTAACCAAACAACTTTTGGGGAATAGGAAGAATGATTCCAAGTTGTTGAGACAGAGGCTTGATCTACTGTTAAGAATTCTCCTAAGTAACATTTTGGGAGAAAAGGGTTTTGTATAAGTGTCTATCATAGTGTTTGGAGATAGTTTGCAAGTGATAGAGAAGAAGAAGGAATGTCTCTATTTATACTTGCTGAGGCAAGACTAAGGACATGTCTTAAGGGTGAACTAATAAAGTGCGAGGGGTCCTTTCATCTGCTCACTGTAAGGTCATAAAGACTTATGTGAGAGATGAGTCAATTCCTAGATATCCGGTAAGTTGTTCTCCTTGGAAAGCCCAAAAGAAAAAAAAATTGAAAAGACAAATCGGTTTTCTTGAGAGGATAAAAAAGTTTTTGATTTGTCAAATCAACTTTTTAGTGAGATTTGACAAAACAATTTTTCATAAATAGTTTTTGAAGAAAAACGTTTTACCTTTTTAAGCATTTTGTTTAACTTTACCGAGAATCTAAGGAATTTGTCATTATGCTTTAAGAAGTAGTCAATTTCGAAAAGCTTAGCCTCAACCTTTGTAGAAATTGCAAAGATACCCATGTAGTTTGCACATTGTCTACTAAGGTGGAAACTCCTATAAGTCAGCACATAGAACTGAGCTTATGACATTCATTGCACCAAGAAGGATCATCGAAGAAGGAGAATTGATGTTGCAAATACACAGCAGATCAAAGATAACTTTGAATAAAATACATCAATTCAGATTGGTAATGTATATCATACTTAAAGGAAGAAAAGGAATCAAAGAGCGTAGTATGATAAACAATTACTCAAGCATTTATATTTGCAGAAGAAAAACAGAGATGAACAGAACATGCAAATATAAACGATGTGCAGTGAAGATTTATTCCTGAATATTAGAGAGAAGGAAAGACAAAACAGATATTAGTCATAAATCATAATACCGGTAAGAAGAAGATTTGACTGAGACAAAAGAGTGGAGATCGCAATTCGGTCAGGTAGAGAGATAGTCAAAGGTAGCTAGATGATCTTTAAGAAAAAATGTATTCCTGAATGAGAATCAAAAAGATCATTAGCAACACTTTGTGGTTGGAGCATTTAAGAAGCTCGAGAAAACAATACAAAGAACGGAATAAGTATAAGAGTAGCGAATAAGAACAACAACGATGAAAGAGAAGAGAGTTGTAAAGAACATGATCTTTGATTAACTTATAAGTATAAGATCTGATCTTGATTAACTTATTCTTCCTAGGTCTCAGTGCGTAGAAACCAGTAGAGAGCACTGGACTTGGAGTGTACCTTTATTGACAGTCTTGTTCAGATCAATGGAGATGTCTTCCCGAATGAGCCTTTAGGAATCTGAGCTATTGTGTCTGTAATAGATGTTGCTTAAGGAATGATTTCATTTGTGACATTTTTAGAGAGTTGTTATTCAAGTTTCTTAGTGGTTGATTACAGATATCTCTTTGAAATATAGACTAAGTTCCCAGAAACTAAATATCATAAAACAGAGGGATCAATCAAAGTTTCATGATGTAGAGTTTTTGACTCTTAATCTTTTTCATAAGATGAATCAGCGATCAAATAAAATTATTCCACAGTAGTGTTGTAGAATTTTAACTAAGAAATTTTCTCCCGAGAAGGTGTTAGATTGATATCAATCGTTAGCCTTATGTCAAGAGAATTTGAATATCAAATTCCATTATTATGAAACATCCATCGAAGTTTTTTATACATCTGAAGAAGAAATTATTCATAGTGCCAATAAATATATACATATCTGTCATATGAATAAGCTCTTACAATCATCAAGGTAATAATATCTTTCTCAAATGATTTTTGGAAAACAAAGAGTATTCAAATATAAACTGGTTTTTCAAAAAAATTCAATGAAATCCTTGTCAAAAGTTTTTTTTTATATAAAAATTGACATGCATTTGGAATGAGCTTTTCGAGGATCAAACTCTCAGGTGGTTAGACCTGGCATAACGCTTGAAGAGCTTGGCTCTGATACCAATTGTTAGTCCGCAATAAAGCTCAAATAGGCTTAGGGGGGTGAATAGCCTTTTATACCACATTAAAAACTTTTCTTTTGAATATACATGAAGTATAGCTTTTAGTGGTATAGACGGTTGACTTATAGAGCATGTCTGCTGTTATTTGAGAACAGAACAGAAGACTTGCTCTCAACAGAGTTATGAACTCTGCTAGTGAACCATTAGTAAAACAAAAGCCTGTTTTAGAAAGAGTTTAAGCAGCGGAAATATTTAGGCTTAGATTTTAAGAAGTCTTAAGTAGCTGTACACGATAATATGATCAGAACAACAACATACTTAATCCTTCTTCCAAAATGCAAGTTTTAGGAAATCATTGAATTGTGCCTTTACAAAAGATAGATCAGTTTATGAAAAGCACATAGAGAGATAAAGATTGGAAGATGAATATTTGAAAGAACATCTGAATTTATTCAGGATAAATTATAGATTACATCAACCTAGACTCTCTATAAAAAATTTTGTTCTCATCTTCATCAATCCTCAAATCTTGCACTTAATCATTTATAGACAAACTCTTAAGTACAAAGGACAATAGGAGACGAGATGAGAAACAGTGATGAGAAGACACTAAGGTTATTCGTTCAGATAATAAATATCTGAACGAATGAGTGCAAAGCACTCGACCTCCTAAGATGATTGAATATTACACAATCAATAGCATTTGTATCAGAAGACAAATCTGAAGATATGAATGTAATATGTATAGACAGCTCTTCATCTTCCTTGGGTAACATTTGAGTTGATCTTCAAATTGATCAACGCCTTGACCTTTAGCTTTAGAAATAGGCCTCTGAAGCTTCAGCTAAAGGCCGAGTTCTTCGAAGAAGGATGAAGAACTCAAATCAAGAACTGAGTTCTTGACCAAGACGAGAATCTTGATTGTAGATGATCTCTGATCTCTCTTCTTTTCTTCAAGGAGATTCTTCCTAGCAATTCACAGAAGATGAGTTGCTAAGGTCTGGGTAGGCTCACTGCAACTAGGATGTAAAGATCTGAGATGCGTTGGTGAAGACGATCTCCTTTTCTTCTTCGAAGTTCTTGATACAGGTTCAGAGACTTTTCATCTTCTTGTTCATCGTCACACCTTAGGAGTAGAAGAGATATCCTTTTTATATTGATCGTTGTCAAGATGATCGTTGAGATTTGAAGATAAACTTTCTATCCGTTAGAAATGTTGAATGTTGAAACCCACTGGATAGAGATGTGTTGTTCAGCTGGACCTTTGACCAATGGATAAAGTCTTTGTCTTTAAGGTCCTGAACTGGTTGCCTGTCAGACTGTCATTGATAGGTTCCTGAAAAGTAAGTTTGACGTCTGATGCACTGTCTGGATGATCTGTCCAATAAAGTGAATTCTTTTACAGATCTCAAGAGAGAGAAAAGATCTTGCAGTATCGATGATGTCAGGCTTCACGAGGATTTGAATGGCTCTTGAAGCTTAAATACTTTTGTCTTTGTCTTGATTTGCTGCAGTCTTGACTTCTCTGAAGCACGTGCATAATAAAGTCTGATGGTCTGATGTTCAAGGGTGAGTCTATCTTGAAAGAAAGATTGCTGCTCGTTGATGTGAACATTCAAACTTGTAACAGATCTGCTGGTGGGTCTTCAAGGTGTCTTCGAGATGCACTTGACAAGTTTGCTGGTGAGGAACCCTTTGAGACTTTGTCATTGTAGCACGTCTGCTGGTGGCGAGTCTTCGGGGTGTCCTGTAGTGCATTCAACAAGTCTGCTGGTAACGAGTTTTGTGAAGAGCCTTTTGAGACTTCAGCAAGTCTACTGGTGCTTTGTGCATATGAGGTGTTGTTCTATTCAATCATCTTATGAGGAGGTTAGGACTAGACTAGGACGGCCTAATCTTAGACCTATGTATTGTCAAACAAGCTGCCACACTAATCGACACACAGACCTTTTAGCCACTTGTTATGACACACGGTAATGGGAACAAGTAAATCAAAATATTAGGGATATGCAACCAGATAATTTGATTATCAAGAAGCATAGTCCAACAGTTTCCCTGGATGGGACCTTACATTGTCAAAGAAATCCGTTCAGGAGGTGCGGTGCTCCTTACAAATCAGGATGAGGAAGACCTTGTTCAGCCCTTCAACCTCGATAAGCTTAAAAGGTACTATGCGTGAGCCAAAAAGTATCTTGCAAATTGCTTTCCCCTCCAGCTCGCTAGGTTGAAAACCCGAAAGGGCGGCCTAAGCAAAAATTAGAGCATAGAAAAAAAACAAAAAGGAGAAATAAGGGCTCGCTAGGTTGAAAACCCGAAAGGGTGGCCTAGGCAAAAATTAGAGCATATAAAAAAAACAAAAACATGAGAAAATATATGAGAGGGATTGCAGGTTCCGAATCCTTAGCATCTGACCTCCAGTCTGCCGAAGCCTTCAGCATATGTGGAGTCTTGACTGACTAAAAGGAAAAACCACGACAGAGCTCGCATAAAACATCAAAATATAACATAACACAATCCATGAGGTTCAGCCTAGGAATAATCATTTAAGACATTTAAGATTATGCATTTATTTCCTGTACAATTGTCCATATACATACTACTTGCTACCTATTTCCCCCAAACTATCCTTTTATTACATCCTAGCCTCGAAGCGGTCCATCAGCGTTTGCGATGTCCGCCCAGCCGAGACCATATACTTCTGCGGGACACAGAAGAAGCTCCAGTCTCATCAGCATGAGAACCACCAGATGTGTCCTCATCTTCTTCATCATCGGCGTCACCGTTGTCCTGAACGGCCGGACGACTTGGGCCAGTGCCGTCATCCCTATGGGCAGTACTTCATCTGCCAGCCTGAAGAGGAACAGCCTCATCTGCTTGCTAGGGATTGCTCCGCCGACTTGCATTGCTCAAACGAGGAGGCGCGTTACTAGGACCCGCCTCATTTGGATCAGGAGCCATCTGGGCACCGAGGCCATGCACTCGCCGAAAATCCTCCTGCAGAACCTGAGGGACTACCAGCCCGAGCTTTCCAAATCCTCGCCTATCTTCATCAGGCGAGCATCCAAGCCACTGCTCGCTTGTCGGCCCAGCATTCGCCTCAATGCATGCCTAACAACACGGGAATGCCCCTCAGCAGCCACTAACACCAACGACAGATATTCATGGGACAGAAGCATATACTCAAAATAGGCATAAGTTGCCTCCCGCGAATCAAAATCAAGTTGCCATATGTTGCGGATAAGGGTGCCTACATCCCTATTCATCTCCAGCTCTTCAGCCAGAGGACGACTTACATCTGGGATAACCTGCTCTCTGCCAAACTAGCGAAGGACCCTGTACGCCAAATAAAATGTGGTTTGCTCAAGACCTGGCAGAATAACCTGGGCATATACCCCGGTATACATAAAGAAGCTGCGAATTCACCAGTGGCTGACAACCCATATGATTTCCATGGAGTCGATATGCAAGAAATACTCAATCCAGTCATGCTCCGAAAAGTTCGTCTGATAATAATGGCCACGGGAGCCATAGAGCCCAGGATCATACATTGCTCCCATCGGCATTGGGCCCATCACCTAGTTAAAATGCTCCTCTAGCCACATGTGAATCCAAATAGGGCTGCCGGAAGGGAACACCTCATCACCAATCGCAAAAGCATCCATGCCAAACAAGGTTTCAGCTAGAATAACCGGGATGATATTTACCCGGCAGTCCCGAGCCTGCAGCACCAGGTCTACGACCCGCACATCTATACATTCGGGTCGACCCACAAGAAGGTACCATCCCATAAGGTAGAGAAAAAGAGAAGCCAACCGGCACCACAAGTAGACTGGGTCATCTTCGCTGTACTCCGTATAAGCACCGGGAAGAACAGTCAAATTGAAGTTGACTCCGTTGTAGAAACCCAGAGTAGCCTCGCGGGTTGTGCCGAACAACTCCCTTATTGCCATATAAGGACGCCTCCAGGCAGAAGGCATAGTAATAGGTCCAGTGGCTGACATCCCCACCATAGCACAAAATTCCTCGAAAGTGGGATACATCTCATTCATACAAAAATTGAAAAGGTGGCTCTGAGGCGACCAGAACATGGACGCTCCCCTCAGCATATCCCAGTTAATAAACAAGATCCGCCATGACATCAGGCACTGGTACCCGTAAATGTGTTCAAACCACTCTCGCTCATCTGCTCGCAAAGAAAGTACCCAAAAATCCAGAGCATTTTCATAAACCTCTATTTCCAAAGTCGTATGAGCTGGTGTGGCCATCTCTGGATAAAAACAAAATGTATATCTGCCAGAAGGAAAGGGAGATTGAGCAAAAGAGAACTCAAAAAAAAAAAACTTGAGCATACGGAAAGACAACAGGTTGATGATGAAATGAATGCTGCCTCGGCTTCCATTTATACAGAAAAAATCAAAGAAGCAGGAGAGCACGGTGCACGGCTGAAAGCAGGGCGTAAAAGCCCTGGGCGCCACCCACATGCACTCTGGGCGCGGTGCCCACTTCCACCATGGGTGGCGCCAGGAGCCCTCACCACTGTTCCCCAATACTGTTTGGTATCCTGGTTTCGGGCTCCGACCGCTCCGCTGTCAGCTCTGTTTGATCACGAGAAAGGGAAGAAAATGCAGAAGCTAGGCTTTAGCCTCGTCTGCCGGGTTGAAATATCAAACACAGGAAGAGGTGGCTTCCTCTTCTTCCCCACAAAGTGCTAGAAAAGTCTGCTTTAAATCTGAAGGTGTATCCCTCTAAATCTCCATCCATAAACTGCAGTGTGTCGTTAGCCCTAGATAATGGTCTAACTTTCTTTTATGCATAAAATAATTGAATCTTTGCATTTAATTCTTGCATCATATAAAAAATAATATCACATTACATTTAGAAATATGTACAGAATCCAGGGGTGTGCATGGGCTCTAAACACACGGGCTTTGGCATAGCCCAGTATGCGCCCATCTAGCCATGGGCTTCAGTTTTCAATGCCCAGTATAGTGGGCTTCACGTGGGCATAAAATTGATGGGCTTTGACGGGCATTACACGGGCACGGGCATTGATGGGCTTATGGATTGAATTATATGTTTTGATATTTTTATAGGGGGAATTTCAAGTGGGTACAATTTTGAAAACATGTTTTCATATAGAACCATCATTTTTTTGGACATTTCATGTAACTACAAATTGCTTGCCAAATGACAAAAATGCCATTAATGAAGACAAAACTGATCCGGTATTTTGGAGGACCAAATCAATCCAGGAACTCTGATGCCAAGTGCTGGCATCGGGATGCATTTGACAGCATTATGCAGGACCAAATCAATCCAGAAACTCTCATGCCAAGTGCTGGCATCAGGATGCATTTGACAGCATTATGCAGGACCAAAATCCATCCAGAAACTCTGATGCCAAGTGCTGGCATCAGGATGCATTTGACAGCATTATGCAGGACCAAATTAATCCAGAAACTCTGATGCCAAGCCCTGGCATCAGGATGCATTTGACAGTATTATGCAGGACCAAATTAATCCAGAAACTCTGATGCCAAGCCCTGGCATCAGGATGCATTTGACAGCATTATGCAGGACCGAATTAATCCAGAAACTCTGATGCCAAGCACTGGCATCAGGATGCATTTGACAACATTATGCAGGACAAAAATCAATCAAGAAACTCTGATGCCAAGTGTTGGCATCAGGATGCATTTGACAATATTTTGGAGGACCAAATAAATCCAGAAACTCTGATGCCAAGCCCTGGCATCAGGATGCATTTGAGAGTATTATGCAGTACCAAATTAATCCAGAAAGTCTGATGCCAAGCCCTGGCATCAGGATGCATTTGACAGTATTTTGGAGGATCAAATTAATCCAGAAAGTCTGATGCCAAGCCTTGGCATCAGGATGCATTTGACAACATTATGAAGGACCAAAATCAATCCAGAAACTCTGATGTCAAGCCTTGGCATCAGGATGCATTTGACAGTATTATGCAGTACCAAATTAATCCAGAAAGTCTGATGCCAAGCCCTGGCATCAGGATGCATTTGACAGTATTTTGGAGGACTAAATTAATCCAGAAAGTCTGATGCCAAGCCCTGGCATCAGGATGCATTTGACAGTATTTTGGAGGACCAAATTAATCCAGAAAGTTTGATGCCAAGCCTTGGCATCAGGATGCATTTGACAGTATTATGAAGGACCAAAATCAATCCAGAAACTCTGATGCCAAACCCTGGCATCAGGATGCATTTGACAGTATTATGAAGGACCAAATCAATCCAGAAACTCTGATGCCAAACCCTGGCATCAGGATGCATTTGACAGTATTATGCAGGACCAAATCAATCCAAAAACTCTGATGCCAAGTGCTGGCATCAGGATGCATTTGACAGCATTATGCAGGACCAAAATCAATCCAGAAACTCTGATGCCAAGCCCTGACATCAGGATGAATTTGACAATATTTTGGAGGACCAAATCAATCCAGAAACTCTGATGCCAAGCCACGGCATCGGATGAATTTGACAATATTATGGAGGACCAAATCAATCCAAAACTCGATGCCAAGCCACGGCATCGGGATGGATTTGACAAGATTTTGGAGGACCAAAATGAATTCAAAAACTCTGATGCCAAGCCCTGGCATCAGGATGGATTTCACATCATTTTGCAGGACCAAATTAATTCAACATTTTACGATTACAAAACAAAATACAGTAACACAAACATGGAATAAACATAAAAATTTAATTATCACATTTTCAAATAAATTTGTCATTGTTTTTTGTTGTCCCCTTTCAAAATAAATGTTTCAGCCATCTTTACCCTATATTTAACAGCATCAATACTACTAGGAATCATTTGTCCTCTTAGCAAACATTCAATTAAAGAACATACAAAAACACCACAATCTTCTATGTTAGGATTTTGTTGTGGTGATTTTTCAAATCTTCCAATGCTGCATTTGAATTTAGGCTTGTTCAGATCCTTGTGTTGTCCAGGAAAGAAATTCACAAGTGTTTTCATTCTACGTTTAACATAATTTACCTACAGAGAAAATAACCAATAAAACTTAATCTAAAGACATTACTTAAAAGACAATACTAATAAAACAAAATACATTACTAATAAAATTCAAGTATAGTGCTTACATGAAGAAGGAGAGTGTGGCAAAGTATCAGGTGTCGAACACGGTCAACACTTGACATGTACCCCTCCAGCGTAGGTGCTTCCTAGACGCCCACTGCAAACCATTGTTCCATTCACAGGAAAGATGACCCGAGTTTTTTGGTTGCAAAAATGTGAACCAACCTGATGCAGCGAAACAATCAAATAGAAACTCTTTCAATGAGAAATTCCTTAGAACAAGCCTATGACGGCTTAGGGTTCAAGCAAAAAGCAAAAAAAACTCAAAATTTATTAAAAACTGCCCAAATAATGTTTAATAGGGTATTTATATGCCCTAACAATCCAAACTCTAAAAGAAAAAGTCTTAAACAAAAAAGACGAAAAAGCTCGAAAACTTCAAAGGCCCATAACAGTACTTAAACAGCGTTTTTGGGCTAAAAATGAACAGTTCATGGGGTAGACCCAGTGAATCTTGTAGAGCTCGTCGAGAGCTTCGATTTGATATGCGTTGGGTCTCGTAATTCATCCGGACGCGAAAGTTATGCTCCGTTAAAGTTCTGCCGACCGTTAGGTGCTCTCTACTATTGCTTAACGGAAACTAACGGAGAAACTGTCAGACCAATAAAACTTAAATAGCAAAAAAGCTGCCTGGTTTCTATTATTATATAGCTGCAATCTTCAAGCTGGTACATTTCAATCGTCTACTGCGATTGAAAAATAAAGGATTTTACTTTAACTTTATGATTGTGATGAATTATTTCTAGTATAAGAAACTAGCTCGCAATCGACCTACTCATTATGGGATTGATATTTGACATACAATAATACAACTGTATAAAAGTTTAGAGAAAAGATGCAAAACATTGGATAAGAATGTACTGGAAGCACATATTTTAAAGTCTGGAAACAAAAATAAATTTATATTAAACTCTTGAAATAAAAAAAGACTTGTTAAACAAAAAAAATCAAACTAAGATCATTCCCATGAATGTTGATAAACATTATCAACAACTAGCTAGAATATGTTTCAGTATATCGAACATAAAGATGGATAATACATCAAAGATTCATCAGGGATGCAAGTAAATTAGATCCATAACTAATTGGGAACTAATATCAAATTTCCGATCAAGAGTAAGATAGAAAGATTGTGTTTACATTACCGGATCAGATCGTTAACACCGCTGTATGAACTTGCCGACGAACTCGCAGCTCCTACTATTGTTAAGCCAGACACGAAAACCTAAAATCAAACAGTTGAAGGAGAAAGAGAGTCCATTCGAACCCTAATTAAAGCACTGTGCAAAGAAAATCAAGAAGAAATGCGATGAAGGAGATGAAGAAGTAACCTCTGAACCCTTTCGGCTTTCTTATTGTCGTGGAGATGGAAGATGTGAACTAGAACATCCACCTCCCGCTCATCAAACACGAAAACACGACACAGAGGGTCAATAGCGTACTTTAATCACAAAATTGTATCTAAAAGAAATGTGCAAAAAATAGGTGGATTGATTTGAAAACATGTGTTCAAAAATGTACCGGCTTGTAATTATTTCATTTTTATACCTATCAAACCTTGGGCTTTAAAATTATTTCAATCTATATCGTTTATACTCATAAAAAATTTAAACTAGCATGAATAGTTTCTAGAGATTAAATGAAATAAGCATTTATTCTCCCAACTCTAAAGTTCTCAACCTTAATATTTTCAAGTCACAACTTAAACTTTAATATTAAAAGTCCCAAATTAAAAATTAAAATTACAAGTCTCAACTTCAAATTTAAAATTACAAAGTCCCAACTTCAAATTTAAAATTATAAGTCCCAACTTCAAATTTAAAATTACAAGTCCCAACTTCAAATTTAAAATTATAAGTCCCAACTTCAAATTTAAAATTAAAAGTCTCAACTTCAAAAGAAATTGGAATAGGCAAAAGCTAGCAAAAAGTCGGATGAAACCAAAAATCCATCAACTTGAGGTCAAACATCCTTCAATCCATCAACTTGAGTAACCATGAAAAATCATCTACATGAAACCAAAAAAGTTACAAAAATATTATGAAACAAACTAAAAAAACAACAAATCAAATAGGCAAAAGCTAGCAAAATGTTACCTTTTTAAATTTATCTTCACCAATCAATCCTCATCGAAACAATTTGCATGAAACTTGGGTCGACTTTTCAATTCATCTATAAGATAAATCAAATTAAATGTCAAATAAGAAAATCAAAATGACAAATATATAAGTAAAAGTTAATAATAATTGACAATTTTTTACCTAATTCAATCTTCTCAAGTTGCTCTTGCAATTCCCCCAAAACTTGAGCTTGTATAATTTGACTCTCAATATCAACCGGAGTATTACGAATCCAATCTTGTGCACATATCAATGCCTCCGCCGTCTTAGGAGTAAGGGAACTCCTAAAAGGATCTATGACCTCCCCCGTGCTAAATGCCGACTCACTAGCAACGGAGGAAATTGGCATAGCCAAAACATGCCTAGCAATTTGTGAAAGGATTGGAAATCTCGAAGAATTGTTTTTCCACCAAATTAACAAATCAAAATTTTCACTCATTAATTTTTCATTTTCAACATGGTCCCCCAAATAAATGTCAACTTCCGTTTTCCCAACTTCATTTTTTTCCTCAAGATGTTTTAAGAAACCATCTTCCAAATCATCAAGTTCCATTTTACTTGCACTTGAGGAAGTAGTACCATCACCCAAATTTGTTTTCACCTCTTTACTTTTATAATGATCATGCAATTCAATCAAAGTTTTCTTCACTCTTTCCCCCATTTCTTTAGCTCTTTCACTATTCTTCCCATAAATTTGATTAAAACAATAATTCACATAAGCCATTTTATGACGAGGATCTAAAACCACGGCAACATGCAACAAGTAATTCATATTTTCCATGTTATCCCAATACTTGTCATATTTCGCCCTCATTCTTATAGCAATGTTTCTTGCAACTATATCATCATTGTTCATACATTGGATGTTGAATACTTTGACCTCGAGATTTTCAATGTCATTTCATAAAATATATGCAAGAAATCAACAAGATGACTAACTTTTTGAAAATCCTAAACCGTTGGCGCCCCCACAACCCTTGCTTTTTTTTTCTTCCTTGTTCTTGTATTATCTTCAAAAATTTCCTCATCCCCACCAAAAAAGAAATCTACATACTTCGAATCTTTACCCATCTTATCAAAGACTAAAGCATATTTTGTGGCGGTTTCTAGCATTAAGTAGGTGGAATTCCACCTAGTATCAACATCAAGAGATAATTTTTTACTACACTTTATGCCAACTTTTTCAACACATGACTCAAACTTTGCAAGCCTTGCGGGAGAAGACCTCACATATCTCACGGCATTTCGAATCCTCACAATTTCCTCCATATGTTCCTCCAAACCATCTCTCACAACAAGATTGAGAATGTGGGCACAACATCTCAAATGCAAATACTTACAATCTAATATGGAATTTGACCCACTAAGTTCATCTTTCAAAAACCTAATGACACCATCATTAGATGAAGCATTGTCAACCGTAATTGTGAAAATTCGATCAATACCCCATTTTCTCAAGCATTCATTAACTAATTTCCCAATTGTTATCCCCCTATGATTAGCAATTGGACAAAAGTTTAAGATTTTTTTTCTCAAAGTCCAATCATCATCTATCCAATGAGCTGTGAGACAAATGTAGTTGATGTTTTGACATGAAGACCAAGTATCCGTAGTAAGAGAAACTCGTTGTCCCTTCAAAAGAATTTTTAATTTTAATGTCTCTTCTTTGTAAATTTTCAAGCAATCTTTAGCAACCGTCCAACGAGAGGGAATTTTGAAGTTGGGGTTCAATTCCCAAAACATCTCCCTAAGCCCCTCATCATCCACAATACTAAAAGGCTTATTATCTTTTATGCACATCGCTGCAAGAGTCCTTCTAGCCCTATCTTGATTAAATGAATAATTTGTGATGCTAACTCCAACTCCATTACCCCCCCCCCTCTTTTAGTTCACTCTTGAACTGTAAAGTCTTTTGTCTTTTTCCATCTTTTATAGTCCCTTTTAAACCCACAAAACAAGGTGATGTTGTACAAGTTTGCTTTAAATGTCTCCCCATAGCATTTGTTCCATTCTTAATAGGATCGAAATTAAAGGGTTTCTTGCAATAAGTACAAAATATCTTCTTAGGATAAGGTTTAGTCTTCGGCCTCTTAAAATGATCCCACACCCATGAAGTGACTTTAGGATCACAATCATTCTCCCCATCTAAATCAATCTCAACTTTTTCAACAGTTTTCTTTTCTTTCTCAATAATTTATGTTTCCATCTCTGAAAAAAAATCAAGACAAGACACAAATAAATCATTTAAGGAAAAACCCATAAAGCAAATTCATTTCAAAAATATAAATTATTAGGCCTTATGAAGAACAAAAAAAATGAACTGAAGATGAAAAAAAATGAACTGATGATAAAAATAAAGAGCTGATGATCAAAAAAATAATTAACTGATGATCAAAAAAATAGGAGATATATACGTGTATACTTCATGAGATTCATTGAATAACCCGGTCGATGTACCACTATATTCATAGTATGTGTGTGTGTGTGTTGGGGGGGCTGGGGGGTGTTTGTGTGTCTTTAGAAATATTGTTGGAACTTGGAAGAATTTAATGCAAAGATGCAGTCTCGCGAGTCGCGTCACTAACTTGGACACAAAGAGCCAAACGCAAGACATCAATGTATATCATTGATTAAAGACTACAAGACAGCAATGTATACCATTGACTAGAGACTAGAGATTCAAAGAATAGGAGAAGAGAGAGAGAGAGGGTATCGTCGATCTTGAAGACTTCAGTCGCCGGAGAAATCGTCAGATCTAGAAGTGTAGAGACACAGATGACAAATCTAAGGGGAAGGAGGGCTCAACACTTGACTAGAGACGAGAGAGACGATGAAAATGAGTGCTTGCCGTTGCCGTTGACGTTGCCGTTACCGTTGTCGCTTGGAGTCCTCTTGTTGCCTTGCATGCGCCGTCAGTCGTAGAGCCGTCAAAACGGACTAATGGGGCGAACCAACCCGCAACATGGCGGGCCCCGCTAGATGACGGGGCGGGGCGGACCAACCCGCGAAAATGGTGGACTGAGAAGGCATTGACCCAACCCAACCCACCTTGGGTTGCGGGGCGGGGCGGACCAACCCACCCAAAAAAGAAATGCTCCATTTTTCTTCGAGTCTTGGAGCTGTTACTTGTTAGTCATTTGAGGAAGACTTGAGCTTTGTAACTTGTGTTATGTGACTGTGAGAGCACTGATGGCCGTGGCCGGTAGACTCACTGGAGGAGACAAAATGGCGGAGGACAAAATGCGAGACCAGCCGGAGGAGATACATAATGGCGGACTGAGAAATCGAGCGAGAGATCAAAGATGGTTGGATGGTGGACAGAGAGGGAGAGTCGAGAGGCCAACAATGGTCGCTTGAGTCTTGACTCACAGCACGGTCACAATGAGAGTCGGACAAATCGAGCAGAGTGAATTTGATTGTGAAGAGTTTCTCACTTTCTCTCTCACCCGTTAATGAGTAAATTTTAGTAGGATTTTAGTCTTAAATTTTAATAGGGAGATTGTTTGACAATTTGACATTGAATCTTTGTGTGGTTGTAGTTTGGTTACTTTGTTGGAACTTGGAAGTCTACGGGCTACAGCTATGAGCCTATAAGCTAGGCGGCTAGCTACAAAACTTATGTTTTTGTCTTTTTCACATTTCACCTTAGTCTTTGATTTAGAGAGTTGTAACTTGTGTTCTATATTTTAAAATTTGCAATTGCATTATCAAATTTAGCGGGTTACCCGCCCCCGCCCCGCCTTGGACCACGACCCGCGCGGGTCAAGCCCGTAAGGCCCGCCTTCTAGCGGACCAATGATTTGCCAACCCAACCCGCTATTTTTGCTTTGCGGGGCGGACTAACCCAACGGGTTTGGTCCATTTTGACGGCTCTAGTCAGTCGTCACAATGAACTAATGAAGTGAATGAACATTGAACACCGAACAGACGAAGTCACTGTGAAATAGTGAATGGCTAAATCCTGAACGGCTGAATGAGTGAATGCTGCCGTGACTTACTGGCTTTGTCTAGTAATGTCTACTATATATATATATAAATTATTAAAGTTAAAGTAGTAGCCTACTAACTACTAATAAGTCAACTAGCCAAGGTTTTTAACTTTTTAAAAGTAATGGACTAAACAAATAGTAAAACTGTGACGTGTAGTAGTATTATTATTATATTTATATATTATATATAATTATTAAAAATGTGAGTATTGTAAATAGATGGGCCGGGCCGGGCACAACGGGCATTAAAAAAATAAGAGCCCAATCTTGCCCGAGCCCATGGGCATCCCTCACTTTAAAGCCCAGAACTGATGGACATTTTACGGGCATGGGCATTGCAGGCAGTGCGGGCCTTATGGGCTGTTGGGCGAGTTTGCTCACCCCTAATAGAATCTGGTACAGAAAAAAAGAGAAAGCTAACGAGTGCAGGTAAACGGAGCTAATGAGCACGAGAAGATCTGCTCCTTCCAAGGTTGCCACCCATAACTCGAGGGCCGGATCCGCCAATCCTATACTCTCGTCCCCTTGTCCGAGCGCGACTTGATTCGTCGGCCGCATCATCATCATCATCCCAGCGCCTGGTCTGCCGCACAGCATCATTCCCCCGGCAAGAAAAATCATCCATGAGCCGCTGATAAAGTTTGTTGATGCTGAAAAAGACCCGCAACAATCTCTTATACGTCAATACATTAACCTGGGAAAAGGTGTTGATACAGCAAAAGAAAAATGTGTCAGTCTCCAAAAAAAAAATGAAATGAAATGAGGCAAGCAAAAAAAAAAACAAAAAAAGAAGGGCAGGAAAATGTTACTGTGCGAGCCTGCTTTGGGACATGATACTCCTCCAGGATGTCCATATCGGGTAAAACTTCCTCCACAAGCCTTCCGTCACGACGATACCGGAAGGTGGAGAAAGCCTCGGCATGCGCAGAAAACTCTAACTGCACATCGGGAGCTAGGCAAGAAGGCATCGACCTATCATAAGCATCAGAAGCACGCCTGGCTACTACAGGGACGGAAGGGGCAGGATAGAGCACTGTCCTCAGAAATCTTCATATGCCATGTCTGGGTAATCGCTCGGAGGCATAAGAAATCTTGACAGGTATAGATACCTGTTCGGCAAGAAGTCCGGGACAATCACCCAAGGAGGAGGCAGGAGGTGTCACTGGAAACGTCGGAAGCATAGAATGCTGGCGGTTGACCCGTTTGCCCATGCACAACAAATCAACCATGATGGACACCATCAGTATCCGACATCTGCTCATCTCCAGAGAGATCATATAAGGCCCCACCAGACCCTCCAAGGAAATAAATGCACGGTGCCTCCGCTTGAGCTGGCTATTCTGTCTCGCATCATCACCTTATCCAGACAGTGGCCATCTCGATCCGGCCCTACTCGATTAGCATTCACAAATTCGGCCAAATAAGGTGGCTCGTGAATACGATGGCGCAATGGACCCGGGGTAAAATGAAAAACCGAGTAAGTCCAGACCTGCAGAAAAAAAAGGGGAGAGATCATCATATAAAAAGAAAAAAAAAGAATGCTGAAAGAAAAAAGAAAAAATGAATGGTGTTGATGAAAAAAAAAAGAAAAGACAAAAAAAGACAAAAGCTGGAAAAAGGAAGGATACCTCCAAGCCAGAGCAAAGCCATTAAGAGTCGGTGAATCATTACGGCTAGCCCTATCAATGGAGGCATAAAGCTCAACCAGGCCTACCTGCCCCCAATCATAGTCAATAACATGGTCCAAATCCCGCAGACATCCCAGGAGGGAAACCCTCAAAGAAGTGGAAGAATTGGCGAAAAGTGACATCCCCAGGAAAAAGAACAAGAACGCCCTGGCAACGCGAGCTACGGCCTCGCTATCATTTGCATCAACCTGCCCGGCGTTTACAAGAAGCCAGCTCTTAACACTGCCAATAAAGATTTCATCCGCAGATTTATATTCGGGCACAAAACCTAGGAGATCTTCCACCACATCGTGATGATGACGGAGGGTATAATCCGGTTCCAAAGTCCGGCCAATACTAGTGGGAATACCCGTGATAGCTGCAAAATCACATGGGGTCAAAGTCGCCTCCCCCCAGCTGAAATGGAAAGTGTGGGTAGTGTCCCACCAGTAGTCCCGCAAAACATCAAAAATAGGTAAATAACTGCGGAAGGGACGGAAAGCCCACAGGAACTCGCCGAAGCCAGAAGTTTCCACTAAAACTCGTGCCGGCAAGGGCATTATGTTATAAATATATGAAACCTTGTTGCAGCTTGCCCGAATATTGGTCAAGGTCCTGCGCGCCTGAAAAAAAAAAAAAAAAACAGAAGCATCTCAGCATCAGAAAAAAGGGAGAAGGTAAAATTCTTATCTTTTATTAAAATCTCCTATGCATGTCATTAAATTAGAACATAAAAAATAATAATACTAAAATAAAAAAAAAGAGAAAGAAAATGATTTGCATTCGAAAAAAAAATATTGCGTCTTTGCATTAAAAAAAAAGTGCTTTACTTTTGCATTCGAAAAATAATTTTGCATTCCTGCATATAAGAATTTTTTTTTTCACATTCAAAAATAATTACATATTGCATTTTTGCACGAATTGAAAAATAATAATACCCATGCAACATTTTAGCAAGCATCTAAAATCTTCTTATCTCGCATTTGCATTTTCATGCATGAATCTAATAAAAATGATATATCTATGCACTAGTTATTCTCCATTTGCTTTCATTTTTTTTTTCAAATAATTGCATTTTAGCATTCACTTAAATAAAAAATATTGTAAGTATTGAAAAGAAAATATTTTTATATGACATACATCTCTACAACATGTGCATCCGTAAAAATGTATATTATTACATAAAGTATTCATGTTACATTTTGCATACATCCAAAAATGTGTCCGAAAATATATCTGAAAAAAATGCATCATGTTTCCAAAAAGTCTATTGAATAGGCATGCATCATAAGAAAATATTTTGCAGCTCAAACATGCATCATATGGTTAAATAGCATCAGTAACATGAAATATGCATCGCAGAGTAAAATAGTGCCACTTGTTCAAATATGCATTGCAAACATAAATAGCACGAAATTCACATATTTGCTATAATAAATTGCCAAATTGCATCATTTTAGCACATAAATTGCATGCATAAAAAACATAAGCAAGAACAGGTATGCTCCAAAAGCCCAAAACAACAAGGAAACTCAGCAGATCTGAAAAATCAACCAAATGGGTTTGAGAAAAAGAAACTTACAGCGGGAATTAGAGGATTAGACACGTGTGTGTTCCGATCATGAAGGATGTTGCCCCAATCATCCTTCGAATAGAAATATCTAACGTGATTTCGGATCAAGGGATGAAGTTCCTTCCTTTCCTCGCCCGAATCTAAGTACATCGGTGCCTTTCCCTTCCGAGATCTTGAGGAAAAAGCCATTTATTCAGCAAAACACAAAATTTGGCGGAAGAAAATTGAGAAAAGGAGAAGAAATGAAAGAAAAATGAACAACAGTAACAATGGAGAAATATGACGACGAAGAAGAAGGAATGAAGGAACTGCTACTGCTTTCCTTCATTCCCCGACACTTATGGGGAAGAAAATTGGGAAGTTTCACTTCCCCCCTCAAAAGTTCAAAAGTTCGCGCTTAAGTCCTCAAGTTTCCTAAGTTGCAAAATGGCCCTTAAAGCTTAACGAAAAGTTAAAAAGTTAACTTTTGTTAACGAAAATTGACAGCCATCCATCAAAATTCAAAAGAAAGTTCGCATCCCCAGCAGATCAGCCACAAGAAGATAAAAAAAAACAAGAAAAGCAGCGACAGTAAAAGAAAAAGCAACGGCAAAGGTAAAATCCTCAGCAAAAAAAGCTGCAAGAAAAGAAAAAATGCAAGAAGCGCAAGCAAGAAAGAAAAAATGAAAAATGAAAAATGAAAAAAAAGGGAAAAAAAGGAAATGCAAAGAAATAAAAAAAAAGTAGCAAGCAAGAAAAATGCAAAAAAAAAAAAAAAAAGCAAGAAAGAAAAATGCAAGAAGCGCAATAAAAAAAGAAAAATACAAGGAAGACAAAATGAAGAAAAAGAAATGCAACAGCAAAAAGGAAATTTCCAGCAAAAGGCAAAGAAGCATAACAAGTAAAAAAAAACTCAGCAGCAAGAAATCAAAAGCAAAGGCAGCACAAGCAGCAGAGGCAGTAGAAGCAGCAAAAGCAGGAAAGCCAATAGAATCAGCAAATGCGGTGACAGTACAAAAGCAAGAAAAGGTAAGGAAAGGTAAAGTATTCATATTTTACCTGCATGCATCTCACTTGGTTCCACCATCGCATTCAACGAAGGATGTCCACCCCTGAGGATGCGATGTTTTCATGCTTTCTAGGAGTAGCATAGGATCATCACCTCATGGGGCATAACCCCGAGACGAATGATCAAACTTAAATCTTGGTCCCACCATTGTATTCGACGAAGGGAGCCTCTCCCTGAGGATGCGATGTTTGATAACATTTGTTTCGGCTTAGGCCGAACTACGTTTGGTCTGATTCCTTTTATAAGGATACGTAGGCAGCCTATTCCGGTAGGCACGACCATCATAACACGATTACTTGCATTGCAATTTGTTTACATAAAATGATTGCATACCTTCAATGCTAAAATTTTTGCATGCTTCTCCTACTCTTTGATCTTTTCCACAATGGGTGCAAACCTCGGGACATGGAAATGATCGGTTTCATTGCATTCCACCTGTTTCTATGTTGGATCTTTTCCACAAGGGGTGCAAACCCTGGGACATGGAAAGGACGCGATCCATCCCACTATCGTGTTCGACGAAGGGAGCCTCTCCCTGAGGATGCGATGTTTGATAACACTTGTTTCGGCTTAGGCCGAACTACATTTGGTCTGATTCCTTTTACAAGGATACATAGGCAGCCTACTTCGGTAGGTCCGACCATCAGAGCACTTAATTTGCATATCTACTTAAAGACTGCGACAACATGCTACAACCGACTAAATATGTCTAGGATAGCTACCTGTTGCATCACTCCCCATTATAATTTCCACGAAATTAGGGAGTCTATTTCTTATGGCAAAACACATATTTGGGCCACTGTACTTTTCAAAAAGTTGCAATTAGGCCACTGAGACGTTAATTTTTTCGGGTTGGCCACTGTACCAGACTTATCTTGCACGTTAACCCATTTTTTGGATGGGCGTTAAGTTCATACGTTAATTTATGTTAAATATCTATTTTGCCCTCATCTTCTTTACTGTCTGAAATCAAACCCAGATTTCAAACAAAAATCAATGGCAAATCCAGTCCAAACCCAAATCTGAAATGAGAATCAAACTCATTTGAATCTTTTAAACCCACCAATTAAAGTTTAAATTAAACAAAAAGTAAAGATATAAATAAACAAAAAAAACCCGATTACTTGTTTTCTCCTTGGAGCCGCTTGGCGGAGGTGACACGGGGTCTTGATTTGCCAGAGCTGGAGATGGTTTCGGCGATGGAGCATAGATCGGAGCTGGGGTTGCTTCTTTGACTAGATATGAAGATGAAGAAGGATCTGGCCGGGGTTTGAAGTGGGAGAAGGTTGGGGGTACAGAGAGAATTTGAGCATGAGAGAGAGAAAGAGTTCCTTGGAGCCGCTTGGCGGAGCTAACACGGGGTCTTGATTTGCCAGAGCTGGAGATGGTTTCGGCGATGGAGCATAGATCGGAGCTGGGGTTGCTTCTTTGACTGGATATGAAGATGAAGAAGGATCCAGCAGGGGTTTGAAGTGGGAGAAGGTTGGGGGTGCAGAGAGAATTTGAGCATGAGAGAGAGAGAGAAAGAGTTCGCATTACTTGTTTTTTTAAAGTCGAATTGAACCCACTGCTCCAAGAATCTCACGTGGGTGCCAAACAATAGTAGCCACTATAAACGACGTGGGGCAGAACGCTATCGCCTCAAAAACAATTCACGTAGGTCCCTGCTAATAATTAATTCCATTAACCCATGTTCTCGGTGTAGTCGTGGTGAGATTTCGAACCCCTTGGATGATTGAGTTGTTTGACGACGATTGATGGATCGGGAGAGGACGAGGAGCAGCAGGGGCGTTTTGCCATGGATGGGGACGGGAGAAAGAGAAGCATATCAATTATGAGTGGAGAGGA
Source organism: Codonopsis lanceolata (assembly GCA_013146195.2). Lineage (NCBI taxonomy): Eukaryota > Viridiplantae > Streptophyta > Magnoliopsida > Asterales > Campanulaceae > Codonopsis > Codonopsis lanceolata. The sequence goes on from CM028377.1 coordinate 12,809,463, forward strand.
CTAGAGATGATGAAGAAGTCGTACCAAATCTGGGATTTTTTTCCTTAATTGATAGCAAAGGGTGATGATGAAGAAGAGGAGGGCAAAATAGGTATTTAACACAACTTAACGGTTAAACTTAACGTCCATCTAAAAATAGGGTTAACATGCAAGATAAGTCTGGTACAGTGGCCGCACCGAAAATTTTGATGTCTCAATGGCCAAATTGCAATTTTTGGAAAAGTACAGTGGCCCAAATATGCGTTTTGCCATTTCTTATCAACAATGTACGTTTACTCGGTAAGCTGCGGGTTACCCGTAAACTCCATCGTTGAGGGGCTCTGTAGACACCCCAATTTCGTACCTCTGGTAAGTGACATGACATGTGATATCAAGACCTGTTAAAATTTAACAAATGTCAAGTTACAGGGTTTGAAAATGCAAAAGGAAAAACAGACGGCGCGAAACAGTGAAATGCAGGGGCCAAAGTGTCAAAAAGAGGCCTAAATTTGGTTCCAGGCGCCACCACCCTACAAACCAGGCGCGGCGCCCAGAACCTATGGGGTTGGCGCCAGCATAGTTCCCATGTACTATAGCACTTTGCCGCTGGTACTGTAAGACCCCGAACCTTCGTGTAATTGACCTTACTGCTTTGCGTGTCGTTCAACCGTAACCTCGCTTACTCGACTTGAGGTAAGAACCTTGATTAATACAGGGAGACTGTATAGGAGCCAATATATTAGTTCCATATGTTCCATAGACCTTAACTAGTTAAAGTCACACGTCGCGACTCGACGATAGTCGGAATGCGACGCGATTGAGGGGTTACTTCCGTTTTGGGTTCGTGACCTCGGTTTGGGTCCTAGACCTCTTTAAGATGGTTTGTTAACATGTTTAGATGTGTTAGACTTCAAATTGGAGGTGTTCCTTAAGTCTATCGAAGATTTGGAAGTTTTGGAGATAGCTGCTCGTCTCTATCGCATTCGAATCGAGTCGCAATCGCCTCCTTTGGGATTCTTATTTCCCTAAGTTGTTATTCAACTTCCTAGAAGTATATAAGCTTCTTCATTAGCCCTTAGACTTGCCTTAAAAGTCTCCTTTCATTGCTCGCTTGATTTCGAAGTTCGCTCGTCGTCCAGCACGTTATTGCACCCCTTCCTGCTTCGCCCGAGTTGTTTCGGGAGTTGTTCGGGTGTGTTTTAGACTTGTTTTGAGTTGGGTTAGACCTTAGGATGGTTGCCCATAAGTTTGGGATCATTTAGATCAAGTTTAGACCAAGTTTTGGAGGTTCAGGAGCCGAGGCGGCCGCATGGGATGGAGTGAGGCGCCCGCCTCAGATACTGAGAGCAACCTTGTGCAGGGAAGGAGTGAGGCGGCCGCATGGAGCATGGTGAGGCGCCCGCCTCACCTGCAGAACAGCTACGGGATTTCTTTCCCTGTTTTGATTTTTGGCGTGAAAAGTCTATACTACCCCCATCATAAACCCTCCCCTTTGCCTTGTCCACAACCTGGAAGGGTAGAATCGTCTTTCCTAACCCTTTATAATCTAATTTCCTCCTCCTCCTCCCTCATTTTCTTCTTCAATCGTGAGTTTAGAGAGAGAAGGGGAGAAGGAGCTCCCATGGAAGAATTGCCGATTCCCGGAGTTCCGGCCATCGGATTGTCGAGCCGTGACCGCCATCGCGAAGCCCTCGCCGAGTAGAGTCTTTCCCCTCGGTTTGTTTTCCACATCCTAGAAGTTTGTGGCCCGATTGAGGTACGTTGCTTAAGCCCTAGTTTCTCTCTACAAGTATCTTGATGATAGATTAATAGAATCTTGTTCCTTGTGATTTATTGTTGTTATACATGTCAAAATGATATGTTTCCATGAATATCGATAGATTTTGGTTAGGGTTGAAACCAAATGGGGTTATTGTGTATTTTGGAATTCTTATGAATTAAGATTGGTTGTTGTTGGGTTAGAAACCCGGATACATTGTGAATACCGAAATTATACCTTGGAATAGAAATTTGGAACTTGGTAGATAGACCCAAATGAAGTCAATTTATTTATAAAATTGTTATTCGAACCTTAGGATAAAATCCTATATCTTCTTGTGTTCATTGAATCTCAATTGCGAAACTTTGAGAATCGCCCGGGTGAGACCGAATTGGTAATAAGATTGATTTTGGCTTAGGACTCTAATTGAGTCTCTTGAATGAGGTTAAGTGCGAGATTATCGCTATTTCTTGGATGGTTTATGTGTGAGTCGAGAATGCGTAACTCGAACGACAGACGGTTTGAATGGGTTCAATTATGAACTAGAACCAATAATACTAGTGGACTTTTAATGAGGTCCCAAGAGGCGTAGGAATGTACTATGTGACTCTACTTAGAAACCTTGTTAACATCCTTGGAAAATCCGAACTGCTGTGACAATTCTCCCTTGGGAAGGATGTTTGAATCGTATACCCTAGTACCCTCTACGATGGGAATCTAAAGTTGTCATTAGTCGACCGAATGGTCATCCAAGTCATGCGTGGTGATGGACTTATGAAGTACCATCACATAATTAATTGATGAATCTTGGGTTGTCTTAAGTCTTCTCGCCTTCAAATGTGCATGCTTGATCTCTAGTTTCTTGAAACCTCGAGAGGATCTATAATATTATCCATCTTATGATTCTATGGAAATGAGCTTGATAAGGTTTGTTTGTGATTAATGCATGAACCCCTATGTTACTTGAGAGCATGATCTTTAAGCATATTGTATCTCTTATCTTTATAATTATCATCTTATTGAGTATCAACGTGATTTGAATTATAATTCTATTAACAAATGGAATTGCAACTTGAAAATTGATCTAAGCTTAGTTGAACAATAATCAACTTAGGTTTCCGACTTTTATACCTGACTTAGTAAAATTGAACTAAGGTTCCAAAAAGGAACGAGAACTTAACCATGCCTTAAACAAGAACCTAGAAAGGAGTCTTGGAATACATATAGTGTTCAAACTCTATTTGACTGGAATTATAGAAATGACTCGACGGAGTCGATGCTAGTGAGTCATTTAACAATACCGACTCCACGATAAACCCCTACAACGCTTGAAATCCGTTTAACTAGAATACTAGTTTCGAGATTCTTAATTGAATTCATGCACACGCCTAATTACTAGCTGTAAAAGAATAACATGCCCACCTGACTTGAATGAGACCGCTATTACTGAGCTCGTCCTTGCTTGATTTCTTAAATAAGTAAATATTACTTGTTTTCCCCGATAAGTCCAGCTGACATACGTGTCCTGCATTGTCTTGCCTTGACTGTCTTGTCCTGTCTTGTCCTGACTTGTCCTGCACTGTCTTGCCTGTCTTGCCTTGCCTGTCTTGTCCTTGCCTGTCTTGTCTTGCCTGTCTTGCTTGTCTTGCCTGTCTTGTCTGCTTGTCTCGCCTGGCATACCTGTCCTGTCTTGTCTTCCCTGGTTGACAATTCATTACCGTTACGAATCATGAGATTCGTGATAGTGATGAGTTGCCGAACCAGAAACGGGCAAACCCCTCCATTCTTGATCACTTTGGAGAAGAGTACCTTGTGTAACCATTATGGGCGCTTGAATAATACTATCCTGGTCGATGTACCATCTCGCACATGCAACAAAGATGTTCCTCAAGCACGCTTATCTTGCAGGAGCTACATGGCGGTACCAGATTATATCCTATTCCCTTATATGTGGATTTCTTCTAGCATTTGTGAAAACCAAGTGCTATCCCGAATATGTAAACTAAATGCTTATATATATACTCGCTCTTGATCGCTTGACTTTCGTAATAGGCCTGTGAATTGTATGATACGTATATACGTAGACATACATACTTCTACTTGATTTCCTCCTGATTGCATGCATATGTACATAATGGTAGATATGCATATCCTTACATGATAAACTCCCATGAATGAGTTGTTTGGTGCATAAATGAATTTACATACCACACTTGATAAACCTATGAGGTACTTGGTATATGTATATTTATAAATATGCATACTTCTATTTAATTATTTTATGAGAGGCTTGGGATGTCCTATGAATAGATATACATCCATAATCATGATTATTCTTGTGCCTTGCTTCCTGACCTGTTTGACTGTTTGTGAACAGGGAATTCACCCTGATTCATCTTGGTAGTCCGTAAAGGACCGGTTTTCATTCAAGACAACCCGACTTAATGGGTCTTCGTCAGAGAACGATATCAATTCCTTTTACGGCAATATTCAATTTATGTCTTATTGTTTAGTAGTAGCGCATCGGGTCATTATGACTCACCCCGCACTTTGTTTCTAGTTGCAGCAGAGTCGATTGAGGACGCATGTTTCGTGACCGTAGCGCATCACGCTTGATCGATAGCTCGAGCTTAGTTCGTGTGTTCGTGATTGTAATAGTCGAAGTTTCCGAGTAATAGCTTGTGGATTTCCATCTCTTCTAGCATCCTTGACTTGTATTTCATAATATTATATTCTTGTGAGTTCGTTGTATTGTAAGGTTATTTAGACTTTACAGTCGGGTAGAATATCTGGGTTTTGTTTTGGTTCTCCTTTGGGCCGACATGTTGTGTCGTTGCTCATAGCCTTGGTGTTTATATTCTCGTTGTATCCTGCACGCAGAGCCTTGGGCTTTTCTCTATCCTAGTTGTTATTATTGTTGGTTAACCCCTGCATGCCTTAGCCGTGGGTAAGTGTTTTATCGTTGGTCCCTTGTCAAACGCCTACCGAGTGCCGATGGTTTGTCCAAATGCCGCAATGTTATGCACGCGAAGTTTCTTTTTCTTTCCTTCGTGAAATTTATGTCTCTCTTGGTATCTTTGGCCTTGGTTTCGAGCTTCATAGCTCGGGATTCCTGTTCCATATCATTTCCGCATACTGAATTTTGTAAACCCGTATTTTAGTACGGCTTCCTGTTCTTGAGTCGAGCTTGTTAGCTCGACTGTCCGACTCGCACTATTATTTTTATAAGTGCTTGTCCTCTTCGTGCCTTGTCCTAGCGATGCGACGTTGGGATTTCGTTCCGGAATCCGGGTCGGGTCGTCACAGTTGGTATCAGAGCTTTTGTTAGCTATAAGCCAGGATAGGATCCATGGCCTAGATTGGGTTTGGTGTGTCGTCGAGTATTTTCCGATGAGCGTTCTGATTTGTGCCTTATCGGCATGTTCCCTTGTACAGATATAGGACTTGGATTACTAAGTTCTGTTGGTCTAGATTGCCGTAAATGCAAGTTTGTGTTTAAGAGCATCATATTTTTCCTGTATTGCCTTTAAATTGCAGTCATACCACGAGTATGATGTTACCTTGTAGAATTATCATTTCTTGTCCGTATGGGTTATCCGATAAACTCAAGTTGTCGATTCCAAGAGTGATCACCGCAGTTCCTAATACCTTTGACCGTTGTTATAATGCTTCATCATGAGCGAAGTGAACAAGCCTCCCGTAATGCGTGTTGTGTCCCAAATCGCCATATAAGAATATATAGATATGACGGTACCTGACCACGAGTTCCTGCATTGTTTAGTATGGCAGAATTTAATATTCTTTCCTGATGACTACTTTCCTGGTATAGAGAGGACTACTCCGATAGAGGGAATATTATCCTGACTCCCTAATGAGACTTGGTGAGTAACCGGCAGGACCCCGCGATTTCTAATTGAATTGGTTGTCAACCAGTACACTGCTTGACCCATAGTGGTTGAAGTCTTCTAGTTAGTAACCAATTGCTACCTAGGGATGCATAGTTATTGTGTCTACTTGTTGCTAAGTCTAATACGTTAATGAGAGTATTAACGTGGTGTAACATGTTTTATCTATCGTAAATAGATTGTTAAGTGTATGAATATTCCATACTTAGTATACCTGCATAATAGATTAATATGCTATGTACATGATATTGATTGCCATGCATGTATGTGATTATATTATATGTGCATGAGACCTTGATGAAGGATGCTATGATGTGATTTGCAACCCCCTCGCATCCTAAACGACGAAAGCTTTTGAAGTCACTTCAGAGGGCCCCTGACTTGATTATCAAGAGGTCTTCGTCGGAGAACTAGAACGGTATTATATGATATAGGAATTGACCGAACCCGTTACCAAATGGAATAAATTGAAAATGGTATCTTGTTTTGCTTGTGCAAATATGTGCAACATGTATATTGAAATCATGCCATGAATGAAAAGAACTTGAGCCTTGATCAATGAGTTACCGTTCTACTTGATTTTAGTGTAAGGGCGTTAGACCCTAGAGATTCGTGTCGTGACCGGAATAATTTAATTAGCCCGGAAAACTCTTTATTGGGATGTTTGTTAATTCGGCGCAACTATTGCACCCGCTAAGAAATTACTTGATTAGATGATAAAGAGGAATTTTCACCTCAATGTCTACGCTTGTCGGAACTTTGTAAGCCTTGATAATGTTCTTGAACCCCGCCAAGAGTCAAGATGACTCGACTTTGGAATTGATTGGGGAGAATATTTCAAGATTTCTTTCCCCGTGTCTTGAGGCACACTAAGGTGGTCGATTGTGAATTCGTGGACGAATTCTTTTAAGGAGGTGAGGATGTAAGACCCCGAACCTTCGTGTAATTGACCTTACTGCTTTGCGTGTCGTTCAACCGTAACCTCGCTTACTCGACTTGAGGTAAGAACCTTGATTAATACAGGGAGACTGTATAGGAGCCAATATATTAGTTCCATATGTTCCATAGACCTTAACTAGTTAAAGTCACACGTCGCGACTCGACGATAGTCTAATGCGACGCGATTGAGGGGTTACTCCGCTTTTGGGTTCGTGACTCTGGCTTGGGTCCTAGACCTCTTTAAGATGGTTTGTTAACATGTTTAGATGTGTTAGACTTCAAATTGGAGGTGTTCCTTAAGTCTATCGAAGATTTGGAAGTTTTGGAGATAGCCTCGCCTCTATCGCTGCATTCTGAATCGAGTCGCTGCAATCGCCTCCTTTGGGATTCTTATTTCCCTAAGTTGTTATTCAACTTCCTAGAAGTATATAAGCTTCTTCATTAGCCCTTAGACTTGCCTTAAAAGTCTCCTTTCATTGCTCGCTTGATTTCGAAGTTCGCTCGTCGTCCCGTTGCACGTTATTGCACCCCTTCCTGCTTCGCCCCGAGTTGTTTCGGAGTTGTTCGGGTGTGTTTTAGACTTGTTTTGAGTTGGGTTAGACCTTAGGATGGTTGCCCATAAGTTTGGGATCATTTAGATCAAGTTTAGACCAAGTTTTGAGGTTCAGAGCCGAGGCGCCGCATGGGATGGAGTGAGGCGCCCGCCTCGATACCGAGAGCAACCTTGTGCAGGAAGGAGTGAGGCGGCCGCATGGAGCATGGTGAGGCGCCCGCCTCACCTGCAGTAACAGCTACGGATTTCTTTCCCTGCTTTTGATTTTTGGCGTGAAAAGTCTATACTACCCCATCATAAACCCTCCCTTTGCCTTGTCCACAACCCGAAGGGTAGAATCGCTTTTCCTAACCCTTTATAATCTAATTCATCCTCCTCCTCCTCATTTTCTTCTTCAATCGTGAGTTTAGAGAGAGAAGGGAGTAAGGAGCTCCCATGGAAGAATTGCCGATTCCCTGAGTTCCCGCCATCGGATTGTCGAGCCGTGACCGCCATCGCGAAGCCCTCGAGCCGAGTAGTCTTTCCTCGGTTTGTTTTCCACATCCTAGAAGTTTGTGTCCGATTGAGGTACGTTGCTTAAGCCCTAGTTTCTCTCTACAAGTATCTTGATGATAGATTAATAGAATCTTGTTCCTTGTGATTTATTGTTGTTATACATGTCAAAATGATATGTTTCCATGAATATCGATAGATTTTGGTTAGGTTGAAACCAAATGGGGTTATTGTGTATTTTGGAATTCTTATGAATTAAGATTGGTTGTTGTTGGGTTAGAAACCCTGATACATTGTGAATACCGAAATTATACCTTGGAATAGAAATTTGAACTTGGTATAACCCAAATGAAGTCAATTTATTATAAAATTGTTATTCGAACCTTAGATAAAATCCTATATCTTCAGGTTCATTGAATCTCAATTGCGAACTTTGAGAATCGCCGGTGAGACCGAATTGGTAATAAGATTGATTTTGGCTTAGACTCTAATTGAGTCTCTTGAATGAGGTTAT
>CM028377.1:12817703-12853285 GCA_013146195.2 Codonopsis lanceolata
GATCGCTGGCGATCTACAAGCGATCTGGTGGCGATGATAGAGGATGGTGGAGGGTTGATGTCGTTGATGGAGGATGGTGGCAGGGCAAAGGAGATGAAGGATGGAGGAGAAGCTGGTGGGTGGCCGTGAGATGAGAAGGCGGGGAGTGAAAGTTGTTTAGAAAGAAGGTTTGAGATTAGGGTTTAGATAAGTTGTATTTATACCTGTGGCTTTTTATATGTGTTTTAGTTATCATCTTATTAATACAATATAATTTACATTGTCTTTGTTTATCTTGATGCATAATATAATTTATATTGTTTACCTTGAATTTAATTTATTAAATAGAAAAATAGTTTTTTGATTTTTTTTCTTAATTTATACTTTAAATTTATAGTTTTTATCTTTAATTTAATAAATTTAATTATCTCAATTTTGCTTGAATTTAATTTAATAAAAAAGTGTGAGCGTTTCGTGCGTGTAAACTAGTTAAATATTATTATATTTTATAATATAATATTATTAAATTACCAAATCTAATTTATGCCTCGTGATACATAAATTAAAATTACATTATTCATTATATGCATCATGATACATCAATTCAAGTAACCTATTGATGTATCACGATGGAAACTTGCTTCGAAAATTTTAGCTTTTATATCGAAATAGAGCGGCAAAAAATCCCAACTCAATGGGCCGGCCCGGTCGACTAACATTATGATAGGCCTATTTGATTTCTGTTGGGTCGATCCAACCCAGAGTCGCAAAATCATCAAGGCCCAATGGGTCAGCCCGGGCCACCCGATATTATGTCGGGCAGGATTTCTGTTCCATAGGCTCCGTACCATTTTGGCTCGCCTAACTTCAATGTTTGGTCAAGAGCTTTGATGTGGGTAGGCTATTAAGCCGGGTCAGGGCGGGCTAACCTCAGAACCCACTATTTGGATCGAGGTGGGGCTAGCCAAGTCAACCCACCTAATGTGGCGAGCCTAGAAATCACAAACTCCGTCTAACCCATCATGGTTGTGAGAGATTGAATCAACATGCATTGTTTCAATCAAACCCGTTAGACAAACTCCAAGGTTTTGTTGATTGATGTTTCAATTTATAGTTTTTTGAACAATAGTTTTTTTGGCACATAGGCTCTTAAGCCCGTTGTTGATATGGGTGGGCTTGAGTTTTATGAGGACCCGACATATCCTTGCTACTATGTTTCAATATAAACATTAGTATGATCAACAAGCTCTTGGTGTTGGTGATTTCCAAAAGGAGGGATTAACGTTAAGGCCGCTTCATAATCAAGTTAGAACCTGCTCACAACACATGAGATAATAGATTCGACGACCCTACACCAAGACGATTAGTGTAGATGACGTTTATTTATATCCAATTGGTTTTGATATGTACGCAAGAGATAGGTCGTGTTGAAGATTTTCTTTATCTTGATTAACATGATTCCGCTCATGGCCTATAAAACTTTGTAAGACAAATGAACTTTTCGCCCATCCAAAATTGAAACACAAAAACGAGTACATATATAGATGTGCCCTTATGAATTGATCATCACCGGTACATTCACTCACCGAGACTCCCAGCTAGCATGTGGAAGTTGGGTAAGGCTGGAAGTTTCAAACTATGTGTTTGGTCCCGCAACATTTTTCGAAATGTCGGTACTAGAAAAAAAGAAAAATCACCTTTAGTGACGGAAATTTCCGTCGCTAAAGGCCTAATTCCGTCGCAGATGTCCGACGAAACAATTTTGGTCGCTAAAGGTCACTTTCAGCGACGGCAATTTCCGTCGCTAAAAGTTGAAATTCCGTCCCTGAAATTCAACCTTTAGCGACGGAAATTTCCGTCGCTAAAGGCTTTTTTTTAATTAAATCTCAATTTCATGACGGAAATTTCCATCGCTAAAGTTTTTTTAAAAAATTAAATTTCAATTTCGGACGAAAATTTCCATCGCTAAAGGATTTTAAAAAATTAAATTTCAATTTCAAATGACGGAAATTTCCGTCGCTAAAGTTTTTAAATTAAATTTCAATTTCGTGACGACAGAATTTTCCATCGCTAAAGGATTTTTGAAAAAATTAAATTTCAATTTCAGCGACGGAATTTTCCGTCGCTAATAATGAAAAAAATTTTAAAAAAACAAAAAAACACAACCATTATAATTTGTGTACCTGATAATATAACAATTAATACCCATGCGGCATGGGGAGGAGTGATCTTGGAAGATATTTTTGAAATGGGGACCGGTACTCTTGGAAGGAGTGTTGGAATACCCATGCGGCATGTGTTGAGTCATGCTTTGCCTTCGCCATAAGATCCGCATATCGTCGCTGTTTTGTTCCCGATATTCCATAGCTAAGCGTTGCTCCTCAACCAATCGTGCTTCTAAAATCTCTACCCTAGAAAGGCGCTGGGGTTGGGCCTAATATCAAACGAAAGTGACGTCTTAGGCGATGCGCATTGCAACCCATGATCCCCATTAGAACACTCTATCTCCCTTCTTTGTTAGTCCGTCAAGGTCAAATCTCTCCAAACCTCAGGAATAAAAGGAATGGGCTGGGTAGGGGGCTGGGTAGGGTCATCATCTTCCTCCAATACCCTCGACCTATATCCAGACTGCCAATAAAACAAACAAATATTATCTTATACACAATATAATGGCCAAAATATGAAAAAGACCCTGAAGTTTCCACCAAATTCCAAAGTGGTACCCAACCTAAGGTTTGTGCCATACGCATATTTGACATAACAAATTGTCCCATAGTGCACCCTAGCCCTAACGGGCGTTAGAAAATTAACATAAAGTTAGCATGTGCATCTCACATGCAGGGATAATTTCGTCATTTTCATCAAAAAAAATCTAGGGTGCTAGTAGGAAGCGTGGAGTGAAGGCGTAATGGTTATAAGGGAAGGAAACCATGTCTCTGTTGTTTGCTCTAGGCCTTTTGTTTATTTATCTCCTACGTAATTGAAATTTATTTGTTATATTTGTTTTTTTTCCGTTTTTTTTTTACAGTATGCAATTTCTTTAGAAAGCCGTCAAAGAACAAAAACATAAGGAAAAGAAATCAAGAAGATGATGGAAACAATGAAGAAGAAGAAAATGTTGTGATTCCGAAGAAAAAACCTGTAGTTCATGATAACAAGCTACACTTTTCAACTGGATCATCGAGACAGTCCAAGAATTCTGATGATGTTGAGGTACAAGCAAAAGCCCCAATTTTCCAATTCGAATCTTCTAAAGAAATTCAAGTACAGAACGATAGTAAGGCGACTACAACATTAGAGACAGAGACCGATTTTTCAAGGGATGCTCGGGCGATAAGGGAGAGAGTTTTAAAGCAGACTGATGAGGCTTTGAAGGGGAAAAATAAGGGTGCTAGTGATGAGAAGTTGTATAAGGGTATTCACGGGTATACTGATTATAAGGTTGGGTTTAGGAGTGAGCAAATTGTTGCTAGTGAGAAAGTCGGTGGCTCGCATGGGCCGTTGAGGGCTTCGGCTCATATTAGGGTGTCGGCGAGGTTTGACTATCAGCCAGATATCTGTAAGGATTATAAGGAGACTGGGTATTGTGGGTATGGGGATTCGTGTAAGTTTATGCATGATAGGGGTGATTATAAGTCAGGATGGCAGTTAGAAAAGGAGTGGGATGAAGCGGAGAAGATAAGGAAGAGAAATCTGGCTATGAAAGTGAATGATGATGACGATGATGAGAGGGAAGCTGATCAGAGTGACAATGACGATGATGAGCTTCCATCTGCGTGTTTGGTCCTATTGTTCGATTGTTCAAGCCATTCGTCGTAGATCTTGTCTCGTAATTCAATCTCATGGGTCTTATCGGGTCGATTGGGCGTACACATTGACCGGTTCAATTTTACCTATTTTCACCTATTTTTTTACATCGGGAATCCAATTTGTGCATTGGGATTTTCTACATCGGTAATCTAATTTGTGCATTAGGATTTGTTGCATCGCAAATCCATATTGTGCATTACGATTCAAATTGATGTATTGTCATGAACAAATTGATTAGGATTCAGATTAGGGCAACCCGCTATTTTTTTAAAAAAAATATGTGATCCGATTGGGTTTTAGCCGATCGGACTCGAGACCGAATACCGAACTGTTGCCACCCTATGTTCGTAAAATATCAAATCGATCTCAATCGCCGAGATCTGCCGAGTTTGAACTAAATTGAACAAAATCAAGATACAATTCGACTTGTCGGTTTGCCAAGTTTAGTTTCACGGTTCGATGGTTCATTCTCGTGATTCAATCTCGTGATAAAAACTGTAAAATGTAAACTTTAGCCTTTATCAAGTGGTCAGGGAGCAGGTAGCCAAGATTTGGATAAGGCTGCCACAAAATCTGAGAAAAGAAAATAAAGGCACAAAAGTTAATAGACCAGCCACAATGAGAAAAGACGCACAAAAACTTAATTAATCAATTACTTACCTGCCGCCTGTCGAAATAAAGCTTTCGATTGAGGTTTCAATTTTTGTTGTCGGACGAATTTGATTAATTTTCTAGCCGTTTGAGTAGAAAGAAACCAAGGGAGGTTTTGAATTTCTTGGGATGAGGAAGACATTTGAGAATTCATCATGTATTCAAAAGAAAAAAAACTGCAAAATAAAATAAAATAATAAGATAACAAGTCAATAAATGTAAAGCTTTAGCATACGTCCTAATTAGAAAAAAAAGAATGTTTACCTCAAGTAAATGCATATTGGCTGTGTTTGATTTGCCGGCGGAGGAGCCCAACCTAAGCTGGTGGAGAGTATGGCCCAACCCTGCCCCAAGCATAATTTTTTATTCTATCTACATCTCTAAGTAATGTAAGATACATTGTTTAATTCAGTTGATTAATTCCATCAGATGATTTTAAAGTTCGACAAATACTATGTTTTAAAAAATTGAGTAAAAATAAAAAATTCTAATGATTAATGTGTATATATATATATTAAGGAATTTGATAGAGACAAAACAGTGTGACCACATACAAATGCAAAATGAGTTTACTTATTTAATTTTCACAATATTTTTTTTAAATATATAAAGTTGTGAGATAAGTTAAGTATCATAGATTAAAGAGGTTAACTCTCTCTCTCTCTCTCTATATATATATATATATATATATATATATATGTATATATATATGTAGCTAAGTTATTAAATTTTACGACGGAATCTTCCATAGCTAATTTATTAAATTTAGCGACGGAGTCGTCCGTAGCCAATCAAAAACGGAAATATTGATATTAGCGACGGAAATTCCGTCACTAATGTTGGCACACATTTCCAAAAAAAAATGGCGACCAAGATATGTAGAATATTGTTAAAAGATGCTTTTTGGCGATGAACGGAATTCCGTCGCTAATATTAATTTAGAAATGGAATTATGTCACTAATTTAACGTTTCCGTCGCTAATAAGAAACGGAATGTTCCGTCGCTAACACTTCCGTCGCTAATTATCTGTTTTCTAGTAGTGATGGGCCAAAAGGTTGTACTTGATGATTACCACTTCCATAAGGGCATCCATAATGTGGAGAACCCATTTGGATTCCTAGGTGGGCTCCACAATGACACTTAGGATTTTGAATAATAAGAACCAACCTCTACAATGTATGGTTCAACTTGATTCTTAAGGTGAACCCCATGGTACTTTTTAAATATGAATTATGAATTATTTATAATTATACTTTTCAAAAAAATAAATTTTTTTATGGTTTTAATTAATATATTGCATAATTTTGTTATAGCTTTAATTAATATGTTGCATAATTTAAAAAAAGTAAAAAAAAAAGACTTTTTTCAAAATATTTAAAAAATTTAATTAAAATTAAAAATACTAAAAAGGGACAATTTTTTTCAAAAAAAAGGAAGAACAAAAAACAATTTTGTAAAAGAAAAAAAATTGGTGAGAAGAGAAATAAAAAAAATGAAAATCACAATTCACAAAGGAGAAGAGATGGAAAAGAAAAATGAGAGGGAGAGAGAGGTGGGGGGAAGCGGTCGTGTGTAGAGGGAGACCATGTTGAACGGCTGTAAGGGAAGTGGGCTAGTCACACGAGAGCTGTCAAATAGGCTTGAAAAATTATTTGGGCTGGAATTGGATCCATATCAAGGGATTTGGGAACCCAAAATTAGGAAAAACCAAAGTTGAGAACTCCTTCAATATGGATAACCCATTTTTTTGGGTTGGGAACTCAACCTACATTGTAGATGCTTTAATAGTCTATGATCACTAAAGGCTATTTCTTGAATCTTGGGTTGCAAAAATTTATCAGATGCATGACAATGGACAAATCCATAATTTGTGTAAAGTACTATTACAATGCTAGTTATTTAAATTGCAGTACAAATTTTACGAAATTAAATGAGTAACAAAATATCATTATTTGATGAAAATAAGTAATCAAGAAGGAGAAAGAGAACTAACATTCAATTTCCCAAGTCCACCCATGTCAATTCTTACTCCCAATCCAGAAATCTCCAACCATTGATGGTGTAGCAATAACTTAGTCACCAATCCAAACCAACGAAAACCTGTGGAATGAGTTCATAATACAAAGTAAAGCCTAAATCTCACTTAACCTACCCAGCAAAAATAAGAAATATAATAGATCACAAATTATCCAACAAAATACAGTAATATAAGGAGAGATTCACAAAATTCCCACAACAAAATGTGCTGGATTCACAATTGATTTCGAAAATTTAAACCCAAAATAAACCCTATATCACCGTCTATGCACCAAATTATAGCAAGTTCATAGAATATCTCCAAAATAATCCTTAGCTTACAAATATTTTACCCATCTCTCTAATGAACCAGAAATCACAACAATTTTGTATGAATAATCGGTAAAATTTAGTGCTTACCTCTTGAATTCTTTCGATGTACCATAACTTGAACTTCAGACTCTGATTTACTCTTTGTTTCTTTGGGGCTTACCTCTTGATATATATATCCGCTAGTTACCAAAAACTACTACTCCTAGTTGATTTCAAAAGAAGAAATATTTTGGGCTTTGAAGCGCCAAATGTGCATTGGGAAGCTGCAAAGATGAGGAAGAGGACATGGAGAGAGAGAACGAACGGTGTGATTGGGAAATGAACCAAAACCTATATTAATGCAAGTCTATTATTGACTGTCCTGTCATGTCAAAATGGGAGTTAGAGATAACAATACGGAGTTGGTTTGATGTGGTTTGGATTATTTAGTATTCTTTTTACTCCCTCCGTCTCTAAATTATCGTTTCATTTTTCTTTTTCGTCTATTCCAAAATAATTGTTCATTTTGAAACTTACCTTTTTTAGAATATCATTTTTACCACTTTACCCTTACTTTTTCACTCTACTTTAATTATGGGCCACATATACAGGACATTAATGGAAACTACATATTAAACCAATATAAATAATCAAGTCAATTACTTTTTCTTAAATGCGCGTACGGTCAAGGTAGATTATTTAGGGACGGAGGGAGTATTATAATTATGTAATTCGTATTTAAACAGTGATATTTATTACGGAGTACTCTGTTTTCAAATTATCAACCATTCTAACTTTTGCACATACCGTTAAATAAAAATAATCGACTCTATTATAAATAGAGTAAAACTTATATAACTCTTGTTGGTCGGGTAAGAAAGAATCATTTTTACATAAAATATCCGTAAAATCGTTTTATTTAAATTTTTATCTTATAAACATTGGTTAAAAAATATCAGAATATGGTTTCTTTAATGCACATGAGTATATGGTCATAATTAAACTATGTAGAAAAAATAAGAGTAAAGTGGTACAGATGACTTTCTAAAAATAAAGTTTTGAATGAAAACAATTATTTCAAAATAGACAAAAAAATAAAAATGGGACAATAATTTGAAAACATTGGGAGTATTTCTTTTTTGTTGGTACAATTCCTATTTGATTAAAAGTTAATTTAAATTTCTGTCCGTTCCAATATTACTAACTATTTTACTTTTATTTTTTTCTACTTTAACTATGGGATATGTGTATATTGGTTTTAAAGAAAATTACACATCACATATATATTAATAATTATATCAAAAAAAATCTTAATTTGTGTGATAGGTCAACCAGAATAATAATTATAGGACGAAAGGAGTATATTTTATTTTTTTAAAATAATAAAACATATTTTTTGTAGTACCAAAAAAGTATTACAGATTACATTTATGATTTAAATTTAAAAAAAATAAAAAAGTAATATATCAATTTTTTATCTCAAATTTATACGTTTAGTCCAAAAAAATCAAACAT
The DNA here is from genome assembly GCA_013146195.2 of Codonopsis lanceolata. NCBI lineage: Eukaryota > Viridiplantae > Streptophyta > Magnoliopsida > Asterales > Campanulaceae > Codonopsis > Codonopsis lanceolata. The sequence goes on from CM028377.1 coordinate 12,825,988, forward strand.
GACAATAATTTAAAAAAAAAGAGGTGTAGCAAAAAAGATAAACCCTTTATAAAATGAGGTTAAATAAACTAATTAAACCTTTTTTTAAGACAAACTATTTCACTATTTAAACCTTAAAAACATTAATCAATTGATGTAGAAATACTAAAATACTATTATAAAGTTACAATTGATTTCTATTGAAGAAATACTTGGGACTTACTACTTAGAGCATCTTCATTATAAATTTTTAACCAAATTTTTATTAAGAATTTCTTAAATCCTTCTCCCTTGTACAATTTTATTCTCCGTTGTACAATTTTTATTCTTCACGTGGGGGAGAGAGAGCTAATGCCAACTTCAAAATAGAAAATTCCTATTTGCATAGGAAAGTGGAAAAGCAGGGACTGAGGCTATCTGTTGGGGCAAGAGGGGCCGGTTGGATTTATTTTTTGGAGAATGGAGTGTGAGGGGGGAGGTAGGGGGGGAGGGAGCTGTCAGAAATTAGGAAGAAAGTGAGCTGTCCGTTTTAGGGCGTGTCATGTGTGGGGTTGTTTGTAGGAGCATCCTCACCCTTAATTTTATAAAAAAATACAAATAATATAAAATACATTGCAACTCACATCAATATTTATAAAAGAATACACATAATATGATTGTATGTTCAAATATTTTTATTTAACTTACAAACAAACTATATTGAAAACTTTATGTAAAAGATAAAAAAAATATATATTGTCATGATCACTTTTTCAAGGTTGAAATCGACTCGAAGCGCATGATGGAGTTTCATTCCGCACATTTTGGTGACCAACCAGTGTCTACTTACTATGTATAAGAGCTTCGTTGCACATTGCTAATTCAATATCATACACTCACTACAAGAAAAAAATAGTATTTGGGTCGCTCAAAAACCGTCCCTAAAAGTTTGTTTGCCGTCCCTAATAGTATTTAGGATGACCATAAGGACAACAAAAGAGGGCCTTAAATAACATGGGTCCTAAATGTTTTAGGAACATGACGATCCGTCCCTGAAGGTATTTAAGGACGCTAGTTTTACCGACCCTAAAACGATTCAAAAAGTTATCATTTTTTGGCGAGAAATAATATAGACGAACATTTTCCGTCCAAAATATTTTGGAGCCAAAAATTCTAGCAGGAGATACTTGATAATATTAAAGGGTATATTGCAAAACACTAATTTCTTATATTGATATATGTTTGTTTCATTGCTCATATACATAATACATCAACAAAATTCATTTATATCATACACTAGAAAGTTGTACATTAAGTTGATGACAAACAAACGTTTTAGTAAGAAAAATTATGAATAAAATGATGATCACTACATCAGCAAATTAAATTTGATTGTTTATCAAGGTAATCAACGTCTACAAACAACTTCTTTAAATATAAGACTATCGTCTCAAGTGTAAATTTTAAGCTAGCTAATAGATTAAAAAAAAACAAACAAAACAAACAAAGGCTCTTGATGATTTCTTTAGACCAATGTACTTTGAACAACACCTTGCGTTATTCCCAAATAACCTGGAAAAATAAATAAAATAAAACAAACAATTAAAGTCAGGTGTATTAAAGTGTAAAGGGTAAAAATGAAATATATCAAGTTAATAGCAATTACAAGAGTTTGATTCTCGAAGATCATAAACAAGACTTCAGTTTGTTTGTTTTGTTGTATTCCTTTCAAGATATTATAGATTTTCTCATAAAAGAAATGATGAGCAATAAAACTTGTTCTTACTTCATCTTGTTGTTAAAAGAAATGAAAAACTCTATCGACATCGGTCAACCACCAAAGGAAGATAACTATCATGCATGTAATAAGTGTGCTAGTATGAGATTTTCTAGTTCATTCAATGGATCTCATTAGAAGGCAAGCAGCTGGAACATAATTCTCATTTTACTCAAATGTTTTAACAATGATAGATTTCCAGACAACATAAACTCAAGTCATGAAGTTAGTCTCACACTATATCGAGCCACACAGTCATGGAGTAAGGTTGGGCCTCGAAAGCTATAAATGAAGATAGTTAAGGGTTTAAACTTCTAACTTCACTTGAAATAGAACATAAAGTCTAGATTTTATTTTGTTTTAAGTCTTCAGTACTAATATATACAAAACCGTTTAAAAGTAGCAAAGTAGCAGGTATAAGTTTTATCCCTGGCCTCTTTTTTGGGATACTAGTAAGGTTCACGTGCGTTGCACGTGATGTTAATGATTTTTTTAAAATGATTTGCTAGTTTTTTCATTTTTCTGTTTACTTTTAATTATTGGATTTTTTTTGTATTTTAATCATTACAATTTTTGAAATTTATAAATTGTGTTGTTGTGCTTTTAAATTTTTTGATACTTTGTTTTCCAGTCATTTATAATGTATACTTTTAGTCATTGTATAGCAACGTATCCTACAAATTTGTTTTTTATGTTGGTTATTTTCATTATCTTTTCTTATTACCAAACATGAATTCATTCACTTTTATGAGTGTGTGAATTGAAAATAATTCAAACTTATTATCTTAGATAAACACATTGTTATTGGAGATTTTGTTTATGTCGTTTATGAAATTTATGACTCCCTATAGAAAATAATATATTATGTTAGAGAAATCAAACTTTCAACCCCAAAGTATATATACTTATACTAAAAATACGAAATTCCCTCAAAGTATATATAAAGCCCCACTTTACCACTCAACCTAAGTTTTGTATCATTTTCATATTTCATTTTATAATTCTTTTCTAATTTTCCCCCTAGCCACGACAAAGGTTACCAATCTGACGTTAATGTACACGTGGTATTTCACGTGTAGGGCATTTTAGTCATTTTTTGCAATGTTTTCTCTTCTTTTATTACCCAAAGAGAAACTTCATTTTCTTTTTCTCTAGCAACAATTTCTCTACATCTTCTCCGACAATGACATCACATGTAAATTTTAAGTGAGATAAAACTCAAAAGTGTATTAATGTTTTATTCAAATTATTATATAGAAAAATAAATAAAAATATAGCGGAATCATATCAGAGATATTGAACTCAAGATCAGATAATCACACTTATGTGTCAAGGCTGCCACGAATAAGAACCCACCAAAAAATTAAAGATGTACAACATAACACACAAGCATACACCAAGAATTTCTCCTTTTCTCTCTCGTACAACATAATACACAAGCATACACCAAGAATTTCAAATCTCATATTTGAATCCATCACATACGTATACGACAATGATGAGACAAACCATACTTCAATCTGTTTTCATCGTCCATAGCTTCAACTCAAACAAATTTCTCATCGACACCGTTGATATTGTTTATGGTTTGATTGGAGCAAATTCTCGATTTTAAACATTATTCGCCACACCATGTTTATCACTACGATTACCAGACATGACATCTCATCACCAAATTTGACATGGAATATGAAAATGCTAAAAAATTACATTGTGGGTCAAAGTGGATTTGGTGGATAGTTTATGGGGAAATTTGTATTTTGGACTAATTTCGATGGGGCTAAAATATGTTTAGCTCCCAAAATTACACATCAAATCTCACATTGCATCACAACCTACGAAGTGTCTCACTTTCATAACTTATTTAGCTATTTGTCCTACTTTGCCCCCTCCCGTCTATGGGCGTTAAAAATAGTAACGGAAAATGGCATGTGCATGTCACATGAAGATTATTTTGGTCATTTTGCTTGGCGCACAAAATGTGAATTGACTATAAATTTAGTATTTAATTAACCATTTAGTATTTAGAATATGTTTTTAAATAAAAATAATTATTTTAATAATTCAATAATAATTATAGGGCCAAATTGCAATTTCCCCCCAAAGTATCCACAAAATCGCATAGTTTACCATTATGTAAAGTTTGTCTCATAATGGTATCTGACTTTACTTCCCCCGTTTTTCCACCCTACCACTGACGGACGTTAAAAAATTCACGTTAAATAGCATGTGGTCTTCCACGTACGGGGCGAAAATGTCATCGTTAAGAAGTAAATGTATTAAAAGTACAAACCATAATCTCACACCCTCTCCTTCTCTCTTCTCCCGGTTTAAGTTCCCATCTCCAGATCCACCGTAATAGCCGCAATCTCCAATTAGCCCCACCATAGCCACCGTCATCTCTGGGTACAAGTTCGCATATCCGGTCCAAACCCTTCCCACTCTGGTCACGCCTATCATAACTCTAGCGTCGTCCTCCTTCGATTCTAGCCAAGCTCCATCTCCGATTTCCCTCATTTTCTCCCCTGCAAAAGTCGTGCTTAAAGTAGAAATCAAAGACTATAGAGTATACTTACTAAAAACCCTTGAAAAAACATGCAATTGACAGAAAACCCATAAACCTTATTGACGAGTTCATCAGAGAGAGAGAGACGGACTTGAATAAAGAGAAACAATTATGAGTTTTATTGAAATACTATTCAATTTTGCAGGGGAAAATTGGGCATACGACCGATATGGTTTAAAACAAAGTATCAAAATTGAGAAGATGTTGAAGAAACTATGACTTTAGATGATTTTGATCTCATAAAAGTTGTCATGGCAGTCAGATTGGTTTATATAAAGAATTAAGAGAGTTAAAGTAAATGTAAAGTCATGTAAGAGGATGAAGAGGGATGAGAAATTAATTGATTTCGGTGGTGGATGGGTTTCACCAGAAAATGTGGGTATATGGATCCAATTTCATACATGAAATTGAAGATGGAGACGTGTAACTATGGGTAAGAGTTTTTTTTTCATACCTTTCATTTACTTTGTTTTTATTATCAAGATAAGAAAATTGACAATGAAATGGAAAAATGCATATCTATCATATGGGTTAAGAGAGAAATTTAAAAGAAAATTTAGGAGTGGACAAAACCAAGATCGGGTTATGGGTTAATTTTTGTTGTAGAAATTGAAGATCGAAAAAAATGGTTGGTCTTTTCTCTAGATTTTCTTTTAGTAGGAAAAAATGGAATTGTGGACCCCACTCCATTTTAACATTTGAAATTTAAGTACCCAAAAGTTTACATCGAATTCCTAATATTTCCCTTGAGTTAACATCGTGGAAGACCACATGCTATTTAACGTGACTTTTCTAACCGTTGTCGCAGCTAAGGTGGAAAATATGAAAAAATATAACGTCATATATCATTATGGGACAAACCTTAAATTGGGGTGCACTATGTGATTTGGTAGATATTTTGGGGGGAAAGATTGTAATTTGGTATAAGTATATGAAAATATTATCCTTACAAGACTTAGTAGTTGTAAGGAAAATTATAAAATTAGTTGTAAGACTAGCAATGTTGTAATTATAATTTGTATCATATTTAAATTTAAATTTTAAAAAATACATTACTCTAAAAAAAAAGTGAAATTTAGAAGTTATTTAATTTATTTTGTTATCTTTCATTTTCTTCCATCAACCTCATCTCTCAAAGACCCACTACCATTACCACCACTACCACCTCAAATAACATCATTAACCCAAAAATCAATTTTTATTTTTATTTTTATTGTATTTCATTGTCTAATTTCTTACTCCTTCATTCAAATTAACACATATGCAAAACTCATCATTTATAGAACCACCACCATCAAAACCTTAAGTTTCACTATTTACAAACCTAAATTCAATTTTTTGAATTTTTAAATTTGATGTTTGAAACTCAAACCCATATGAAGATTTGAAAAATTGATGATTTAGAAATCTAACAATATCGTATTCCACACCTAAACCACCACTGTCATGGTTACAATCGCCCCCACCACTACCCCTAACCACCACCACCAGCATCCCTACAACTACCACCACCGGTATGACCACCACCAAGAAATATGTTCACCTTGCCTTTATAAAATGAAAAAATAAAATATATTTAGCTTCCATTAAATTGAACTGCTTTCTTCAAACGTATCTCCTATAGATTCTAGTGTTCTTATCTAACAAAACACAAAGATTTGTCAACGAAATTCTCTATTTTTTAAATCTTCTTGACATTATATCACCTTGCCTTAACGCATTTTCTTAGATTATTCACAAGTAATTATTAAACATGCTACATAAGTGTCTAATATCTTGATACTCGCCAACAAATGTATTATTATAGTTACATTTTTTTCATATACCTCTAATAATGTCTTTTCCAACCTATGATGTCTCACTTTTATACATAATTTTTATATTTGTCCGACTTTGTCCTCTCCCGTTCATGGGTGTTAAAACAGTAATGAAAAATCATACATGTTATGATTATTTTTGTCATATTTTACTTGTGACGCAAAGTGAGATTTGATTATATTTTAATAATTTAGTTTTTCATTTGATATTTAAAATATATTTTAATTAAAATAATAAATTATTATTTCAATAGTTATACTTTGTCTCATTTTAAATTCAAAGGCGAAAAAAAATGCATTACTCCAACAAAAAATGAAATTTAGATTCTATTCAATTTATTATTTCATCCTTCAGTTTCTTCCGTCAACCTCATTATTCATAGACTCACCACCACTACCACCTCAAATTTCACCATTAGCACAAAAGTTAATTTTTGATATGATTTCATTTTCTAATTCCTTACTCCTACCTTCAAAGTAACTCATTTGCAAAAGTCATCATTTATGGACACACCACCACCACAACCTTAAATTTCACTTTTTACAAACTCAAATTCAATTTTTTAAATTTTCAAATTTTCAAATTGAAATTGAAACCCATATGGATCTTTGAAAATTTGATGATTTGAAAATCTCACAATGTTGTATTTCATCTAAACCACCACTGTCATCCTTACAATCACCTGTCATCACCGCCCCTAACACCACTATCCTTGCAGTCGTCAACACCGTTATTACCATCACCAAGAAACGCACTCACCTCGCCTTGCACAAATGGAGACATAAAATCTCTTTAACTTTCGTTTAGTCGAACTTTTTTCTTTAAGCATCTCTCATTTCTTAGTTCTAATACACTTTTTGTACAAATTACTAAGTAAGAAGAAAATCTAATTTTAGGATGAGACTACTTAAAATGATGTCGGTTGGTAATAACCTATTTCAATAAAAGGAGAGTTACGGTATAAGAAAGAAAATTGACAATCAGAGGAAGGAATATAGAGATTCTCACATGTAACTACCTCGAGTCCGATGAAGAGGAGCAAGCAAATTAAAGACCAAAAGAGGTTAGAGGTTTGGAACCTAGTTATGAAAATGAGTAAAATATTTTGAATCCAGTTATTTGCGATTACTAACAATAGTTTTGTTTGTAATATCTATAAGTTAAGGACAATTGATAGTTTTAAAAGTTGTTGTAGTAGTCTGAAAATTTTAAAAAGGTAAATAGTATATTTTAGTTTTTTTTCTAATAAAGCGCATAGATTCATCAATCGGTTCTTTATTTTCTTCATCTTCTGGATATTATGACACATTTTCGTAACCCGTTTCTCTTAGCTTATTCATGGGTAATAACTAAACATGTTACATATTTGCTTAATAGTTTGATACTCACTAACAAATCTATCATTATAGTTACAATTTTCTATATATATCTAATAATGTATTTCCCGAACATATATAAATAAAGAAATAAAACTATATTATTTTTTAGTTTCAAATATTTTATAAGTTTCGAATAAAGTTTTAGTCTTTTGAGTAAATGTATTTTTGTCATTTTAGAATATATTGGACGATATTTGTAACGATAATGGTAGGAGGAGGAAAATGATAACAAAATCAAAATACAAGTCGAAATGAATAGAATTCAATAATGTAGGACCTAACTTTAAAATATGTACAAGTCAAGGGATCAAATTATTATTTAATTATTCATGGAATTAATTAGCATATGACAAATTTACTTGTTCAACCTTAATTAATAGTGAGTGATTTATTATAGTTAGGGTTATTTTTGTCCAAACATTACTTTTTGTCATAGTAAATTTACTTGTTTTGTCCTTAATTAAATGGTGGGTAGTTTATTTGGTGAAGGGTTATTTTTGTCTATCAATTAAATTGTAAGAAACAAGCTTGACTTTTATAGTAAGAGAGAATATCTTCCGTACTAGATTATAAAAGTATAAATAATGGTAACGATAAATAACAGTTGCAATAATTGCACTTTGCTAGGGATTGATTCCAACATCGTCAGGAAAAAAATAAACAAATACCAATCAATATGTACGGATTAGAAGCTAAGTGAACTAACCCAAGTAAATGTACTTGGAGGAGATAACTAGTAAAATATAAAGAAACTGTAAAAATTTGTGGCATTTAAACTTGAACTATTTTGTTTTTTGAAGGTCACTTGGACTCAAGTAAATCCATGCTTTTGAGGAAGATATCAAACCATCTTTAAGGGAAGAACTTAACTCGACCAATTCACATTAAAGCTACTTCATGAGAGGGGGAGGGTAATATGTCACTAATACCTAACCATAATTTTGGGAAGAGAAAGTAAAGTAGCTAGTTTCAGATGTGACAATTGGCCTTAAAGAAATGAGACATAAGATGCTTCATTTTCTGCATCTTACATCTTACAGTCATAGGATAGTTTTATAGCTAACTATAACTTTGGAAGGATACATAAGAGTATTTTTTTTTTATGAGATAAGTGGCCTTGATCCATTCAAAGTAATCCTTTTCCTATGAAGTAGGAGGCTGCAAAGAAAGATTTGATTCGGCAAATCCATATCTCTAGTAAGAATAGTAAGACTGTCATTAGCAAGACTACAAAGGAAAATTAAATAAGAAAATTAGCATATTAATTAGAGCTGTCAAGGTGGGTTGGCGGGGCGGGCTAACCCACAACCCGCTATAGCCTACCATTTGGTGGGGCGGGGCGGGCCAACCCATGAAATGTGGTGGGCCGAAAAATTTCCAACCCAACCCAACCCATCTTGGGTTGTGGGTTAGGCAGGCCAACCCACCAACTTTTTCCCCAATTAATCTAAATAATAAAAATAATCATAAATAACACAAAAAAAATGTCACAATTCATTAAAAAAATTATATTTTCTACTATTATATTTTTAATTGTGTTTTCTAACAACTTTCTTTAATATTTATAGTATAAAATGAGGAAAAAATAGAAGTAAGAAACTATTTTATCATTACTCTTTTTGTATGTTCTTATAATCATTTTTTCTATAAATATTACTGTTAATATACCTTATTCTGACATTTTTAATTGTTATAAGTGTCATTTTTTGAACGAATTCAAAATCATTTACTAATATTTCAGATATAAAAAACAATCTTACATTTTGAGCGAAAAATGATTTAAACTAATTATTTCAAACATATGACTTGGTTCTTTGAAACTAGTATATGTCGGGCCAACCCACTGTAGACACCCCAATTTCGTACCCCTGGTATGTGACTGACATAAAATATCAAAAACTGTTAAAAATTAACAAATGTCAAGTTACAGGAGTCAAAAATGCGAAAGGAAAAGTAGGATGCAGGAAACAGTGAACTGCAGGGGGTGAAAGTGCAAAAAACGAAACTTGAAAAGTATGCTTGGTGCCGCACCAAGGGTCTCCTTGGTGGCACCAAGCCTTCCACTGTAGCTCTCTCTCATATTGAAATGGTACAACTCTTGAAGCTCAAGGTACAAGTCGCTGATGCAGGGTGAACAAATCAGAAAATTCCAGCCGAGTCCCTGCCTCCCACTATAAATAGAAGCCTCCGGCTTCTCATTTCAGTTGCTCATTCCTCCGCGATCAAGAATCGCAACAAAGCTCTGCTGTTATTCTGCCAATAATATTAGTACGAGAGGTGCGAGATAGGTGAGTGAAAGCCCCTAAAATCTTCAAACCATGTCCAAACTCCGCCAAAATAGATACCCATTGGTTATAAGTGATCCCTAGCCTAGTTGTTAGGTATCCACCTCACTTCCCCGGCCCAAAAATCCCAAAGTAAGTCGTTACTCTGCCCGAGTAACGAGCTGAAAAGTCAAAATACTAAGCTGTGGTTCCGCCCAACCAAAAAGGTCAAAACCTACCCAAATAAGTTGTCACTCTGCCCGAGTTGACAAGCCCAAATCCTCAGAAATAAGCAGTCACTCTGCCTAAATCAAAACAACAACCACACAACAAACAACAAAAGACTCTCTCTCCCTGAAGGACAGAGCGAGCACGTCATCGCTCTAAAAGGTAAAACCTTTAAGGGCGTTGTTTATTTCATTTATTTTATTTTTTCTGTCTTTTTATTTATTTTTAAAAGTTGTTATTTAAATCCGGCACAATGCAGCCAATATAAGCCGTTGTGCTGTCCGGATTAGAATAGGAAATATTATGTAAAATAGCAGTTATAATGGCCAAATATTCTTAAATATGTCTGTAATTATTGTAAGGAAATGTCAGCGAGTCCGTAAATAATGTAGTCATGGATGTATTTGTTTTAATTTCCTGTCTTTTAATACTGTGTTTATTTGCGAAATAAATATAACAATAAGCATACTTCAGCCAAAAACCATTTTTGAGACCGAAAGGGCGAGTTGGGTGTCTAGCACCTTCCCAACTCGTAACTTAGCCTCCGAACCCGTTTTCTTTTTCTCTGGTTTATTTTTCTTTTCTTTGGTTTTGCTTTATTTGCCTTAAAATAAAGATGACGACTCTAAAACTTTCGGATCAAGTGGGCCTTCTTTGCACTTCCCCGTCCTCCCCTAAAAAAGGGAGAAATGGGAAGGGAAGGGTGATGTATTCCCATATCCTGGTATCCCCTAAAAAAGGGATAACTTGATGCGGGAAACCCAAAGCTCCCATAGTGATCTGAATGGGCCATAAGGCTATTTTAATAAATCCATAGTGGGGGCGTCGCAATATCCTTTTTTGCACTTTTCCGTTTTCCCCTAAAAAAAGGAAAATGGGAATAAAAGGGTAACGCATTCTCATATCCTGGTATCCCCTAAAAAATGGATAACTTGATGCGGGAAACCATAAGTTCCCACATTGGATACAAAATCCACTAAAGGCAACTGATGCACATTCCAACGTGCTAACATAGACAGCACTCCTCTCGCACTTTTGATTTCGTCTTCCCCTAAACAAGGGAGGGTGGAACGAGAGCAGTGGTGTCCTGCATTCGCACGTACGCGCACCCCTATCCAGGAGCGCGCGGGTCCCTGATGAGCGCAAGATTTCCACTAATTTTCCCGGGAATTTTCTTTTATTTTGTGTTATTGTTGAATTAATTATGCTTTGGAAATATTATTATTTGTGTTTTTGTGCTTAATGTAGGTTTTCATGCATAATCGTGCTTTTATACGGTGTTTAGCATGAAGTTCGAGACAATTCCGGGCTTAAAAGTTGTTTTCGGAATTATTTGGACAAAGTTCGTTAAGTCCGTCAACGAATCCAAGGCAATTTGAGGCTAACAGAGGCTAATGGAGGCTGAAAATACTAACAAAGGACCAAATTGATAGTCTGGAAGGATTTAGGCCGGAGGCGCTAAAAATAAAGACTACAGGGGTACCGGAGTAAATTTCAGAAAGAAGAAGGGAAGCCGGCGCATTTGCAGAGGAGCCCCTGCGCGTTGTCGCCCTTGAGTGGTTCCACGTGGCGCATTCTGGCAGCTCCCCTCCACTAAGCCCAACCCGCGTGCTTCTTCATGGATCGGGTCTCACCCGCGCTCCCTCCGGCCCATCTACAGCCCATCAGCCTTCCATCTCACCCGTTTACTCTCTCATCACTCACCCATTTCCCCAGCGGGTGACCCGCGTCCTTCTCCTTGGTTCTGCCCGCGATCCATGCCGTGCCCAGCCTTAATTCTTTCCCAATTTTGCCCCTAATTCTTCCTTGTTCTCCCTATTTTGCCCTTGATTCCATTGCCTCCTCCATTTTGTTTCCAGCAGCTCATTTTCGAAAAAGAACAGCCCCATTTACGGGCATTAGCCCTAAATGGGGCACCAGCCCCATTTCATCTCAAATTTCTTCCATTCCTCCGATGCTTGATCACCATTGAAGGTTTAGAGCTTCAAATCAAGGGCCAATGACGTAAATGCAAAAGATTTCAACCCCGGATTCGAGCAACATTGGTTTAATTCTTTCAACCTATCTCTTGATAAATTGTTGTATATTCTTGGGATGATTTATTTTGTAGTTGTTGAATTGGTTGGTGCTTAAAATATTTATGGAAATGCAATTAATTTTTATGTCAAATGCAGTGATTTAATTTAATTTATCTCTTTATTTAGTATATAAGCATGTTGGTTATTATTTTGTGAAAGTAATGCTTTTAATTATCTGGCCAATAATTAAATGATTTTAGAAATATTTAGGATCCGCGAGAGCTACCTATTTATTTCAGACCAATCAATTTAATAGTTGGTGTTTTGTGACACACACCGATAGCCGTAATGGGACTAGATTTGACACGCGATCGAACCACCTTAGCCATTCGCGAGGTCGGGGAGATTAGGGTTGACTATAAGATGCGAGAGCCCGTAGTTAGCCAATTTAGCAGTCTCGGCTACCAACATGACTTGTAGAAAAATATAGAGAGTTTCTTTTTGCGAAGTATTACCCATGCGCTTGGTTATTATTGTGTGTTTTTCATGCTTTTAATGGCGTAACGAACCATTAGATGATCACTAGAATGATAGGATACGAAGCGAAAGCCCTTCCTGTTATTCAGAAAATCACAATAGTAGTTTGCGTGGCATGAGACCAAAAGGAGATCGCGCGTAGATAGTCTTTGGATGCTTGTTTACACATGCAGTTATTTTCTTCCCTAGGCTATGTGTTGCGATGATATGAGCCCGTAGCAAGGTTAAGAGATAGCTAGATTTGCTATACGTAGCGAAAGCCCGTAGCGAATAAAATAGCGCGTCCGACTACCAAGACTTGAGTTAAAGAAAAGGAAAAAGAGAATTAAATTAAAACACCGGCTAGACTAGAAATAATTTGTTCCTATATTTTTATCTTGATTTGTTGTTGCCAAACCACCTCCGCAGTAGTTTAGGTTTAATTGCTTTTTAGGTTGTTTACATTTTTAAATTTTAATTCTATTTATTTTCGCTCAAATATAATTAGTTAGCATAATTTCGGTACTTAGTTGGAGTGAGAATTACGCGCATTCCTCGTGGGATCGACTCGTACTTACGTACTTTATTACTTGATACGGCCGGGTAATCTTGCCCGAGTTGCGTTCGCGCACATCAGTCGCACCCCGGGAACCTCACACCCGCCCTGACCCGCCACAACCCACTTCAACCCGCAACCCACCGCGGGCTCAACCCATTTGACCCACCTCCTAATGGGTTCATATTTTTCCAACTCAACCCACCTTTTTTAAGTGGCGGGGCGGGCCAACCCAACGGGCCCAACCCATTTTGACAGCTCTAATATTAATGTAGACTCCATTCTAAACTAACAACATTCTAACAGTAAATCCATATCTCTATATTTGCCTTGATAAACTAACAGCAACATCACCATTCTAAACACCATAGACACTACCTAAGAAACAAGGTGGCAGTGCAGTCCACTTCAAACCAATGCCAAAACCACACCACAAGGCCGAAAAATACAAATAAAGTATGCATGGAAAGGTCTACGAGTCTACTTTCTATTCCAATTTACAGATCAATATTTCAGTATCTCTAGCCCAAGTTATGTTCAAAACAGTAACATGTGTCCAGAAACAACTTCCGAATCCACGTTTTTGGCTTCCAAAACCATCTCCAAACTCTCTCCAAATCAACCTATTGTCACAAGGGTTCAATCCCAACCTAAATTAGGTATACCAAGGTTGAATTAGGGAAAGAAATGGACCAATCTAAGATCATTTGATAGGTCAAAACCTATTGCAAAAATTGCTAAAACGCAAGGCTGTCCAAGAACTTAGCAGAATTATGCCAACTTCCAATTAAATCTGGTACTGATCCATGAGGCCAAAAATTACAAATAAGGTACCATTGGAAATCTCAGAGACTTATCTTTCTAGCAAAATAAACAGAATGTGATTCCTTTAACTCTACAGAAAGTTATGACACTTCTAGTAACAAGTGTCCAAACAGCACATTAAGAGTTAGAATGATTTCAAATTCAAACAACACTAGTGCACCGACAATAGTGCGTAAACTCATATCCGACTTCAACTTTCATAGAGAGGCTTGCAAAAACCAACAGGTTTGAATCGAATGATTGGAATCACTCTATGAATAATTTCTAGAAGCATACTCAGACAATAATGCAGAGAAGGACTTCAGCTGGCTACCACGATGATAATTTCAATTCCATAACATATATGGCATTGAACTTCAAGGCCAAAACCTAAACAACAATTCAAGTACTTATAGTCCAGTCTCCCAGCAAAAGAAAAATTGATTTAATCATAATTAAGTCTGAACATGCTCCAATTGAACAAACTGTGAGTAGCCTATAATTGGAAAATGAAATTTAAAAAAGAGAAAAATGATAGGAATTTAACAATGCCTACTAAAACTAACTTGTTCACAAGATATACACTTGGTAGTTTCCTTCAATGAGTACTGAAAGTTGAATTGTCCAAAACAGCCTCAAAAAACCCTTCAAAACTCTACCCGAATTTGAATAAAAACTCTCTTACAAATTCAGCCCCTCAATAGGCCTACAAACTGCCCCAAACAATGAATTAAACACCCAAAAATCTGCCCAATATTTAACAGATTGTTTCCTTACGGATATGTATTTTCTGATTGTATTTGTAACAAAATTGGTTCAATGATACTTAAGCCACATGATATGTACCGAAAAAATTGTAGGCAATGGTGTAGGTTGCCAAGAGGAGGGAGACAAGGCTTGTGTGGGAAGATTGAAGTCACTTGACAATCTCGATTTATTACGTGTTCGGATGTGGTTCATGGTGATGACATTGGTGGTTGTGATACACAATCGCTTTAAGATCCAATTCTTAAAACCTGGTTTGATTTCTACGCTCAGATTTATCCTTGAAAATTCCTTATTAGTGATTCGAAATGTACTTCAACTAGTGAACTTCTATTGAACTTTTGACAAGCACATTTGTGAGTCATGTTGGGGCATCCTGGTTGTATAAACCTTCAGATCAGCTTCATAACTCTAATTAACTTGTAGCAATGGAATTCACAACTAAAAGTTAACATGTTGCAATGGAAGTGAGTACTTTCATGTCTAGATTGTTGTTTTGTGTAATTTTATTGATGGAGGTTTCGTTGTGCTTTCATAATTCGTCTAGCAAAATTCTGAAGGAAGTGTTTTCTCTAGACGAATCAAGTTATACCAGTTGGCTTGTTACATTATCCACTTCTTGTTTTTTTATTTATATTTTTAAATTAGCAATTCAAAGACGCCTCGCCACCATTCACTAACTCATTCACAAATTCATTTTAGGTTGTGAACGTGTGGGATCTTCATGACTACACCTTCAAGATAGGTGTACTTACAAGTGAGGTGTTGAATTAGTTTCAAGGAATTAATTCCCTATTTTGGGCAAGGATATCAATAGGGCACGTTGAATTTGTTTTAGTATTTAATTAAATGTTTTAGGTAATTTCCTATTTATTTAGTCTCGGTTTTATTTCATTGTCTAGAAAAGTAATCATAGTTTTTATTGGTAGGGTATTTTGGTAGGTTAAATAGTTTAGGGTTTTCTTTGTAATCCTTTTTAAGGACGCTTTTGATCAAGAACGAGACCATATTTTGGGCTAAAAGCTTTTCAAGAACACGGCTGTGTTTCTCTCTCGATCCCTTCTACCAAGGTGAGTGAAGCCTAGGGTGAATCGATCAAACGTAATTCTTTACATTAGACGAGTGAAGTCTAGCCGGTGAATCCGAACCTATCTTTTTGTTAATTTTGTGGCGCTTGGGCAATCCCAAACGTGGCCTCTGCTTTTGTGATTTTTCTTTGGTGAATTCAAGCCTAAGAGAATCACTGCGGGTAGGGTGTTTTAAAACTTTATTTTTGGGCAGTGAGTAGGCTAAGTATGGGCTGGAATTGCAAGAGGTTTTAGTCAAAGACGGGGCTGTTTTGAGAGGGTCGTGAAAGAACGTGACAGCACGGATTCTCGATATGAGACGATGTTACTGCCAATGTTGCAGTGATTGTTGCAACAATGACAGTGACAATGTGAACTGAAAGTGTATCACAGAAAATAGCAGCGGAAGTTTTGTTTTCAGATTTAAAATCAAACAGACTTAGGAAGATAGAAAATCACACAAAAACAATCTACAAGTATCAAACTTGTAGATCAAGCCTCAAGGCAACAAAATATATTAAAATCAACACTGTTTTTGAACCTTAACAGCACACAAAAAATCTCACAAGATATAGAATCTTGGAGATCCGAAAAACCCACATAAACTACTAGAACAAACGTGGGAAGAAAAGACTCAAATACAGCTTCCAAAACAACATACAAGAAGGAAGCACAAATCAGAACTTCAGGAAACACAAGGCTGTGTTCCTGAAGTTTTAAACAGCAACAGCAGCAGCAGCAGGTGTGTTCAAGTCTGCCTGCAGAATGGTCTCTGTGTATGGGCTGTTGATCTCGTCTCACCAACTCGGCTCAAAAGTTCTGGATTGAATCTTTGAAAATACGCACACAGCACTTTTTAACACAATCTTCTGTAAGCTCTCGGCTCTGCGCACACAGCGTATATCTCTTCTTAATCTGCTCTCACAGGTCGCCCATTGCTTCATGATCAGCCTCCAATATATACACTGAAGGCCACAAAGAAAAGGAAAACACAATCCTACTAGGAAAGAGATTAGTTCAATATTAAGAAAGATTATGTTTCCTATTAAGACTAAGATACATCAAATAACTAATTTATTTACATAAATCTAGTTACCAAAAATATGTTGCCTAAATCTTTTGAAAGATTTGAAAGATCAAATCTTTTGAAAGATTTGAAAGATTTTCCTATAAAAAATCAAAACCAATCTAATCTTTTGAAAGATTTGAAAGATTTTCCTATCAAAAATCAAAACCAATTTACCAAAAGTATTCTAAACAAAATCTAACACCTAAATAAACATTGACTAAAATAAAATCCTACTTTGACCAAGAAAGGTGAAAACAAGATAAAATAGGTCATGCCTATTTTACCCTTACAATCTCCCCCTTTGTTGAACCTTTCTGGTCAAATCAAAAGACAAGTGTGTGAGGTTCTGATGTGCTCCGCCCGCAGCGCCCTTGTTTAGGGGTGCGGCGTGCGTGCGGATTAGGTGCGACGCAGTGCGGACGCGGACACCACTGCTCTCGTTCCACCCTCCCTTGTTTAGGGGAAGACGAAATCCAAAGTGCGAGAGGAGTGCTGTCTATATTAGCACGTTGGAATGTGCCTCGGTTGCCTTGAGTGGATTTATTATAAAAATAGCCTTATGGCTCGTTTCAGATCACTATGAGTGCCTTAGGTTTTCTATGTCCAGTTATCCATTATTTCGGGGATACCAAGACATAGAACTACATCACCTTTCCATTCCCATTCTTCCTTGTTTAGAGGAGAACGTGAAAGTGCAAAGAAAGATGTTGCGTGGCCCACCGGATCCTGAAAGTTTTAGAGTCGCCACCTTTATTTTAAGGCAAAAATAAAGGAAAACCGTAAAAGAAAACCGAGAGATTTTAGAAAGCGGGTTCGGGGGCTAAGTTACGAGTTGGGAAGGTGCTAGGCACCCAACTCGCCCTTTCGGTCTCAAAGCGTTTTTGGCTGAAATATGCTCATTGTTATATTAATCTAGCAAATAAATAAGGTCTTATTTTGACAAGGGAAAATTAAACAGATACATTCGTGGCTACATTATTTACGGACTCGCAGCCGCCTCCTTCCAATAATTACAAACACATTTAAGAATATTTGGCCATTATAACGGCTCTTTTACATAATTTTTCCTAATCTAATCCGGGCAGCACAACGGCTTATATTGGCTACATTGTGCCGGATTTAAAATACAACTTTTTGAAAATAAATAAAAGGAAAAAATACAAAATAAAATCAAATACGCTCTTAAAGGGATTACCTTTTAGAGCGGTGGTGTGCTCGCTCTGTCCTCTACGGGAGAGGGAGTCTTTTTTGATTTGAATTGAAGCTGAATTGAAGCTGGATTTGAACCGATTTGAAGCTGGATTTGAAGCTGGATTTGAGGCTGGGCTAGTCAACTCGGGCGAGTGACTTTATTTGGGTAGGTTTTGGCCTTTCAGTTGGGCGGAACCTAGACTTAAGTTTTGACTTTTTTAGCTCGTTACCCGGGCAGAGTAACGGCTTATTTTGGGATTTTTGGACTGGGGTTTTAAGGTGGATACCTAACTACTAGGCTAGGGATCACTTATAACCTATGGGTTTTTGGTTTGGCAGAGTTTGGCTGGGGTTTGGAGATTTTAGGGGCTTCCACTCACCTATCTCGCACCTCTCGTACTAAGGCGATCGAAGAAATCGCAGAAGCAGAGCTTCGCTGCGATAAAAACTTCGCGTAAATTGAACGAGCAAAAATGAGAGGCCGGGCCTTCTTATTTATACTGAAGCTGAAGGACATCGCTGGAATTATCGAATTTTCCTCCGTGCATCAACAGCTTGTACCGCGCGCTTGAAGACTTGTACTTATTTGAATCTGTGAGACGCATGAAAGACATGCTTGGTGCGGCCAAGCTATTGCTTGGTGCGGCACCAAGCAGCCCTTAGTTGGCACCAAGCTCCTTTTGAAAGTTTGAAAATTTGACACTTTCCCCCCCTGCAGTTCACTGTTTTGCGCATCCTGCTTTTCCTTTCGCATTTTTGACTTCTGCAACTTGACATTTGTTAAGTTTTAACAGTTCTTGATATTTTATGTCAGTTACATGCCAGGGGTACGAAATTGGGGTGTCTACAGAGCCCCTCAACGATGGAGTTTACGGGTAACCTTTCGCTTCTTGAGTAAGAGAACATCGTTGATTAACAAGAGACTCTCCAATTTCGTTCATTTAAGAACAGGAGAATGCAATTGGTAGCAGTTATAATGCACAGGAACATGCTATCCAAACTCTATAACCTAGACATTTTTAGTCGGTTATAAAAAATTATCGAAGTTTTTAAGCAGATGTGAATTTAATGTGCTCTGATGGTCGGACCTACTAATGTAGGCTGCCTACGTATTCCCTATTAAAGGAAATCAGACCAAGCGTAGTTCAGGCCAAAACCTTAAACTACAATGGAAAAAGATTTTTGTGTTTTCGAAAAAGCCGTATTCTCCCGGTCCGAAACCGTTGTCAAATACGGTATGAAGATTTGAATGTTTTTCTGTTACCACCTTTCAACTAGTTGAAACGTGTTAAGAAAAATTTTCTAATTATGTCTGGGCCTTGATCGCTGTCTTGTTTCCAGACATAATCCGAAAACTTTCAAATATCAGAAAACTGTGTTTGACTAAAGATCCGTTGTCGAGCATTTCAAATCTGTTACCACAATTTCAACCGGTCAATACCTTGGCATTGAAATGTGTTAAGAAAACTTTCTAGGTATGTCTGGGCCTTGATCGCTGTCTTGTTTCCAGACATAACTCGAAAATCTTCAGATATCAGAAAATTGTGCTTGACTAAAGATCCGTCGCCGAACACGACGAATTAATCATTCTTCAATTTTTTTCGAAAATTGTGCAGTGGAAAACATTCTTTTTCCTTCCCTTCTTTTTTTTTGTTTTTTTTATTCCTCTTTTTTTTGTTTTTGAAATATTCATCTTTTTTTTGTATTTTTGAAATATTCCTCTTTTTTTTTTTTTTTGAAATATTCTTCTTTTTTTTTTTTTTTGAAAACTCATTTTGAAAAAGAGTTTTTCTTTTATTTGAAAATAAAACAATTTTTTTTTCAAAATTTTTTCAAATTTTCCTAAAAAAAGGAATTATTCTCGGGGTAGGAATGTACTGACTTACCTTTTGCGCCGGGTCGAGATTTGATTCATTTCTTGGGAATTTCTTTTGTTTTATGATTGGGATGGTCGGACCTACTGATGTAGGCTGCCTACGTATCCTTTTTCAAGGAATCAGACCAAACGTAGTTCGGCTTGAGCTGAGGATTTTATTCTTGCTTTCTTTTTCTTTTCTTTTCTTTTCTTTTCTTTTGATTTTTTTTCTTTCTTTTCTTTTCTTTTCTTTTGATTTTTTTTCTTTTTTTTTTTTGGGGATATTATTTCCTTTGTCCTTTTGGTGAATGGTCGCAAATTTTGGTTAACAAGACTAACTTTGTTAACTTTCCGTTAGGCTCAGGGACCATTGTGAGAATTTTGAAACTCGAGGACCAGAGTGTTGCAGCTGCAAACTTTGGAGGGGGAAAAGGGAAAAAATCCCTTTTTCCTCCCTTAAGTGACGAAAGTTGTGAGAAATGGAGCTACTGCTCTTCTTTCTCTTTTCCTTCTTTCTTTCATTTCCTTGCCCGTCATTGCCATTGCTACTGCCTTGCATTTCTTTTTTTTCTATTTTCTTCATTTTCGCTCCTTTTCTCGATTTTCTTCCGCCAATTTCAGTGTTTTACTTAGCAGATGTCTTCTTCTTCACGATCCAGGAAAGGAAAGGCACCGATGCGCCCCGAATCTGGTGGTAGGAGAAGGGAACTTCCTACCTTGGTTCGAAATCGGCTGAATTATACCTACTCCAAGGATGATTGGGGCAATCTGATGCGAGACCGGGGCACCCACATCTCTAATCTTCCACAAACCACTGTAAGATTTCTTTTTTTTCAAGCAATTTCCTGAATATTTCTCAGATCTGCTAAATTTCTACACTGTTTGGGACTTTTGGAGCACTCTTGACTTTGTTAGTGATGCATATGCATGTCCTATTTATGCCTAAATGATGTAATTAAGTGCTAATGTATGTAATTTCTATGATTTATTTTTGCGATGCACGATTTGAAATAGTGATCACTATTTGACCATACTATACATGATTTATGTTATAAATGCAACTGAGGCTATATGATGCATGTTTTACACTAAATTATATTTTTGCATGCAATAGGATGGCGAAACGGAATATTCGGAGTATAAATTTAATTTTTCCGAGACGCTTTTCGGGCATATTTTCGGATAAAAACAGGACAAAACAGATATTTTTCATGCCCTTAGATTTATTTTCCAAGCATGCAAATGCTGCAGGGGTATAGTAAATACCACAATGATATTCATTTTGATGATTGGTGGTATTTTACCTTCTTTTTGTTGTATCTCCATGGCAGCTTATTGGACAGATGAAATGCACAATATGAAAGCATGAATTATTTTATGCGATGCAGATGCAATGCAGAACATTTATAAGATGATGCATGAATTGTTCACATTTTATTATGCACATGACAAATGCAGTTATAATATGTACATTAAGATGCAAAATTAATTGCCTAAATGAATTGTTGTTTTTTTTTTTTTTAATGGATTTTGAAAATGAATTTTTTTATTTACACATTTTTTTTTTTTTGAATGAATTTTTTTTATGGATTTTAAATTTTTTTTTTTTTTTTGAATGAATTTTTTTTTTATGGATTTTGGAAAAAGTTTTTTTTTATGGATTTTGATTTTTTTTTAATGAATGCAATTTTTTATGGGTTTTGTGGATTTTGAAAAAGAATGATTTTGATGTACATGTAAATTTATGCATATGTATGAGAATAGTGTGTGACTATTTTAAAAGAAAATTTTACACTTTTGCATTTTATTTGAGCAAGATTTTTTTTTTTTTTACTAAAAAAATTTATTGTCTGATATAAGACATGCTATATATTCATTATTTATTTTAGGAGCTGTAAAAAAAAAAAGATAAGGATAGGAGACTTACTTTTTTTTTTTTCAGGTTCGCAAGAATCTTGACAGGCTTCGGGTATCATACAGCGACGTTGATGAAATATTTAACATGCTACCCAGAGCTGCACAGGAGCTGGTAGAGGGTTCGGGCTTTGGCACCTTTTTGCGTGCTTTTACCCCTTTTACCAGCTTTCTTCCTATTTTTGATGTGCTTCGGGATTTCTGGTGGGACACCACCCATACCTTTCATTTCAGCTGGGGGGAGGCAACCATGACCCCCTGTGACTTTGCCGCTATTACAGGAATCCCTACCAGCATAGGGGAGACCTTGGCGTTGGATTTTTCTCTTCGGCGTCGTAGGGAGGAGATCGCGGACCTCCTGGGTTTCATGCCTCGCTTCAAATCGTCAGATGAAATTTGTATTAAGGACGTTCGGCAATGGCTTCTTAATAACGTTATGCATGTACCAGCTGATGATGAGGCCGCCATTACTCGGGTAGCAGAGTTTTCTTTTCTTTTTTTTCCTCGGATCGTCGCTTTTTGCTAATTCTTCCGTTACCACGAGGGCCTCGTTACGGCTTGCCTTTCGGATTTTGATCGGATCCCTACTTATGATTGGGGGACAGGCGGTTGAATTGTATGCTTCTATGGATAGAGCCAGCCGGAATGTTTCGTCGACTCTAAATGGGTTTGCCCCGGCGTGGGAGGTACATACCTTTTCCTGCTTTTTCATTCACTCATTTTTTTTTTTTTTTTACACACATTTTTTTTTAACATATTTATTATTTTTTTTTTTTATTTTGTGCAGGTCTGGGCTTTTTCATTTTTCAGATTTTCACCGGGGCACCTTAAGCGGTGGTCTGGGCCTCCTTACTTGTCCCAATATGTTGATGACAACGGGGGTCGATTTAAGAGATAATGACGGTTGTGGGTCCAGGGAAAAGTCTTTGGAAGCGAATTGTTAGCTCGATCTGTCTCGATAAATTTCCTCCCTTGGGAAAGCCTGGAGGGTCATTATTACACTGCTCTGACGTTCAGCCGTTGCCGAATATTGATGGTTTCCATCATGGCAGATTCTTTGTACATGGGCGAGCGGGTGAATCGTCAGCATCAATATTTTAAATGCGGCCGATGGTGCCTCGGCCCCTCGGCAGGTGATAGCCCGAGATCGATCTTGGCGACCGTTCTCAGTATTTAGAGAAATACCTCGTTCCTGCGACAGATTATCCGGCGATGTCTTACGAGGATTTCCTGAGGTTAGAGCTGCACCCCCTCCTCACTCTCTGTTATGCCCAGGCGATATTCGATGCCTTGTCGGGCGGGCCGGGTCATCCAGCCGGCGTCTCGGCGAGAACCTAATGTTCGGGGGTCGAGATAGCGCTTTCTCTACTTTTCGGTATGAATGGGGCGGTGGATTAGTAGAGCGAGTTCTCCGGATGTCGAGATCCCGAGGAGCATCGCGTCCCAGAGCTCGTTCGGTAAACACATTCACCTTTATTGTTCCTTTTCTTTAAAATAATTTTTTTTTTTTTTTTTTTTTTGAGACTGACACGTTTTTATTATTATTATTATTATTTTTTTTTTAATCCTTTTTTTTTTTTCAGGTGAATGTGTCTACTTACAAGAGACTGCTGCGGGGATTCTTCAGCATCAGCAAATTATATCGGTGGCCAGCGAGTTTTCTTGCAAGGAGCGGCTTCAATGCGGCGGCGAACATCGGGATGATAGCGATGATGATGATGATGATGTCAAGCGGCGAGGCGAGGTCGAGTTGTAGCGGGTCCCAGGATGAGGGGTGGTGCCCTTTTCAGAAGCCAGTCATCCCGAGCACATTAGCTCTTGATTTCCTGCGAACATTAGTATCTTTTTTCCTTTTTTTTTTATTTATTTATTTTTTTCTGTGAAAGAAATCTGTACAAACATTATGAAATAATGCAATATAATGTATACGATGCAGTATGTTACACATGCAAAAATAAATTCATGCGAGAAAATAAAACTATACCAA
Organism: Codonopsis lanceolata; assembly: GCA_013146195.2. NCBI lineage: Eukaryota > Viridiplantae > Streptophyta > Magnoliopsida > Asterales > Campanulaceae > Codonopsis > Codonopsis lanceolata. Next base: position 12,849,720 of record CM028377.1, read on the forward strand.
ACATCTAAAATGTAATACGCACTTTGTACATTTGAGAAAGGGTTTTTGAGAATACACCTTTGGATAAGAGCGGGCTTTTGGGTGATATTGGAATGGGAAAAGGGCCGAATCTCTTATTCTTTTCGGTGCATTGTGGTGTTGAGTCGTGGCCGTAGCCTCCTTTGCATTTTTTTTTCGCGATTTGGTTATCATGGTACCAGGCGGCACCTCTATCAGGGATAATGGGGACATTGATGATGAGGATGAGGACACTTACGGGCTCTCATGTTTGATGAGTCTAGGGTTTCTTCTTCGCCTCGCGAGAAGGAGTATATAGGCCGGCTCGGTGGGCCGAGCGTGATGGACCACTCGGGGCTATGGCTGCAAAAAGGATTGTTTGGGAAAACAAAGGGGGACAATAATAGATATGTACATGCCATTAATGCATAATCTAAATTTCTTTTGCAATTATTCTAAGTTGCACCTTAAGGACCCGTAATATTATATTTTAGTATTTTATTGTGAGCTTATGTCGTGGTTTTTCTTTTTCTTACGTCGGTCGAGCCTCTTTTCTTGAAGGCGAGAGATAGGATGTCGAGGTTTCAAGAGTGTCTTCCCTCTCCTTATTCTCTGATATATATTTTTATTTGTTTGGCTCTAACTTTTGCCTAGGCGCCCTTTCGGGTTTTCAACCTAGCGAGCCCTTATTTCCTTTTTTTTTTTTTCATTTTTTTTGTTTGCTCTAATTTTTGCCTAGACCGCCCTTTCGGGTTTTCAGCCTAGCGAGCCCTTATTTCTCCTTTTTCATTTTTCATTTTTTTTTTTTTTTTTGAATGCCTAACTTTTGCCTAGGCCCTTTCTTTTGCCCTAACTTTTGAGACCGCCCTTTTCGGGTTTTGACCTAGCGTGGAGACTTGTTGGATAGAATGGATCGAGCATAATACCTTTTGAACTTGTTGAGATTGGAGGTGAACAAGGTCTTCTTTCTTGGCTTGTGGGGAGAATCACGACATCTCCCCGGATCATTTGACCAATATATGACACATCGTGGAAGAGAGGGGTAGCGACCCTTTGATAAGTAGCCCCGACATTTTTCTTAGCTCGAGACGGCATGACATGATAGCAGTAGGTCTCCCCGAGGGATGAGGTCTTTTCTTGGTTTCCTGGCTTGCTTTTGATTTGACTATAGCCCGGCATCTTTGTTGATGAAAAAATTGTTGGGCTTGGGAATGACTATTTTTTTTGGACGGCCGGATCGGGTATTTTTTTCAATTTTTTACTTTTTACTTTTTTGTTTTTTTTTTTTTTTTTTTTTTCCCGAATAAAGTTGACGTTCGGCTGTTTCATGCTTTCTTTTTTTTTCAACTTGTAATGACCATTCGACTTGATGCGGTAGAGCTTTTGTCGATTGGTGAGCATCGGGACATATGAGGTCGATTGTTTAATCATGGTTGGGTCTACCCTTGACATATCTTTATAGGACTAGGCGAGCATGTCCACGAACCTTTTGAGGAGATCCATGAGTGGTGTTCTTTTGGAGCCTTCGGTGGTGCCGATTCGACTTCTTGATTTCCTTGTCCGGCCCAGTTGATGGTGGATCGATCTTGATTCTTGATGATCTTCTACACTTTATTTATGCTCAAGATTCTCTTTTGACTTTATTAATTGCTCAAAGAAATTTTTCTTTTATTTTGGGTCCTTTTACATTATTGGACAGGGGTTTGAGATCCTCAATTGTAGGGGCGGATTGGTAGATGACCAAATCCGTAAGGCTAGAAAAGGAATAGGGGTACTCAATTTTAAAGAAGTGGATTGGTAGATGACCAAGTCCGTAAAGAATTTGAGAAAAGGAATAGGGGTAATATATCCGAGCGGTCCACGGATCTGCCGGGCGTCAAAAGTGGGCGATCGTAGTATACTAGTGCGAGTTTATTAGAAGTAGCCCCAATCTCAGCAGGGAGCCGCATGTCGGTGTCTCCTTATCATACCCAGGAAGCTGTCTTTTCGAACACTTGTTGGAAACTCCTTTATTGATCAACGTATTTTCTGACACCTTTTATTCATACTTAAATATGCTAACTTGCCTCCACTTAAACTTCTGGGCTTGACTTGTTTCAAAGATTTTTAAATTGCGCCAATGAAATTTCTTTGTTGTCGATGAAGTCTGAATGGCGTTTACGAGTGTATAGCATCGATCGGTAAGATGACATTTATGATACTCGCGGATGGTTGAAGTTACGGGCAATGGCTTGGGTGGGCCGGTAGTTATCCATGGGTTTCGGCATCCCATGGGCACCAGTGTTTAGAGTATTTCGGATTGTGGGGGCAAGTCATCGTAATGTACGTCTTCTCGATTTCGTGGCTTTCTATATAGCTAGGTCGGGTTTTGGTCGAGGCGGTGGCGGGGTTTTCTTTTCGGATAAGGTTGGGGCGAGATTGGCTTGCACGGACACGAGCCCAGCCCAGTTCCTTTTCGGTATGCAAATGATACTTTTTAAGTTTCACGGGATCATGTGGAAATAGGCATCGATGGATCGAAAGGGGATGATTTTCGGGTTGTGTAATAGGCATTCGGTGGGGAGGATCAGGTTGATTTACGGAGAGTTTGGGCTAAGTCGGGGGTATTGGAAATCATGTTTCCTTGACGAGGAGGTCATCCCATTGGGTTGGTAGGCGGATGGTTTTTGGAAGCTTGGAAGAGGATATTTTCGGTATCGGGGAGTTTATTTCATGAGAGTGGGAAGTATTAGGAGCATACCGAGGAGTTTGGCTTTTGTGAAAATGGCAAGGGTTCAGCGGCCAAGGTCACTTACCACGATCCATTATTTTCTTTGCATGGGTGTCAGTTCCTTTTTTAACCAAGCCTCAAGCCGGGGAGGAGGTGCATCTGTGAGAGTTTCACACGGTTCCCGGCCGTTCACATTGCTACTATCTCTGTCCGCACTTGTTTGTTCTTTCTTTGCCATCGCTTGGATCGGTGCTTCGAGGCGGTGCGCCTGATGCGATCTGGCGATACCGCACGATCGATTTGCATGCGGCTTCGAATTAATTGCGTTTCAAATTCGGGCCGGTGTTTACGAGGAAAATGGGGTTTTGGTAGGTATCGAGGAAATTTGGATGGAGGCTATATGGGCTTGAAGTACAGCGTGCCTTTTTATTAATATTTTATTATTATTTATTTTCATGTTACCTACAATTATTGGGATAAGCACACAACTTTAGATCACTCGGGACTTTTCTGGAATAGTGGATTCTTTCTCAGTATAGGACCAACGTATTCCACGCCTTTCGACTCCACTAGGCTGGGGCTGGTCCCGAGGCGAAGGGGCCATACTCTTTCCAGGGGATCCACCATCAGTGGTCTAGGTCGAGCATTTGAGAATTATAAGTCGACCCATTTATTGTTTATTGTCTATTTTTTTTTGTGCGCAATTACTATGTATATATATTTTTTACGACGTGCGCATTTTTTTTTTAACATATATATTTTTCTTTGATTTGATTTTTTCGATTTTTTTTATGATTTTTTTTTTTTTTTTTTTTTGGCGGTGACCCATAATTCAAAATGCAAAAACCGGTTGATGCGT
>CM028377.1:12853385-12943591 GCA_013146195.2 Codonopsis lanceolata
CCTTATTGGTTTTGGCTTAAAAGCTAAAACAAACACTATAAATTTAACTTATTAAAAGTCAAAAGCCAAAAGCTCTAAAGTCACAACAAACAAGCACTAAGTGACTTGCTTCCCAACGCCCTTACAAATAAAAGTCTAGCTACAAATCCCAAAAGAACAACCTCTAGTTCGCAAGCAACCAAACACGAGTACGGCGAATCTAGTGAAACCGTCTCCTTGGCTCGGATCTAAGGAAACAAAACAAACAAATAGGGTAAGTCGTAAAGACTTAGTAAGTTACCAAAAATGCATATTCATGTCATAGCATGACATTTATCACAATTATGGTACATGATCATCATATAGCACTTAGCACATTATTCACGTAAGTGCGTAAAATAAATCATACAAGTAGGATATGATATAGTCACGGCCGCTACGTAGCTCCTGCAACAAACTTTGTTAAATGATTCGGTGCCATCGGCGTTTTTGTGAATTCATCGACTCATACCAAGAACCTACTCGGGTGTAAATAGCAAAGCCAATGGGCGCACGTATTGATGCGGCGAAGGGGCTACTTCCCCTGCGGCCCACGGTGGAGGCGTGCGAGGTCAGTGCGGCGATCCATAGCGAGCAGCGAATCTCACGATTCGTGAAGGATGCATCGTCCTACCGATGTAATAAACAAACCAAATAATGCTAGCTGGACTCAATGTGATGCACAAGTAGATATTTACTCGTCATAAACAAATAAGGATCGAATTCGACAAGAGCGAACTCATCCGACCAAGTAGGTTATTAATCTCTACATAAATCATGTCAAGGCAATTAATTGCTCAAAACCAATCATTCATAACAACTTGTTTGCAACAATTAGGCTAAACTTTATATTTGAGTAAACCCAATCAAACGGTGTCCAAAATTCGTAGGGATTGAAATTAGTGTTCAACATGTTCAAATCTTCCCTAGAGTCGACTCCGTTGAGTCTTTACTATAAATTCCCAATTTTGGAGAAATTGAAGCTATGTACTTCATAACTCAACCTAGGCCATTATAAGTTCTACTAGGTTACAAATTCACCAAGGCATTGAAATGTGATTCATATTCATCACAGGGTCCAATTTTGATGATAGAACACACAACAAAATATCAACATATCATGTAGGCTCAAATTAGGGCATTCTCATGTAACACTTCTTCAAGCAACACATAAAATAAGTATTTCTAGCATGCTCATAATCTTAAATAAACATGATGAAAGAGTATTAAAATCTTTGATAGACAAGAAATCATCCTATACATGCTTCTAGCAAGCTCATACTTTCAAAACACAAGATGAAGGCATAAGAAGCATATATGTGTCCTCATTGACCTCATACATCATAAGCTTTGTTTCCTTAGGGTAAATGAGAACTAAAACACAGAAGAAGAGAAGTAACTTACATGTATTCTACACCCAAGAAAGCAAATAGAAAGATTAATCGGTTGGAAATGATCTACTCTTCAAGCTCTTCACTTCTATGGAGGTGGCTTGAGCAATGGAAGAAGGAATGAAGAAGGACCAAGAAGAAAGCTTCAAGAAGCCATGGGAGATCCTTGAGGGAGATAAATCCCGTTTTTAGAGAGTGAGGGAGAGAAATGAGGGTCAAACTCTTCAGATGTGGTGTATATTGAGTTTAAAACATAGTGGGACAAGTGTCAATACAATGTGGTCTCTTAAAATCTGATTTTTGTGGCTTGATTGATCACTAAAGCACTCCTTAATCCACTTATAAAACTTGTTAATGATGTTAGGACACAAGTAATGAGGGTTAGGGAGGTTAAGGTGGGGTTTAGAAAGGGTTTTGGATAAGGGTTTAGTTGTAAAAATCGTAAGGCAGCAAAACAGGTAAAACCAGAATCGGGGGACCTTGCGGACGCATGGTCCCCAAGCATTCGACCGCATCCTCTCTGGCTTCCCAACTTGCAATTTTCTGGTTATCTTGCGGGCGAGAGGTCATTCCACCTTGCGAGGGCAAGCCCGGCAGACCCAAAATGGCTCAAAATTCAACCTTAAAGACCCCCAAACACTTAGCCAAATCAATGGGGTTTCAAACCCCAACAAAAATGAGTTTAAAACTCAACACAAGCAACCTCAAACAACACCCGAACAATCCGAATGAAGTAGGGAAAGAAAGAGAACTAAACAAGCAATTCAACCGGCGATTCAACAAGCATGCAAACATGATTATAAACATGTTAAGAGCATCATGAATGACTTATAAATGATTCTAAAATATATATATACTAAGTAAACATGGTCACATTCAACAAGAATGCATGAAGGCAAGCACACAATGCTCATGCAAGAATCCGGGGTGTTACACTCTCCCCTCCTTTAGGAATTTTGTCCCTAAATTTCTACCAAGTCCATCAAACAAATGTGGATGCTTCTCGCCCATCTTCGCTTCCGTTTCCCAAGTCGCTTCCTCAATGTTGTGATTCCTCCAAAGGACTTTGACTAAGAGAATCCTCTAGGTTCGTAGCACTTGCTCTTTGGTATCCAAAATCCTCACGGGCTTTTCAACATAAGACATATTCGGCTCAAAGGTTATCTCCTCATATTCAAGTACATGGGACTCATCTTTCAAATACTTTCGCAACATGGAAACATGGAAGACATTATGAATCTCCGAAAGTGAAGGTGGTAACGCAACTCGATAAGCGAAAGACCCAACTTTCTCAAGAATCTCAAATGGGCCAATGTACCTCGGTGTAAGCTTCCCTTTCTTGCCGAATCTCTTCATACCCCTTCTTGGTGACACCTTCAAGAATACGTAATCTCCCACTTGGAACTCAAGATCCCGTCTACGATTATCTGCGTAACTCTTTTGTCGACTTTGAGCGGTGCACAATCTATCTCTAATCAACTTCACGCTCTCAACCGACTGTTGCACTAACTCGGAACCCCAAAGTTTTGCCTCTCCAACTTCGTCCCAACAAATTGGTGATCTACACTTACGCCCATACAATGCTTCATACGGCGCCATCTTAATACTTGACTGATAGCTGTTATTATACGCAAACTCGGCTAAAGGTAAGTGAGAATCCCAGCTTCCTTTAAAATCCACGGAACGAGCTCGAAGCATGTCCTCCAAAATATGAATCAACCGCTCAGACTGACCATCTGTTTGAGGATGAAAAGTTGTACTAAATTTCAAATTGTTCCCAAAGCCTCTACGCGATCGCCAAAATCTGGATGTGAACCTCGGATCTCTATCGGACACAATGCTCACTGGAACGCCATGAAGTCTCACTATCTCCTGGATGTACAAGGCTGCCAATTGAGTCAACGAATAAGTGATCGCAATCGGGATAAAGTGTGCAGACTTAGTCAATCTGCCAACTATAACCCAAACTGCATTAAATCCTCTCCGCGTGCACGGCAACCCCGTCACAAAATCCATAGTAATAAACTCCCATTTCCATTCGGGAATCTCAAATGGTTGTAGAAATCCCGCAGGCCTTTGATGTTCAGCTTTAACCTGTTGGAAAGTCAAACATCTTGACACATACTCCGCAATTTCCCTCTTCATGCCTTTCCACCAAAATTGTCTTTTCAAATCTAAGTATATCTTCGTGCTCCCCGGGTGAATGGTGTATCTCGTTTTATGAAGCCTCATCAAGAACTTGCCTCTTCAATTCATCATTAGTAGGAACACAAATTCTTCCTCGAAACGTCAAAGTACCCTCACTATTAATCACAAAATCAGGTGATACATTTTCAGCCAACCCATCAATAATTTTCTTCAATTCCGGATCATTCCCTTGCGCTTCTTTAATTTTCCCAAATAAAACTGGCGTAGCACGAACATTTGCAAAAATTACACCTCTATCATAAATGCTAGGACCCCAATCTCGCAAGTCTTCCAACATTTTCCATTATCTAACAATCATACAAGACATGCGAACTTTCCTACTCAAGGCATCCGCTACTACATTTGCCTTCCCCGGATGATACAAGATAGTACAATCATGATCCTTTAATTTTTCCATCCATCTCCTTTGCCTCATGTTCAACTCTTTTTGAGAAAACAAATACTTCAAGGTTTTGTGGTCGGTGAAAATCTCAAACTTAGCCCCATACAAGTAATTCTTCCATTTATGCAACGCAAAAATAATTGCAGCCAACTCTAAATCGTGTGTCGGGTAATTCTGTTCATGAATAGACAACTTCCTCGACGCATAGGCGATAACTCTTCCGTTTTGCATCAGCACACAACCCAAACCTTCCTTAGAAGCATCGCTATAAATCACAAAATTATCTCCTCCATTAAGCAAAGTCAAATAGGTGCCATCGTCAACCGCTTCTTAAGCTCTTGGAAACTAGCCTCACATTTCTCGCTCCAAACAAATGGCATATTCTTTTGTGTCAATCTAGTCATAGGAGTCACAATCCGAGAAAATCCCTCAATAAATCTTCGATAATAACCCGCTAGACCCAAGAAACTTCGAACCTCGGTAACTGAACTAGGTCTCTTCCAATTCATCACCGCTTCAACCTTAGAAGGATCAACAACTATCCCGGTGCTAGAAACTATATGCGCCAAAAATGATACTTCCTCAAGCGAAAAGGCACATTTACTAAACTTCGCATAAAGCCGTTTCTCCTGAAGAATAGACAAGACAATTCTCAAGTGTTTCTCATGCTCCTCCTGGGATTTCGAATACGATATCAATAAAGACTACCACAAAACAATCAAGGTAGCTATGAAACACACGATTCATCAAATCCATAAACACCGCTGGTGCATTTGTTAACCCAAACGGCATCACTACAAATTCAAAGTACCCATATCTAGTGCGAAAAGCCGTCTTTGGATTGTCTTCCTCTCTAACTTCAATTGATAGTAACCCCATCTCAAATCAAGCTTAGAATACACAATCGACCCTTGCAATTGGTCAAAAAGATCATCAATGTGGGGTAGTGGATATTTATTCTTAATGGTCACCTTATTCAATTCTCGATAATCTATGCATAACCGCAAGGCGACACACTCGGTTTAACAAAGCCAATATCTAGGAGTTCTTGCAACTGAATTTTCAACTCCTTAAGCTCCGCGGGTGCCATCCTATACGGTGCCTTAGAAATTGGTGAAGTCCCCGAAATAAGCTCAATACAAAATTCTATCTCTCTATCGGGTGGCATAACATGGTCGGTAGAAAATACATCGGGAAACTCACATACTACCGAAACCTCTTCTAGTTTCGGTGAAGACTTCTTCTTATCAACAACGCATGCAAGATAACCCGTACACCCTTGTGACAATAACTCTCTAGCCCTTAGAGCAGAAATAAAATGCAAGCCACTCGATGCATGATCACCCACAAATGTAAATTCAGGCACACCCGGCATAGAAAAAGTAACCCGCTTTTTATTGCAGTCAACTAAAGCATGATAAGCACATAACCAGTCCATACCGAGAATCACATCAAAATCACGTATAGGTAGAACTACCAAGTCCACATGCAAAGTGTGGTCACCCACCAATACATCACAAGATTTAAACACTTCGGATGCGAGCATATATTCCCCAAGCGGGGTAGACACTTCAAGAAAATATGGCAAAGGTTGAGGCAACACACATAAATTCTCAACAAAGTGCGAAGCAACATAAGAATGTGAAGACCCTGGATCTATGAGAACTCGAGCCTTATGATCAAATATAGAAAGAGTACCTCCTATCACTGCCGTAGACCCCTGAACCTCGTGCTGATCAAGTGCAAACGCACGGCCCTACACCTTAGGTTTACCATCCCCATCTCTCTTAGCCCCAGACTGCTGACCGGCGCTACCCGACTGATTAGCCTTAAGCTTTGGACAATCTTTCCTCAAGTGAGTTCCGTCACCACAATAGTAACACTTCCCAGTCTTTCCCCAACACCTATCAGCTGTGTGTCCAGGCTTCTGACAGAATGAGCAAATCATAGTCTCGTTACGCGATCCTTGCTGCCCATGAGTAGAAGAAGTGTTGTTGCCCTGCTTCCTTGACTGTGGCCTACTTTGGCCTCCACCTCTCCTATCTCTGTTACCTTGGTATCCCCTCCTATTACCTGAATTATTCCCTTGATTAGCATTCTGAGTAGACTGTCATGCATTACCTGAATTATTCTTGCTTCGGTGGTCGTCAATATCCTGCTCCACCTCATAAGCTCGATCAACTCCACTCCGATAATCAGTGAGCTTAAGTGCTAAAATATGCTTCCTAAATTCAGTCCTTAACCCCTTAACAAACTTATGTGTTCTCCGTGCTTCAGTAGGAATCAAATACGTGCAATAACGGCTCAACTCGGTAAACTTTGCGGAGTACTTCGCTTCAGTCATGCTACCCTGCTCAAGATCATAAAATTCTTTCTCCCTCTTGTTGCGAACCACATCCGGCACATACTCATTTTTAAACTCCCTTTGAAAATTAGCCCAAGTGATTGGGACTTGTTGCATTTCCCAACTTTCCTTCAACACATTCCACCAATGCTCGGCGACTCCCTTGAACTTAAATGTCGCTAGCATGACTCTCTCCTCATTGGTGCATCCCAACATAGATAGTAGTTTGCTCATCTCCTCCATCCATAACTCAGCCTCCCTAGGTTTCGGCTCCCCAAGAAATGCACTAGGCTTCAACTTAAGAAATCTCTCTAAAAGAGTGGTGTCATTCCTCGATCTCGGTGGTGGTACAACTTCCTATTGTCGAGGTGGTGGTGGTGGTGCTCCCTCAACTTGACCTCCCTGGCCTGCCCCTGCCAGAAAAGCCATCAATCTACGATGTAACTCTGCCATATCCGGACCCACCGGATTCTGTGGCGGTGGTACCTCAGCCTCAGGCTCGGCCGGACCTCTCCTGGGCCTACCTCTACCACGGCCATTGCGATCCCTAGGATTCTCCATCGAACCCCTACAAGAATTCACTCGACGTTAGAATCAACACACAAATAACCAACCCACCTACGCCATGGAACCTATCCTGGCCGACAGCTAACCGATAGCTCTGATACCAAGTGTGACAGCCCGACCCGGACCCCAATGCGAGATCCCAAGTCATGCCGTCCAAGTAAGCAAGAATACAAGCATGCGCAAGTAGGATTATAAAGTTCATGTGGCACAACATTGCATACAAATAACAACTCGGCTACACTTGGCCGGAAAATAACTTAAAATAAATAAGTCATCGGAGACGTTACAGCCAGAACCCAACAACTACTCCTACAATTATAACATATGCATATAATATCCTCAATGGCCACAACATGCTGGAGACAACAACAATAATAATATTTTAAAAGAGCTTAAGCGGAAGGAACTGTAGTGAACCAATAACATATAAACAAGCTTGACATATAAGTCATCATACAAAAGATTATAAGTATCAAGTAATTAAGTTTACTACAACAACAAAATCCCAAGACAAGTCTAAGTGACTTGCTTACCAACGTCCTTGCCAAAACAAAAGTCTAGCAACAAATCCCAAAAGAACAACCTCTAGCTCGCAAGCAACCAAACGCGAGTACGTCGAATATAGCGAAAACCGTCTCCTTGGCTCGGATCTAAGGAAACAAAACAAACAAATAGGGTAAGTCGTAAAGATTTAGTAAGTTACTAAAAATTCATGTTCATGTTCATGACATTTATCACAATTATGGTACATGATCATCATATAGCACTTAGCACATTATTCACGTAAGTGCGTAAAATAAATCATACAAGTAGGATATGATATAGTCACAGCCGCTACGTAGCTCCTGCAACAAACTTTGTTAACTGATTCGTGCCATCGACGTTTTGTGAATTCATCGACTCATACCAAGAACCTACTCGGTGTAAATAGCAAGCCAATGGCGTACGTATTGATACGGCAAAGGGGCTACTTCCCCACTGCGGCCCACAGTGGAGGCGTGTGTGAGGTCCCAGGTGCGGCGATCCATAGCGAGCACGAATCTCACGATTCGTGAAGGCGATGCATCGTCCCACCCTGACGTAATAAACAAACCAAATAATGCCAGCTGGACTCAATGTGATGCACAAGTAGATATTTACTCGTCATAAACAAATAAGGATCGAATTCGACAAGAGCGAACTCATCCGACCAAGTAGGTTATTAATCTCTACATAAATCATGTCAAGGCTATTAATTGCTCAAAACCAATCATTCATAACAACTTGTTTGCAACAATTAGGCTAAACTTTATATATGAGTAAACCCAATCAAACGTTGTCCAAACTTCGTAGGGATTGAAATTAGTGTTCCACATGTTCAAATCTTCCCTAGAGTCGACTCCGTTGAGTCTTTACTATAAATTCCCAATTTTGGAGAAATTGAAGCTATGTGCTTCATAACCCAACCTAGGCCATTATAAGTTCTACTAGGTTACAAATTCACCAAGGCATTGCAATGTGATTCATATTCATCGTAGGGTCTAGTTTTGAGGATAGAACACATAACAACATATCAACATATCATGTAGGCTCAAATTAGGGCATTCTCATGTAACACTTCTTCAAGCAACACATAAAATAAGTATTTCTAGCATGCTCATAATCTTAAATAAACAAGATGAAAGAGTATTACAATCTTTGATAGACAAGAAATCATCCTATACATGCTTCTAGCAAGCTCATACTTTCAAAACACAAGATGAAGGCATAAGAAGCATATATGTGTCCTCATTGACCTCATACATCATAAGCTTTGTTTCCTTAGGGTCAATGAGAACTAAAACAAAGAAGAAGAGAAGTAACTTACATGTATTCTGTAACGACCCGACCCGAACTCCAATGCGAAGTCCCAAGGTCTTGCCGTCAAGACAAGCTAGAAGACGGACAAGCACCCGCTAAGCATAATGGTGCGAGTCAAAGGATGAGCCATCAAGCTCGAACAGGAAGGTAAAGCCATAAGGGCAATAAGGAATAATAAAAATCAAGACCTACGGAAGGGAATCATAAGTGGGACCAAAGCCTAAAATTAAAAACCAAGGAATACAAGGCTGAGAGATAACTATCTCTCGAGAATTCTACGACGCGCGTGACGCTACATTGCGCACGGGCAACAAACCATCGGCAAAACTAAGGCCGGCGAATCAACAAAATACCAACCTGATAAACAACCACTCAACGGCTACAACATGCCGGAGGGACAAATCAACTAAACAAATAAGATATTTCAATACTAACAACTAAACCCAAGTCTCTCGACTATCATCGTCGGAGATGACAATACCAACAATACTAGAATGAGTGAGCTAAAGCATGCTCGAAATAATAAGGGAATAACTCCTAAAAGATACAACAGCTCGACCAAGCAAGTCGGCTCCCAAAATAATACGATAACAAGATACTAACATAATCTACCCAAGTAAAGTCTACATAACTTTACATTCGTGTCTCACAAATACATAATAACATAATAATAATAAATCCAAGCTTAAAGCCCGGAAGACCACCTTCTAGGAATCACTATCCGAAGCCGCCATGCGTACTAACGAGATCACTGCACACACTAAGGAAAACAAACACACAGAGTGAGTCATAATGACCCAGTAAGTTACTAAATGCAATAGTATGGCATATCATGTCATGGCATGGCATAATGCACAAACATATATAAAAATCATGGTATCATACTAGTATACCGACAATAAACATGTACTTAGGTATCAAGCACATAATCTCACATAAGCTACATAGCATATTATCTTTCACATAAATGCTCATACGTAAACACGTAGAACTAGAATTTGGGCCCCGCCCTCAATATTCAAACCATGGGCCCAACCCTCAAATGATCATAATCTGGGTTTCAATCCTCAAATGGTCACAATTCATCAGTTTTCTTAATGAGTACCTCGTTACATTCATCCAACCTAGGATGAGAAATGGGAGCTCGATATCAGGATAGGTGGCGCTAATACGAGACCACATCCCACTATTGGCCAAATAGTGAGGAGAAAGGGTACCAATGCGGCGAGTCATAACGAATGTTTCCAAAGGCTATGAATCGTCCCATTGCCGACAAAACGACCAAGACGCCAGCTGGACTCAAATCAAGATGATCAAGTAGATATTTACTTGAATAAACCAATAAGGACCAAGTCCATCACGAAAAGACTCATCAAATCAAGTAGGTCATAATGCTCTACAAAACCCAATAAACAATGCACATAAATGTACACACTTAATATGTTCAACTAACTTGTAAGTTTAGTTCAAGAACCACACATTGAGGTATTCATAATCCTCAAGTCATCACCAATTCAAGTATAGCTTATAAGCTCAATAAATCACAACGTGAGGTCTACTATAGTCCTCTACTCAAAATTAAATCAAAGACTATTATTTTAGTCTAAGAACAATCATAAATCAAGACTTAGCATTTTAGCTTCACTTAAAGGTACACCGGACTCAACCATAGTCTCAACCGTCATATATACTCGACTTCTCAAAACCAATCTCAAGGGTACCAAAACTAACCCGTAGTCAAAACCCCGTAAGTGCTTTCATGTGCACGCGACCAAATTCCCTAAAAGAGAACTCGTTCAAATAATCATTTCTTAAAGGCATACGAGATCATAGGTTGGTCTCTAATGCTCTGTGCTCTAACGAGCACGCTCTAAACATACTCCCAATAGGTCTCTATAACATGAGTGTCTCAATTCGACACCGAATGAGATACTCGGGTACGCACAAACATAACTAAGCAAGACCCGAACATCGTAGGGTTTCAACCCAAAGCTCATTATTATATTATTGACTTTACAACGACTCCGTTGAGTCTTAATTCTACATTTCATTCTTTATGGGTTTCATAAATCCACAATTTAACACTCTATTCAAACATACAATAAAATCCCAAAATTCATTCGGGCTTGATTCCCAAGCCTAACAACCCAAGAACTCATTATAATCGTAGTAAAACGAAACCCAAATGTCGTAGGATTTCAACCCGAGTTCATTATCACATTATTGAACTTATTTCGACTCCGTTGAGTCTAAATACTAAGTTTCATTCTTAAACATTTCATCAATCTCAACATTAACACCCACTTCAAATAACAACAATTTCTCCAATAATTCGGGCTTGATTCTCAAGCCTAAAATTCATAACAACACCCAACATAAATCATAACTCATTTTATAAATCACATAATTTCAATTAAATGATCCTACTCATGATATCTAGTGAGTTCATACATCCAAAGCCCCAATCATAGGCATATTTCCACAATAAACCCAAATAAGATGTAAACATGATTTCTAGCATGCTCACAATCATAGAGACACGAGATTAAGAGTAACAATATACTACAACAATCATAGAAGTCATCCTACATATGCTCTTAACAAGTTCATATGCTCAAATAACAAGTTAAAAGTCACACAAAGCAAGTATGTGTACTCATTGACCTCAAATAGCATAGAGTTTGTTTTCCTTAGGATCAATGAGTACAAAATCAAAGAGAGAAGAAGTAACTTACCTTCAAACCCCAATCGAGAAAGAAAAGCGAGAAAGTAATCGGTTGGAAGTAATCTACTCGTCGAGCTCTTCGATTCTATGGCTAGGGCTTGAGTAATGAAAAAGAGGAACCATGGAAGGTCAAGAAGGACCCTCAAGAACTCATGGAGGAACTATGAGAGAAGCCATTCCCGTTTTTGGAGAGTGAGGGTGAGAAATGAGAGTCAAACTCTCAGATTGTGGCTTATATTGGGTTAAAAATTGAGGGGGACAAGTGTCACCACATTATGGTTGATAAAAATCTGATTTTGGGGGTTGTTTAATCCACTAAATATCTCATTAATCCATTCTTAAAACATGTTACTATTGTTAGGACATAAGTAATGAGGGTTAGGGAGGTTTAGGTAGGGTTTAGAAAGGGTTTTGGATAGGGGTTTAGGTGTAAAAATCGTAAAGCAGCAAAACAGGCAAAACCAGAATCGGGGGACCTAGCGGTCGCATGGTCCCCTACCCCTTGCGACCGCATCCTCCCTGGATGCTCAACATGTGATTTTCCGGTTACCTTGCGGGGGCAAGGTCATTCCACCTTGCGAGTGCAAGCCCGGCAGACCCAAAATGGCTCAAAATACAACCTAAAAGACCCTCAAACACTTAACCAAAGCAATCAAGGTTCAAACCCCTTTAAAAGTTGGTCTAGAACTCCCACAAAACACTTACAACAACTCCCGAAACAACTCGGAACGAATCCGGGAAGAGGTGCAACAACGTGCAACCGAAACGACGAATGAACTAGCAATTAAACGTGCATCGAAAGGAGACTTTTAAGGCAAGTCTAAGGGCTAATATAGAATCTTGAATACTTCTAGAAAGTTGAATAACAACTAGGGAAATAAGAACTCCAAAGGAGAAACGATTACGCGACTCGATCCCCGAACTACGCGATAGAGACGAACGCTATCTCCAAAGCTTCCAAATCATCGATAGACTAAAGGAAAACCTCCAACTTGAAGTCTAATACATCTAAACATGTTAATAAACCTTCATATAGAGGTCTAGGACCAAACCGAGGTCACAAACACAAAATGCAAGCAAACTCTCAATCGCGTCGCATTCCGACTATCGTCGAGTCACGACTTGTGATTTTAGCAAGTCAACAACTATATGGCATCTCTTAATAGTGTTTTGGTCTTAATGTGGTCTCTTATACACATCTAGACCCTCTCGCAAACCAAACATACAGTTGACAAAGGAAGAAGTGCAAGTATGGCACGCAAACCGAGCTAACCAAGGAGCGGGGTGTTACATATTCTACACCCAAGAAAGCAAATGGAAAGATTAATCGGTTGGAAATGATCTACTCTTCAAGCTCTTCACTTCTATGGAGGTGGCTTGAGCAATGGAAGAAGGAATGAAGAAGGACCAAGAAGAAAGCTTCAAGAAGCCATGGGAGAGCCTTGAGGGAGATAAATCCCGTTTTTGGAGAGTGAGGGAGAGAAATGAGGGTCAAACTCTTCAGATGTGGTGTATATTGAGTTTAAAACATAGTGGGACAAGTGTCAATACAATGTGGTCTCTTAAAATCTGATTTTTGTGGCTTGATTGATCACTAAAGCACTTTTTAATCCACTTTTAAAACTTGTTAATGATGTTAGGGCACAAGTAATGAGGGTTAGGGAGGTTTAGGTGGGGTTTAGAAAGGGTTTTGGATAGGGGTTTAGGTGTAAAAATCGTAAGGCAGCAAAACAGGCAAAACCAGAATCGGGGGACCTTGCGGTCGAATGGTCCCCAAGGCTTGCGACCGCATCCTCTCTGGCTTCCCAACTTGCAATTTTCTGGTTATCTTGCGGGGACAAGGTCATTCCACCTTGCGAGGGCAAGCCCGATAGACCCAAAATGGCTCAAAATTCAACCTAAAAGACCCCCAAACACTTAGCCAAATCAATGGGGTTTCACACCCCAACAAAAATGAGTTTAAAACTCAACACAAACACCCTCAAACAATACCCGAACAATCCAAACGAAGGAGGGAAAGAAAAAGAACTAAACAAGCAATTCAACCGGCGATTCAACAAGCATGCAAACATGATTATAAACATGTTAAGAGCATCATGAATGACTTATAAATGATTCTAAAACATATATAGACTAAGTAAACATGCTCACGTTCAACAAGAATGCATGAAGGCAAGCACACAATGCTCATGCAAGAATTCGGGGTGTTACAGAGACACATAAGAAGATACTTTGGGTGATTATTTATATGATGTTTATATTGCAAGGCTATCAATCTAAAGAACAAGTTGTTTATGCTTTATTTCAAATCATTTGTTTCTTGTAATAGTTTTACTTAATAAGAGCATGATTTGAGAAAAAAAAACATTGGTGAAGGCACTTACAGATGAATTAAAAAAGACGTGCGAGCGACCACATACTTGTTATGATGAGCCCAAATTATCGTGTGGCTAGTTTCCATATGTTGATCAAACGTAGTTGTGTCGGCTGTTCTGCCATGTTTAATTAATAAAAATAATATTGAATTAAAGACTACGTTGAGTTTATTGGATCTAAATATCTAAACGCTTACAACAGATATAAAGTTAACCACTTTTTTGTTTTAGTTTAGCTTATACATTTCTTTTGACATGTCACATGGTATCAACAAAAAAAAGGTAACAACATAATCAA
Source organism: Codonopsis lanceolata (assembly GCA_013146195.2). Taxonomy (NCBI): domain Eukaryota; kingdom Viridiplantae; phylum Streptophyta; class Magnoliopsida; order Asterales; family Campanulaceae; genus Codonopsis; species Codonopsis lanceolata. The sequence goes on from CM028377.1 coordinate 12,867,533, forward strand.
GTCATCTTAACTACTCCCTCTTTTAAGGGTAAAGAGTCCACTTTATTATTTTGAAATGTTTCACGTTAAGAGTCTACTTTCAAAAATCATATCTATAAATTCCATAACATTTCAACATTACCCTTCACATTTTATATTAACATATGGATTATATACAAGAGTTAATAAAGTGGTGTCAAACATTCTATCTATACGATCAACTATATAAGATCTCCTTAACCCATATTAAAATTAAAATTTGAGTTTATCACCATGTGTTTAAATTTAAAGAAAAATAGTAAATAAATAATACTCATTCCATTTTGAGTAAAAAGCTAATGTTTAAAAAGTATAAATAATTTTAGTTGATATATAAGTATATATACCTTGAATCGGTAATAAATTACAAAAAAATTTGAGCTAAAGCAAAATGCTTACATCATATTTGAAGGTTGGTGTTCAAGGGTTATGATGATTATAGGGATAAGATCTCAATAAAGACTGTTTAAACGAAACATCCATAAATGGAATAGTCAACTAATTGTTCACAAAGGTAGTATATTAGAAGAATAGCTGATGTTGAAATATGAGAGGGACAAAGAGAGAGAGAGAGAGAGAGAGAGAGAGAGAGAGATAGAGATGTTATTATACATGAGATAATATTTGTTTACGTTAAAATTTTGATCTTTGAAAACTTATTTTGGCAGTTACACATCACAGAGAAATGATTTTAAGAATGCAATGCGGAAAAAAAGAATATTTCTAAAAACTAAAATTTTGAAGTGAATATGACTGAATTGAAACAAAGTTTGAAATTTTGTTATAGGAGTGAAAGGGTGATTTTATCTAAATAATTAAATGATGAAATATTGATTAAAAAGATTTAATAATATCAATACTTAATTAGATGTTAACCACTTAGGTTTGAATAGTGTTATGTGATATCCGTTGTTTGTGTAGTAAATAGAACTTTTAATATTATAAACTTCTTTACAAATTCGTCGTTATACAATGAATTCAACCACATTTAAAATATTTCCATCTGTGTATTTCTCTATTCGCTCATTGCACGTCTAGATGATTCCACGTACACGCCAAGTTTAAATTTCAAACATTTTTTTGATTTATTGGGTAAATCTCATATTCAAGAGGAGGCAAGTAACATTTAATGACTAGAAATTAAATCACCAAATAAAGTTAAATGTATGAATCTATCTCTTAAACATGACAAAAATAAATGAGTCCACCAACTTTCATTTATTACCCTGAATACTTTAGGTGTTCGTTTTGTCATTTTGCCAATGGAAAATGCATATAAAAAGGCTAATTGACAAAGATATAAGAACATACAATTCTATTTCTATCTATTTCTCCTTCTTTAGTAAAGTAAAACTTAATAATCTATTCGTATTCATGACATTTCACCATTTGATTTTAGTAATCTTACTTTTGTTTTAGTGAAATGCCATGAATAACGAATAAATTTTTGATAGTTTTCAACACTCTTACCAATTTTTTAATGTTAAAGTCTCGCACGTGAATTGCTACAAAACATTGTAATATGATCGTGTTCATGTCATTTCGTCATTCAATTTAAAAAGAAGCAATACAATTCTATTTCTATCTATTTCTCCTTCTTTAGTAAAGTAAAACTTAATAATCTATTCATATTCATGACATTTCACCATTTGATTTTAGTAATCTTACTTTTGTTTTAGTGAAATGCCATGAATAACAAATAAGTTTTTGATAGTTTTCAACACTCTTACCAATTTTTTAATGTTAAAGTCTCGCACGTGAATTGCTACAAAACATTGTAATATGATTGTGTTCATGTCATTTCGTCATTCAATTTAAAAAGAAGCAATGATTTGATTGATGAAATGACATGAATAACGATTAGTTTGTACAATGTTTTAACCTTCTTAGTAGATTGAAGATCCTCAATCCATAAGATATCCATATGAGGTTCTTCAATCTCACGGTGACGCAAAAAAAAAAAAAAACATGATTTCGAGTTGATTCAAGAAATTAGGGTTGGCGTGTCAAAGGTGCGATTTTAATTTTTTCCAACAACATATATATGTTTCTGGTGTATTTCATGTAACTAGGGAATGATACGATCATTGTTCACCTATTATTAACGTACGAAGAGAAAAAGTATACCAAGTAGATTAACTATGAATAGTTTATTCTTTATTTTTTAAAATAATATTTACTTATGTTCCCCTAAAATTAGCTTTTTTCTGAATCTTATTTTTTATTTTTCATTATTTGTCATTTATTAGATTGAGAGTTTGAAATTTAAATCTTTCCTTATTTATGACATAAATTTCAGTAGATATAAAAAAGAGATGTTCTGTTCTTGTGCATATTGACTTCAAAATATGATACGAAATATGAATCTTAATTGACTGTTAGGTTTAGTTTAGTGAAGATGGTAAAACTATGTAAAAAAAAACACAGAGTTCCATAAGAAGGCCACCCTTATTAGATATATATAAAATCTAATCTTTTCTTTTACATTCATCCAATTTCAATTTTCAATTAAGCAAATTTACAACTACACTGAACAAAATAATGGAAATAATCTTGTTTTTCCAATCACCATGCGTAAATCTATATCATGATAGTAAACCTTTGGCGTTATTATTAGAGACACATAAGAAGATGGTTTGGGTGATTATTTATATGATGTTTAGATTGCAAGGCTATCAATCTGTGACAGCCCGACCCGGACCCCAATACGAGATCCCGAGTCGTGCCGTCCAAATAGGCAAGATACAAGCATGCGCAAGTAGGATTATAAAATTCATGTGGCGCAACATCGCATACAGATAACAACTCGACTACACTTGGCAGGAAAATAACTTAAAATAAACAAGTCATCGGCGACGTTACAACCGGAACCCAACAACTACTCCTACAATTTTAACACATGCTTATAATAACCTCAACGGCCACAACATGCCGGAGACAACAACAACAATAATATTTAAAAGAGTTTTAGCGGAAGAAATTGTAGTGAACCATTAACATATAAACGAGCTCAAAAGATTATAAGTATCAAGTCATTAAGTTTACTACAACAACAAAAATCCCAAAGTCAAGTCTAGATGACTTGCTTCCCAACGTCCTTGCCAAAATAAAAGTCTAGCTACACAACCCTAAAGAAAAACCTTCTAGCTCACAACAACCAACGCGGGTAAGGCGAATCTAGCGTGAACCGTCTCCTCGGCTCGGATCTAAGGAAAACAAAACAAACAAATAGGGTAAGTCGAAAGACTTAGTAAGTTACTAAAAATGCATGTTCATGTTATAGAATGACATTTATCACAATGATGGCTCATGTTCTTCACATAGCACTTAGCACATTATTCGCATAAGTGCAGAAAATAAATCATACAAGTAGGATATGATATAGGCACAGCCGCTTCGTAGCTCCTGCAAAAAGAGTTTGTTAACCCAATATCGTGACTACGATGCTCGTGACTTCGCATCGATATACCGAACTCCGCCGGCTAATAGCAGCCTGTGACGCACATATTGTTACGGCAAAGGGGCTACTTCCCCATTGCGGCCTACAATGGAGGGGTGTGTGAGGTCCCAGGTACGGTGATCCATAGCGAGCACGAATCTCTCAATTCGTGAAGGCTATGCATCGTCCTACCCTGACATAAAAATCAAACCAAATAGTGCCAGCTGGACATAATGCAATGCACAAGTAGATATTTACTCGTCAAGACCAAATAATGATCAAATTCGACAAGAGCGAACTCGACCGACCAAGTAGGGTATTAATCTCTACAATAAATCATGTCAAGGCAATTAATTGCTCATAACCAAATAATCACAACGGGTTCAAATGCACATAATTAAGCTCAACCAAAAAGACCCCCAAAAAGTCCCCCCACCCTTGCGACCTCATCCTACCTGGATGCTCAACACTCCAATTTCTGTCTACCTTGCGGGGGCAAGGTCATTCCACCTTGCGAGGGCAAGCCCGGCAGAACCAAAATGGCTCAAAACTCAACCTAAAAGACCCCCAAACACTTAGCCAAATCAAGGGGGTTTCAAACCCCAATAAAAATGAGTTTAAAGCTCATCACAAACACCCTCAAACAACACCCGAACAATCCAAACGAAGGATGGAAAGAAGAAGAACTAAACAAGCAATCGAACCGGCGATTCAACAAGCATGCAAACATGATTCTAAACATGTTAAGAGCTTCATGAATGACTTATAAATGATTCTAAATCATATATAGACTAAGTAAACATGCTCACAATCAACAAGAAAACATGAAGGCAAGCATACAATGATCATGCAAGAATCCGGGGTGTTACACTCTCCCCTCCTTTAGGAATTTAGTCCCTAAATTCTTACCAAGTTCATCAAACAAATGTGGATGCTTCTCGCGCATCTCCGCTTCCGTTTCCCAAGTCGCTTCCTTAATGTTGTGGTTTCGCCAAAGGACTTTAACTAAGGGAATTCTTTTGGTTCGTAGCACTTGCTCTTTGGTGTCCAAAATCTTCACGAGCTTTTCAACATAAGACATATCCGGCTCATCTTTCAAATACTTCCGCAACATGGAAACATGGAAGACATTATGTGTAACAGCCTGACCCGGACTCCAATGCGAAATCCCAAGGTCGTGCCGTCAAGACAAGCTAAAAGATGGACAAGTACCTGCTAAGCATCATGGTACGAGTCAAGAGTTGAGCCATAAAGCTCAAAACAGGAATGTATGGCCATAACGGCGATACGGAACAATAAAAATCAACACCTGCGGAAGCGAATCATAAGTGGGACCAAAGCCTATAATTAAAACCAAGGAATACAAGGCTGAGAGATAACTATCTCTCGACAAATCTACGACTCGCGTGACGCAACATTGCGCACGGGCAACAAACCATCGGCAACCAAAGGCCGGCGAATTAACAAATACCAACCTGATAAACAACCACTCAACGACTATAACATACCGGAGGGACAAATCAACTTATGAATAAGAGATTAAACACTAACAACTAAACCAAAATCTCACGACTAAAGTTGACGGAGATAGAAATAACCACAATACAATACTAGAACATGCGAGCTAAAACCTTGCTCGGGAAGACAACGGAATAACTTCTAATTAACTACAATAGCTCGACCATACAAGTCGGCTCCCAAAATAAACGATAATAAAATACTAACATAACTACCCAAGTAAAGTTTACATAACTTTACATCCGTATCTCACAAGATAATAAATACAATAACAATAATAATAATAACTCCAAGCTATTGCCCGGAAGACCACCTGCTATCCAACAAGCACCCGAAGCTGCAACGCGCACTAACGAGCTTACTGCAAAACTAAGGAAAACAAACACACGAAATGAGTCATAATGACCCAGTAAGTTACTAAATGCAATTGTATGGCATAGCATGGCGTGGCATGGCATAATGCACAAGCATGTACAAAATCAAGGCATCTTAATAGTATACCAACAATAAATCATGTACAACCAGAATATGGGCCTAGTCCTTAATAATAAAACCATGGATCCAACCCTCAAATGATCACAACATGGGTCCAACCCTCAATGATCACAAATTTGCACTTAGCACGTTATTCACATAAGTGCGAGTATTAAACATCACAATAGGATATGTTATGGGCCCGGCCGCTACGTAGCTCCTGCAAGAAAAACACGGTTATACAATATCGTGACTACGATGCTCGTGTCTTCGCATCGATATACCGAACTCCGTCGGCTGATAGTAGCCTGTGTCGCACGTATTGTTACGGCAAAGGGGCTACTTCCCCATTGCGGCCTACAATGGAGGGGTGTGTGAGGTCCCATGTACGGCGATCCATAGCGAATACGAATCTGACGATTCGTATAGGCGATGTATCGTCCCACCCTAACATAAAAATCAAACCAAATAGTGCCAGCTGGACTTAATGCAATGCACAAGTAGATATTTACTCGTAAAGACCAAATAAGGATCAGATTCGACAAGAGCGAACCCGTCTGACCAAATTCTCAAGTATGTATTTACTCAATATAAACAAATAAGGAATGAATTCGACAAGAGCGAACTCATCCGACCAAATAGGTTATTATTCTCTATCATAAATCAAGTCAAGGCAAATACATTGCTCACAACCCATTAATCTTAAAAGATCTCAAGTCACCAATTTAAATCAAGAATAGTATAAACCCACCAAGAATCATATTATGAGGTCTATAATGGACCTCTACTAAAATCAAACCAAAGACTACACCGTAGTCATAACCCACAAGTACGTTCATGTGTAACCGATCAATTTTCCCCAAAAGTGAGAACTAACTCAATAATTATCTTTCAACCATACTCGAGACCATAGGTTGGCCTTTAATGTACCGTGCTCTCCCGAGCACGCTTCCAAATAAATCCCCTAATAAATCTATATAATATAAGTGTCTCAATTGGACACCAACCGAGATGCTCGGGTGCTCACCATCATGACCTACCAAAACCCGAACATCGTAGGAATTCATCCCAACGGTTATTAGCATGTTATTGAACTTAAAATGACTCCGTTGAGTCTTACTATTAAGTTTCATTATTACACATTCCATAAATCCCAACATTATCATCCTTTTCAATTTATGACAAATTCCAAAATAATTCGGGCTTGATTCCCAAGCCCCAAAATTCATAAAATCCTTAACAAAGGGATAACCCATTTCTCCCAACACACAACATCATCCAAATCATCCTACACATTAATACCCACTTTAATTAACAACAATTCCTCCAATAATCCGGGCTTGATTATCAAGCCCTAAAATTCATAAAACCCAACATAATCATACACCCATCTTATAATTCACATAATTTCAATTAAATGGTCATACACATGATACTAGTGAGATCACACATCCAAGGCCCCAAACTTAGGCATACCTTCATAATAAACCCAAATAGAATGTAAACATGATTTCTAGCATGCTCACAATCCTAGAAACATAAGATGAAGAGTGATAATATACTTCAACAATCATAGAAGTCATCCTACATATGCTCTTAACAAGTTCACATGCTCAAATCACAAGTTAAAAATCACACAAAGCAAGTATGTGTACTCATTGACCTCAAATAGCATAGAGTTAGTTTTCCTTAGGATCAATGAGTACAAAATCAAAGGGAGGAGAAGTAACTTACTTGTATTCTACACCAAAGAAAGCAAAGAAGAAAACTAATCGGTTGAAAATAATCTACTCTTCAAGCTCTACACTTCTTGTGGAGGTGGCTTGAGCAAATGGAGGAGGGATCAAGGAGGATGAAGAAGGTAGCTTCAAGAACTCAAGAGAACTCCATGGGAGAGGCTAACCACGTTTTTGGAGAGTGTAGGAGAAGAATGAGGGTCAAACTCATCAGATGTGGCTTATATTGGTTGAAAATCTGAGTGGGACAAGTGTCACAACCATGTGGTCCCTTAAAAATCTGATTTGGGCTTAATAATCCAACTAATGCACTCACTTAATCACACTTAAAACTTGTTAGAGATGTTAGGGTTTAGAAAAGGTTTGGATAGGGGTTTGGGTGTAAAAATCGTACAACAGCAAAACAGGGGAAAAATCCCGAAGGTGCAATCTGATGTTGAGGCGGGCGCCTCACTAAAGTCCAAGCGGGTGCCTGGGATACTGGGCCTTGGGTTGATTTTGCAATGCTCTCAGCTCTTGAGGCGGGCTAGTGATCAAAATTCGATGCGAGCGCCTCGTTTAGCCCTTGAACTAGGTCTAAACATGTCCTAAATGGTCCCAAACTTATGGGCAACCATTCTAAGGTCTAACCCAACTCAAAACAAGTCGGAAACACACCCAAACAACTCCCGAAACAACTCGGAGCGAAACCAGGAAGAGGTGCAACAACGTGCAACCGGAACGATGAATGAACTCGCAATCGAACGAGCAATGAAAGGAGACTTTTAAGGCAAGTCTAAGGGCTAATGAAGAAGCTTAAATACTTCAATAAAGTTGAATAACAACTAGGGAAATAAGAATTCCAAAGGAGAAACGATTACGCGACTCGATTCCCGAACTACGCGATAGAGACGAGCACTATCTCCAAAGCTTCCAAATCATCGTTAGACTTAAGGAACACCTCCAACTTGAAGTCTAATGCATCTAAACATGTTAATAAACCATCTTATAAAGGTCTAGGGCCAAACCGAGGTCACGAACACAAAACGCAAGCAAACCCTCAATCGCGTCGCATTCCGACTATCGTCGAGTCACGACTTGTGACTTTAGCAAGTCAATAACTATATGGAGTCTCTTAATAATGTTTTGGTCTTAATATGGTCTCTCATACACATCTAGACCCTCTCGTAAACCAAACATACAATCGACAAAGAAAGAAGTGCAAGTATAGCACGCAAACCGAGCTAACGAAGGAGCGGGGTGTCACATTATGAGTCTCCGAAAGTGAAGGTGGTAATGCGACTCGATAAGCGAAAGACCCAACTTTCTCAAGAATCTCAAATGGGCCAATGTACCTCGGTGTAAGCTTCCCTTTCTTGCCAAATCTCTTCGTACCCCTTCTTGGTGACACCTTCAATAACACGTAGTCTCCCACTTGGAACTCAAGATCCCGTCTATGATTATCCGCGTAACTCTTTTGTCGACTTTGAGCGGTGCGCAATCTCTCTCTAATCATCTTCACGCTCTCAACCGACTGTTGCACTAACTCAGAACCCTAAAGTTTCGCCTCTCCAACTTCGTCCCAACAAATTGGTGATCTACACTTACGCCCATACAAAGCTTCATACGGCACCATCTTAATACTCGATTGATAGCTGTTATTATACGCAAACTCGGCTAAAGCTAAGTGAGAATCCCAGCTTCCTTTAAAATCCACGGCACAAGCTCGCAGCATATCCTCCAAAATCTGAATCAATCGCTCGGACTGACCATCCGTTTGTGGATGAAAAGCTGTACTAAATTTCAAATCCGTTCCCAAAGCCTCCTGCAACGACCTCCAAAATATAGATGTAAACCTCGAATCTCTATCAGACACAATACTAACAGGTACGCCATGAAGTCTCACGATCTCCTGAATGTACAAGGCTGCTAACTGAGTCAATGAATAATTGATCGCGATCGGAATAAAGTGTGCAGACTTAGTCAATCTGTCAACTATAACCCAAACTGCATTAAATCCTCTCCGCGTGCGCGGTAACCCCGTTACAAAATCCATAGTAATAAACTCCCTTTTCCATTCAGGAATCTCAAGTGGTTGTAGAAATCCCGCAAGCCATTGATGTTCAGCCTTAACCTGTTGGCAAGTCAAACACCTAGATACATACTCTGCAATTTCCCTCTTCATGCCTTTCCACCAAAATTGTCTTTTCAAATCCAAATACATCTTCGTGCTCCCCGGGTGAATGGTATACCTCGTTTTATGAGCCTCATCCAGAACTAGCCTCTTCAATTCATCATTAGTAGGAACACAAATTCTACCTCGAAATGTCAAAGTACCCTTACTATTTATCACAAAATCAGGCGATACATTCTCAGCCAACCCATCAATAGTTTTCTTCAACTCCGGATCATTCCCTTGCGCTTCTTTAATCTTCCCAAATAAAACTGGCATAGCACGAACATTTGCAAAAATTACACCTCTATCATAAATGCTAGGACCCCAATCTTGCAAATCTTCCAACATCTTCCATTCTCTAACCATCATACAAGACATGTGAACTTTCCTACTCAAGGCATCCGCTACTACATTTGCCTTCCCCGGATGATACAAAATAGTACAATCATGATCTTTTAGTTTCTCCATCCATCTTCTTTGCCTCATGTTCAACTCCTTTTGAGAAAACAAATACTTCAAACTTTTGTGGTCGGTGAAAATCTCAAACTTAGCCCCATACAAGTAGTGCTTCCATTTATGCAACGCGAAAATAATCGCAGCCAACTCTAAATCATGTGTTGGGTAATTATGTTCATGAATAGACAACTTCCTCGACGCATAGGCGATAACTCTACCATTTTGCATCAGCACACAACTCAAACCTTTCTTAGAAGCATCACTATAAATCACAAAATTATCTCCTCCACTAGGCAAAGCCAAAATAGGTGCCGTCGTCAACCGCTTCTTAAGCTCTTGGAAACTAGCCTCACATTTCTCGCTCCAAACAAATGGCATATTCTTTTGTGTCAATCTAGTCATAGGAGTCACAATCCGAGAAAAACCTCAATAAACCTCCAGTAATAACCCGCTAGACCCAAGAAACTCCGAACCTCGGTAACTGAACTAGGTCTCTTCCAATTCATCACCATTTCAACCTTAGAAGGATCAACGGCCATCCCGGCGCTAGAAACGATATGCCCCAAAAATGATACTTCTTCAAGCCAAAAAGCACATTTACTAAACTTCGCATAAAGATGTTTCTCCCGAAGAATAGACAAGACAATCCTCAAGTGTTTCTCATGCTCCTCCCGAGATTTCGAATACACTAAGATGTCATGAATAAAGACTACCACGAAACAATCAAGATAGCTATGAAAGACGCGATTCATCAAGTGCATAAACACCGCGGGTGCATTTGTTAACCCAAACGGCATCACTACAAATTCAAAGTGCCCATATCTAGTACGAAAAGCCGTCTTTGGAATGTCTTCCTCTCTAACCTTTAATTGATAGTAACCCCATCTCAAATCAAGCTTAGAATACACAATCGACCCTTGCAATTGGTCAAAAAGATCATCAATGTGGGGTAACGGGTATTTATTCTTAATGGTCACCTTATTCAATTCCCGATAATCTATGCATAACCGCAAACTCCCATCTTTCTTCCTCACAAATAAGACCGGTGCGCCCCAAGGCGACACACTCGGTTTAACAAAACCAATCTCTAGAAGTTATTGCAACTGAATTTTCAACTCCTTAAGTTCCGTGGGTGCCATCCTATACGGTGCCTTAGAAATCGGTGAAGTCCCCGGAATAAGCTCAATACAAAATTCTAGCTCTCTATCGGGCAGCATAGCATGGTCGGTAGAAAATACATCGGGAAACTCACATACTACCGGAACCTCTTCTAATTTCGGCGAAGACTTCTTCTTATCAACAACGCATGCAAGATAACCCGTACACCCTTAAGACAATAATTTTCTAGCCCTTAGAGCAGAAATACAATGCAAGCCACTCGATGCATGATCACCCACAAATGTAAATTCAGGCACACCCGGCATATAAAAAGTAACCCGCTTTTTATGGCAGTCAACTAAAGCATGATAAGAACATAACCAATCCATACCGAGAATCACATCAAAATCACGTATAGGTAGAACTACCAAGTCCGCATGCAAAGTGTGGTCACCCACCAATATATCACAAGATTTAAACACTTCAGATGCGAGCATATATTCCCCGAGCGGGGTAGAAACTTCAAGCAAATATGGCAAAGGTTGAGGCAGCACACATAGATTCTCAACAAAGGACGAAGCAACATAAGAATGTGAAGACCCTGGATCTATGAGAACTCGAGCCTTATGATCAAATATAGAAAGAGTACCTCATATCACTGTCGTAGACCCCTGAACCTCGCGCTGATCAAGCGCAAACACACGGCCCTGCACCTTAGGTTTACCATCTACACTTCTCTTGGCTCCAGACTGAGCCACGTTCCCCGGTTGAGCTTCCCCAGCTTTCGGGCACTCCTTCCTAAAATGAGTACCATCTCCACAAAGAGTACATTTTCCTAGCTTCGCCCAACACCAATCAACTGTGTGACCTAGCTTCTGACAATAACTGCAAGTCATACTCCCACTACGCTGTCCTTGTTGCCCCTGAGAAGAAGAAGTATTGTTGCCCTGCTTCCCTGACTGTGGCCTACTTTGGCCTCCACCTCTCCTATCACGGTTTCCTTGGTATTCCCTTCTGTTACCTGAATTATTTCCCTGATTAGTGTTCTGAGTAGTCTGTCGTGCATTACCCGAATTATTCTTGCTCCGGTTCTCCTCAATATCCTGCTCCACCTCATAAGCTCTATCAACTGCACTCCGATAATCAGTGAGCTTAAGTGCTAGAATTTGCTTCCTAAATTCAGTTCTCAACCCCTTAACAAACTTATGCGTCCTCCGTGCTTCAGTAGGAATCAGATACGTGCAATAACGGCTCAATTCGGTGAACTTCGCGAAATACTCCGCTACAGTCATACTACCCTGCTCAAGATCATAAAATTCTTTCTCCCTTTTGTTGCGAACTACATCTGGCACATATTCATTCTTAAACTCCCTTTGAAAATTAGCCCAAGTAATAGGAACTTGCTGAATCTCCCAGCTTTCCTTCAACACAGTCCACCAATGTTCGGCGGCTCCCTTGAACTTAAATGTCGCTAGCATGACTCTCTCCTCATCGGTACATCCCAAGATAGATAGTACTTTGATCATCTCTTCCATCAACAACTCGGCCTCCCTAGGTTTCGGCTCTCCAAGAAATGTACTAGGCTTCAACTTAAGGAATCTCTCTAAAAGAGTGGTGTCATTTCTCGGTCTCGGTGGTGGTACAACTTCCTCCTGTCGAGGTGGTGGTGGTGCTCCCTCAGCTTGACCTCCCTGGCCTTCCCCTGCCAGAAAAGCCATCAACCTACGGTGTAACTCTGCCATATCCGGACCCACCGGATTCTGTGGCGGCGGTACCTCAGCCTCAGGCTCGGCCGGACCTCTCCTGGGCCTACCTCTACCACGGCCATTGCCATCCCTAGGATTCTCCATCGAACCCCTACAAGAATTCACTCGACGTTAGAATCAACACACAAATAACCAACCCAACTAGGCCATGGAACCTATCCTGGCCGACAGCTAACCTATAGCTCTGATACCAAGTGTGACAGCCCGACCCGGACCCCAATACGAGATCCCGAGTCGTGCCATCCAAATGGGCAAGATACAAGCATGCGGAAGTAGGATTATAAAATTCATGTGGCGCAACATCGAATACAGATAACAACTCGGCTACACTTGGCCGGAAAATAACTTAAAATAAACAAGTCATCGGCGACATTACAGCCGAAACCCAACAACTACTCCTACAATTTTAACACATGCTTATAATAACCTCAACGGCCACAACATGCCGGAGACAACAACAACAATAATATTTAAAAGAGCTTTAGCGGAAGAAACTGTAGTGAACCATTAACATATAAACGAGCTCGACATATAAGTCGGCATACAAAAGATTATAAGTATCAAGTCATTAAGTTTACTACAACAACAAAAATCCCAAAGTCAAGTCTAGATGACTTGCTTCCCAACGTCCTTGCCAAAATAAAAGTCTAGCTACACAACCCAAAAGAACAACCTTCTAGCTCGCAACAACCAACGCGGGTAAGGCGAATCTAGCGTGAACCGTCTCCTCGGCTCGGATCTAAGGAAAACAAAACAAACAAATAGGGTAAGTCGAAAGACTTAGTAAGTTACTAAAAATGCATGTTCATGTTATAGCATGACATTTATCACAATTATGGCTCATGTTCTTCATATAGCACTTAGCACATTATTCACATAAGTGCGGAAAATAAATCATACAAGTAGGATATGATATAGGCACGGCCGCCAGTAGCTCTGCAAAAAAGTTTGTTAACCCAATATCGTGACTACGATGCTCGTGACTTCGCATCGATATACCGAACTCCGCTGGCTAATAGCAGCCTGTGACGCACGTATTGTTACGGCAAAGGGGCTACTTCCCCATTGCGGCCTACAATGGAGGGGTGTGTGAGGTCCCAGGTACGGCGATCCATAGCGAGCACGAATCTCTCAATTCGTGAAGGCTATGCATCGTCCTACCCTGACATAAAAATCAAACCAAATAGTGCCAGCTGGACTTAATGCAATGCACAAGTAGATATTTACTCGTCAAGACCAAATAATGATCGAATTCGACAAGAGCGAACTCGACCGACCAAGTAGGGTATTAATCTCTACAATAAATCATGTCAAGGAAATTAATTGCTCATAACCAAATAATCACAACGGGTTCAAATGCACATAATTAAGCTCAACTTAGACTTGAGTAAACCCGACCAAACGATGTTCAAACTTTGTAGGGATTGAAATTAGAGTTTAACATGTTCAAATCTTCCCTAGAGTCGACTCAGTTGAGTCTTTACTAAAAATTCCAAATTTCGGTTAATTGAAGCTATGTGCTTCACAACTCAACCTAGGCCATTACTAAGCTCATCTAGGTCATAAATTCATCAAGGCATTGTAATGTGATTCATATTCATCATAGGTTCCAATTTTGAGGATAGAACACATAACAACTTCACAACATATCATATAGGCTTAAATTAGGGCATTCTCATATAGCACTTCTTCAAGCAACACACAAAATAATTATTTCTAACATGTTCATAATCTTAAATAGACAAGATGAAAGTGTATTACAACTTTTACTAAGCATAAAATCCTCCTATACATGCTCCTAGCAAGTTCATATTTTCAAAACACAAGAAGAAGGCATAGGAAGCATATATGTGTCCTCATTGACCTCAATCATCATAAGCTTTGTTTTCCTTAGGGTCAATGAGAACTAAAACAAAGAAGAAGAGAAGTAACTTACATGTATTCTACACCCAAGAAAGCAAATGGAAAGATTGATCGGTTGGAAATGATCTACTCTTCAAGTTCTACTCTTCTATGGTGGTGGCTTGAGCAATGGAAGAAGGGATGAGGGAAGACCAAGAGGAAAGCTTCAAGAAGCCATGGGAGAGTCTTGGAGAAGAGGTATCCCGTTTTTGGAGAGTGAGGGAGAGAAATGAGGTCTCTACATCTGATTTGTGGCATAAGAATGGTCAAAATGTGAGTGGGACAAGTGTCAACACAATGTGGTCTCTTAAAATCATATTTTTGTGGCTTAATTGATCACTAAAGCACTCTTAATCCACTCTTAAAACTTGTTAGAGATGTTAGGACATAAGTAAGGAGGGTTAGGGAGGTTTAAGTGGGGTTTAGAAAAGGTTTTGAATAGGGGTTTGGGTGTAAAATTCAAGAAACAATGAAACAGAGCAGCCCAGTCTCGGGGGACCTTGCGGTCGCATGGTCCCCCCACCCTTGCGACCGCATCCTACCTAGATGCTCAACACTCCAATTTCTGTCTACCTTGCGGGGGCAAGGTCATTCCACCTTGCGAGGGCAAGCCCGGCAGACCCAAAATGGCTCAAAACTCAACCTAAAAGACCCCCAAACACTTAGCCAAATCAAGGGGGTTTCAAACCCCAATAAAAATGAGTTTAAAGCTCATCACAAACACCCTCAAACAACACCCGAACAATCCAAACGAAGGATGGAAAGAAGAAGAACTAAACAAGCAATCGAACCGGCGATTCAACAAGCATGCAAACATGATTCTAAACATGTTAAGAGCTTCATGAATGACTTATAAATGATTCTAAATCATATATAGACTAAGTAAACATGCTCACAATCAACAAGAAAACATGAAGGCAAGCATACAATGATCATGCAAGAATCCGGGGTGTTACACAATCTAAAGAACAAGTTGTTTATACTTTATTTCAAATCATTTGTTACTTGTAATCGTTTTACTTAATAAGAGAATGATTTGAGAAAAAAAAACGTTTGTGAAGGCACTTACTGATGAATTAAACAAGACGTGTGAGAGACCACATACTTGTTATGATGAGTCCAAATTATCGTGTGGCTAGTGTCCATATGTTGATCAAACGTAGATGTTTCGGGTGTTCAACCAGGTTTAATTAATAAAAATAATATTCAATTAAAGACTACGTTGAATTTATTAGATCTAAATATCTAAACGCATACAACAGATATAAAGTTAACCACTTTTTTGTTTTAGTTTATCTTATACTTTTTTTTTGACATGTTACATGGTATCAACAAAAAAAAGGTAACAACATAATCAAGTCATTTTAACTACTCCCACTTTTACGGGTAAAGAGTCCACTTTATTATTTTCAAATGTTTCACGTTAAGAGTCTACTTTCAAAAATCATATCTATAAATTCCATAACATTTCAACATTACCCTTCACATTTTATATTAACATATGGATTATATACAAGAGTTAATAAAGTGGTGTCAAACATTCTATCTATACGATCAACTATATAAGATCTCCTGAATTCATATTAAAATTAAAATTTGAGTTTATCACCATGGCTTTAAATTTAAAGAAAAATAGTAAATAAATAATACTCATTCCATTTTGAGTAAAAAGGTAATGTTTAAAAAGTATAAATAATTTTAGTTGATATATAAGTATATATACCTTGAATCGGTAATAAATTACAAAAAAATTTGAGCTAAAGCAAGATGCTTACATCATATTTGAAGGTTGGTGTTAAAGGGTTATGATGATTATAGGGATAAGATCTCAATAAAGACTGTTTAAACGAAACTTCCATAAAGGGAATAGTCGACTAATTGTTCACAAAGGTAGTATATTAGAAGAATAGCCGATGTTGAAATTTGAGAGGGACAAAGAGAGAGAGAGAGAGAGAGAGAGAGAGAGAGAAAGAGATGTTATGATACATGAGTTAGTATTTGTTTACGTTGAAATTTTGATCTTTGAAAACTTATTCTGGCAGTTACACATCACAGAGCAATGATTTTAAGAAAGCAATGCGGAAAAAAAAGAATATTTCTAAAAACTAAAATTTTGAAGTGAATATGACTGAATTGAAACAAAGTTTGAAATTTTGTTATAGGGGTGAAAGGGTGATTTTATCTAAATAATTAAATGATGAAATATTGATTTAAAAGATTTAATAATATCAATACTTAATTAGATGTTAACCACGTAGGTTTGAATAGTGTTATGTGATATCCGTTGTTTGTGTAGTAAATGAAACTTTTAATATTATAAACTTCTTTACAAATTCGTCGTTATACAATGAATTCAACCACATTTAAAATATTTCCATCTGTGTATTTCATATTCCCTCATTGCACGTCTGGATGATTCCACGTATACGCAAGTTTAAATTTCAAACAATTTTTTGATTTATTGAGTAAATCTCATATTCAAGAGGAGGCAAGTAACATTTAATGACTAGAAATTAAATCACCAAATAAAGTTAAATGTATTTTTCTATCTCTTAAACATGACAAAAATAAATGAGTCCACCAACTTTCATTCATTACCCTGAAAACTTTAGGTGTTCGTTTTGTCATTTTGCTAATAGAAAATGCATATAAAAAGCCTAATTGGCAAAGATATAAGAACACACAATTATATTTATGTCTATTTCTACTTCTTTAGTAAAGTAAAACTCAATAATCTATTTGTGAGAACCCAAACCCTACTTGTGTAACATGCCTTCTATACTTGATTAATATGTTCATTATGTGTCTTAACATGTTTTAGAGTCCATATTGTTCATACCATGTTCGCATTAGGTCAACCATGATCGTAGTTGCTTGTATGCCTTCTATATATTGCATGCTTTGTTATAACTGCTTCGTGTATCATCTTAGCACTTAAATAAGTCCTACTAGAGCCTTAGTACCTTTATAACATGCCTAACGTATGCCTTAACATGTTAGAAACTTCATTATGTTCATGTTATGCTTGCATTAGAGTTGTTAGGTTCATAGTCGCTTGAATGTCTTCTATGCGTTGTATACCTTGCCGTTTGTGCTTTGAGTGTTCACCTTAGCAAGTTAGAACTTAACCAAGTCTTGTTGGACTGCTCTTACCTTGCATATATGACTTATACTATTCATCTTGATCATAGTAGGCTTGGTTGAGAGTTTAGAAGCATTGTTGCTTCATTTGAGTCTTAGGGTTTCTCGGGATTTCCTTCGTTGCTTGTATTTTTTGTGTTTTCAACTTGCGAGAAGTTCATTTGAGTTATAAACCAAGTGTACTAGTATTTATCATCCTTGCACAATCATTGTTCATAGACATGTTGCATTTGGTAATAAGATGACCAATTTATTTCTTCACAGATCAGTCATGTTTTTGGGTAAACTTCGGGAAAATTCTGGTACGAATCTACTAAAGATAATTTTCTAAAAACTTATTATGTTTTACCTACATATGTTAGGATACTCTCTGTAAAATTTGGTAATTTTCCAAGGTGTCTAAGTACCTCAATTAGGTCTTAACTTACGGCTATCCAAGGATTCTGTTTTCAAGGATTCAGCTTCTGTACTTGAATTTGTAATGACCATATTTTGATGAATTTAAGTCCAAATAGAGTAATTTAAAAGTCTAAAATATATTTTAAGGAGTCTAGTTTCAGAATAAGAAATAATCACCTCATTTGGATGTGTGAGGGATTAATGGTGGAATTTACAAGTTTGCTGGTCAGAAACAAGAAAATGAGTTTTGGGCTGTGAACAGTCCATACGCTAGCATGCTCCATAAGTGATGCGACCACATCATGCCAGAATCACATTTACGGGATTTTTCCTTCAATCTGAATCGTGACTCAATTAGGCCATTGAACCCCCATCCTAATTGACCCTAAACCATCTTATTAGACCCTAAATGAGTTGGATTAACACTAACCTCAATCATCCTCCATTTGACAAGTGGATTTCCATGCCTTCTCCTTGTGACATGTGGAGTTCCACTCACAATTGCATGCCACATATAAACCTCCCAATTTTTGATCAGCCACTAAACCCACCATATCTGAATATTTCTTCTCTCTCTTCCCAAGCTTTTGTGTGTGAATGGTGAGGGGAGATTAGTGTGTGTTTCTTCCATATCTTGAGCTCCCGAACTCCAATTGCCAAATCGAGACCACCAAAATGAAGCTATCGACGAGGAGCACGATTCCATCCGATTAGTTTGTGTTCATTCCATCTTTTTCTTTGGTGTAAGGTAAGCTATTGATTCCCCTTAGGATGAATGCTAGAAATGCCATGTCCCCCTTTTCTTATGATTCCTGTGACGACCCGACCCGGATCTCAAGACGAGATCCCAAGGTCGTGCCATCAAGACAAACTAAGAGACAGACAAGCACCTGCTAAGCATCATGGTGCGAGTCAGCAGACGAGCCAACAAGCTCAAGACAGGAAGACAAAGCCATAACGACGATACGGGATAATAAAAAAAACTAAAACCTGCGGAAGCTAAACTAAAATGGGACCCGAGCTAACAAGCTCCTCCTAAAATAAACAACCAAAGAGATAGTAAATCTCTCGGCCCAAAATTCGACGCGTGGACGCAACATTAGACACGCACAACAAACCATCGGCAACCAAGGCCGGCAACAGACAAAATCCCAACCTGATAAACACCACTCAACGGCTACAACATGCCGAAGGAACAATTTAACTATAACAATATAATATCACTGCTAAACCACCAACCAAGATCTCCCGACTAAAACTGTCGGAGGAAGGAACAACAATAATACAAGCTAGAATAAACGAGCCACACATGCTCGAAATGACAACGTGAATGAATTCTAAGGATACAAAGGCTCGGCTATACAACCGGCTCCCAAATACACAACCATAACATAATACTACAATCTACCCAAGTAAAGTCTACATAACTTTACATTCGAGCCTCACAAATAAATAACAACATTAATAATAAATAACTCCAAGCTTATGGCTTGGAAGACCACCTGCTAGAAGTCGTTATCCGGCCGCCGCATTAAAGGGATCGCCGCACACACTAGGGAAAACAATCACACGAAGTGAGTCATAATGACCCAGTAAGTTTCTAAAATGCAACTATATGGCATATTATGACATGGCATGGCATAATGTGCAATCATATAAAAATCATGGTATCATGCTAGTATACCAACAAGAAACATGTACTTAATTTTTAAAGCACATAAACTCACATAAATCATGTAGCATAATATCTTTCATATAAATGCTCATAAAGAAACATGTGTAACAGTAAACGTAGATCGAACCGTTACAATCAAATCCGGGTTCAAAACCCAACCAACTTACCATGAGATCAAATCTCAAACCAAGATCCGGGCTCAATACCCAATCAATCATACCCTGGGGTCTCGTCCCCAATAATCACAACTCATCAGTTTCCCTTAATGAGTACTCGTTACATTCATCCAGTCTCCGGATGAGAAATGGGAGCTCGAAAGTAGGCTAGATGGCTCTCTCTCGAGACCACATCCCACTATTGGCCAAATAGTGAGGAGAAAAAGGACCCAATGCAACGATTCATAGCGATTGTTCCCAAAGACTATGAATCATCCCATTGCCGACACAACAACCAAACCCGCCAGCTGGACTTTAAACCAAACGATCAAGTAGATATTTACTTGCATAAACCAATGAGACCAAATTCATTATTATCGGGCTCATTAAATCATGTAGGACATAATGCTCTACAACAACTCATAAACCATGCACATAATTGCATATAAGCACGTAGGACATAATGTTCTACGAAATCTCATAAACCATGCATATATTTGCATATAAACAAATAGGGCATAATGCTCCATGAAATTCCATAATCCATGCACATATTTGCATATAATCAAGTAGGACATAATGCTCTACCAAGTGTCAAGAACAATGCATATATTTGCATATAACCAATGTGTTTAACTAACTTATAAGTTTAGTTTAAAAACTACATATTGAGGTACTTATTATTCCTCAAGTCCTCAACCCAGTCAAGTATAGCATACAAGCTTAATAAAGCATAATGTGAGGCCTACCATAATCCTCAACTCAAATCAAACCAAAAATTACTACGTTAGTCTCAAAATATCCACAATTCAAGACTTATTATTTTAGTCTTTATTTTAAGTACACCGGACTCAATCATAGTCCTAATCGTCATACATGATCGACAACACCAACCCCATACTCAAAAACATCATGACTACTCCGTAGTCACTTTCTCACAAGTGCTTTTATAAGCACGCAACCAAAAATCCTTAAGAAGAGAATTCTTTCTTAATCTTCTCTTAAATATTCTCGTGACCTTATGTGGGTCTCTATTGTCCCATGCTCTATCAAGCATGCTCAAAATATATTTCTAGTAAGTCTCCATAACATGAGTGTCGCCATTGTACACAAACCAAAAACCCGGTGTGCACAAACATAAACCAAACAAACCCAAACATTGTAGGGTTTCAACCCAAGGCTCTTTATCATTTTATTGGCCTTATAACGACTCCGTTGAGTCTTACTAACACATTTCATTCTTTATGTGTTCTATAACTCCACACCGAAATAATTCATTAAAGTTTACAAACAATTCCCAATAGTCATTCGGGCTTAATTCCCAAGACTAAAATCTCCACAACACATCACAATCATAACTCATTTAAAGTTTGGAAGTTATATGTTTCACTTCATTAATCAAACGAAATCCGATCGTCATAGGATTTCAAACCAAGTTCATTTAGCACATAATCGAACTTATAATGACTCCGTTGAGTCCAATCTACCCTTTCTAAAATTTTAGGGCATAGAAGCCATGGTTCTCAATACCCTCTATATTCGCAACTAACATCAATAGCCATCTTCCCAAGTTCGTTTAACTCACATAAACCCAACAAAACATTTATCAATGTAACATAGAACAAATTTGCCAATTTGTGCATAATTTCCTTTAAGTCACCTTACCAATCCCACTCTCCAAAACATCGTTAAATCGCACAACCCGGATTAATATACTACACTATACATGTGTAACATTTTAATCAAGCTTTCAACTATGTTTATTAAGCCAATTCATGATTTGGGCAAAATCTCCTTGCAAGTATCTTGGCCAAACAAGTTCAACACACATCAATAATTCACATAACAAGGTTTAATAGACCACTTAGCATATGAATTTCATACTAATCAAGGTCTCACATAGGTTCATCCCATCTATATCAACATTTGAAAACCTAGGGTTCATGGCATCTCTAACAACCCTAGAAATTGCATCCATTGACCTCGCATAGCAAGAATGATTGTTTCCCTAGGGTCAATGGAGCCAAAAGAAGGAGGAAGAGGGGTAGAAACGTACCTTATCTCAGCCCCTAACAAGCTGCAAATTCTGAATTTCAAGAGGTGAGGTTGTTCTTCTCAACCTTCACTTCAATCTCTCGGTGTAGCTTGGGGAAGGAAGAACCCTAGCCATGGCCTCCCAAGATTGAACCCTCCAAGCCCTAGAAATCGCCCTCTCTCAGCTCTCCCACGTTTTTGTTGAGCGCTCACAGAAGACGGGCAGAAGAAGTCGACTTATGCGACTGATATGGGTTGAGAGTAATTTGGGTTTGGTTTAAATAGGTGGGATTATCTCACCTTAATTATCCCACTAATCAACCTCCAAAACATTAATAAGTGGTTAGGACAAGTCTTAGGTTAAGTAGGAGGGTTTATATTAAGTTTAACTTGGGTTTAGGTGGGTAGAAATTGGTCAACAATTCAATTTTTCACAAAAACCCGTAACAGGGCTGCCAGGGACCCTTGCGGTCGCATCAAGCAAGTATGATGCGAGCGCATCACACTATTCCACACCCAAAACCCCTTTGTTGATTCCTTGTTCGGTTTCGGTCGCTCCCGCATGCATCCTTGAGCCTTAAAGCTTTAAAATGGCTCACAATTGAACCCTTAAAGTCCTCAAACATTAATTTAATCCATCCAAGTCTCAAACCACTTTTAAAGTAGGTCTAAACTCCCATAAACAACACCCAAAACAACCCGGGGCAAAACCGACGCAAGACGTAACAACTTGCTATCGAAACGTCGAATGAAACCACAAACCGACGGGTAATAACCCATGATTGTAAACACCTATTAGGGATACAAAATAGGCATGAATGCCTCCCAGATGGTGCACAACAGATAGGGGAAATAAGCTCCCGAAAGACGAGACGATCGCCCGGCTCAATCTCAAACTACGTGAAAAGGAGAATTGCTATTCTCGAGGTGTCAAAACTTCACGAGACTTATGGAATACGTCCAATTAAAAGTGTTCTATGCCTCCTTAGGAATAACTATTGTTCTTGGACTAATGACTTTTGACAACTCTTAGAGATTGTGATTTTAGGATCCCATAAACTATGAATTATTCTTCCTATTAATTTGGTCCTATGCTTAGAATTAAAAGTGTTATATGCCTCCTTAGGAATAACTATTGTTCTTGGACTAATGACTTTTGACAACTCTTAGGGATTGTGATTTTAGGATCCCATAAACTATGAATTGTTCATCCTATTAATTTGGTCATATGCTTAGAATTAAAAGTGTTCTATGCCTCCTTAGGAATAACTATTTTTCTTGGACCCTTGACTTTTAATAACTTTAAGAAATAATGATTCTAAGGTTCCATGAATTATGAATTAATGATAATTCTTGACTATGGTTGTTATTTGGATTAATGGCCTCGTCTATCCTATACAAGAACTTAGAAAAGGGTTTAGAATGCATGTAGCATTTAAACTCTATTGGATGAATTTTTTAGAGACGACTCAACGAAGTCAAATTTAGTGAGTCATTGAACAATACCGGCTCAATGATCAATCCCTACGACGTTCTAAACACGTTTCACTAAGAATAATAATTATAGACTCTTGAATTTGGATTGATTACCATGCTTGGTTTTAGATGTCATATAATAGAATGCCTATTTGACATGTTGAGTTCGCTCTTGTCGAACTCAATCCTACTTGATTATTGATGAGAATAATTACTTGTCATGAACGAGATAGCTCTTGTCGACCTCGTTCACTACTTGAAAATTTGTTAATTAACACTACTTGGCATTTGCATGAGTTCAGCTGGCATACCCGTCTTTGTTCACACACGCCTCCACTGTGGTCACTGTGGGGAAGTAGCCCCCTTGCTGTAACCATTAGAACATCATTGGTGTGTCTATCCCGGGCATCTCCTCGGAAGGTCGATGTACTTACACACATCCGACACCTCACATTCCAGATAACGCTTGTATGCAAGAACTACGTAGCGGCCCGGCTCTCCATATATCCTTATCATATGTGATTTAATTATAAGAACCTATGTGAAACAATGTGCATTTTGGATATATGTTCTATATGCTTATGTGACGATATATTGCCTTGTATGTTGCATATTGCCATGACATGCATGATTGATAGCTTACAAGTCTTTATGACTTACCCATTCCCCTTTACTGCTTTAGATCATAGCAAAGCAGGTCATTCTCGTTGAGGCTTGCGGTGTTCGTGTTCCCTTGTTCCTCTTTTGGTCCGCCGTTGTAGTTTGAAGAGGTGGTTTAGATGTCCTCTTCCTTTCTTTTGAAATTTGCAAGGACGACGGGTTTTAAAGCAAGTCATTTAGACTATGCTTGGGAATGTGCTAGAACTTGTACTTGTTTATTTTAGTTAACTATTTGTAGTTTTATCACTTGTAGTACTTGTAATCCTTTTGATGCCGGCATTGTGTAAGTCAAGCTTTGGTTACCATGTTAATTAGTTCACTACGTATAAGTCTTCCGCTGAGCATCCTATTAGCTCTTATTTAATTCTTGTCCATAAACTGTTAGCTTGGGTTCCGGCATGTAGTGTCGCCGATGACTTGGTTTAATTGCTTAACTGTTATATCAGGTTTGAAAAGTTTTGAAAATACCGGCCTTTTGGTGCCGAGGCGTGCTATGTCTCTAATGTTGCGTCACGTCGTTTTCTTTAATTGAGTCCTTGCATGTTTATATGTTTACTTGTTTCCCTCCTATTTGGGCGGTCCGACCCGCGGTTCCACCTCGGGTCCAGGTCGGGTCACCACAGTTGGTATTAGAGCTTTATAGGTTAGCTATCGGCCAGGATAGGTTCCATGGCCTAGGTGGGTTGGTTCTTTGTGTGAACCATGACGTGGAGTGTTCTGTTTCATGCCTTATTGGCAGATTCTTCGTGAATGAATAGGACTTAGAATCCTAAGTTCATTGTAATCTAGATTCTCGTGAGTGCAGTGTTCGTGTCAAGGAATACTACCTTTCTCCCGTTTTACTTTCAAGGTGAAGTTATACCAAGGATAGGTGCTACATTATACTATAGATCCATTGTTTCATTGCTTCATTTCTTGAAATCATAGAAATCAGTTTGTCGGTACCAAGAGTGATCGCCGTGGAATTCACTACAGCCAAGATTCGTTGTACGCGTTTTGAGAGCGGAATGGCTTAGCTTCCCGTAGTACTTATTAATATTTCATAATTGCTATATGAAGACTTGTAGCCATTGTAGTTCATGATCATGTGTTC
This sequence comes from Codonopsis lanceolata, assembly GCA_013146195.2. Lineage (NCBI taxonomy): Eukaryota > Viridiplantae > Streptophyta > Magnoliopsida > Asterales > Campanulaceae > Codonopsis > Codonopsis lanceolata. The sequence continues at coordinate 12,892,728 of CM028377.1, forward strand.
ATGTCTTGCTTGCTTGTAGGAAACTTGAGTACTTGCTTCCCGATATTAATTTTAGTTAAGGAGATTATCCCAAATAATGAAAGATTTTCATTCATGGTCTGTTAAAATTTGTGATAAGCCAAGAGTTAATCACGTGCCACATGCTCGAAATTGTTTTCAACCTATACGTGTTTTCATGTCAAAGGATTAGTAGTGTATTGGTGGGTAAACATATTCTACCTACTAATTTTGAAATTTTGTTCTTGCCTCTTTGTTAACCTAATATATTGGGAAAGTATTAGCTTTGGGTATTGTGTTGTGCCTACCATTGACTAGCTTGATTGTCGACTGTATACGGGTTGACTTATAATGATTAAGAATATACTAGTAAGTAATCTTATGCTATACGTTAATGTTCGTGATTTTGTTCATGCTTAACATAGTGATGTTCCATGCCTACCATTGATAAGTGGTAAAAAGTGTGATTAATAACATACATGAATTTTCTTGAACTTGGATATCGAAAACTACTTAGTAGATTCCTTGAAATGGGCTAAATAATATTAGGCCACCTTACCTTGCATGAATGTGTATATGTATGATAAAAACACGATTATTCCATACTTGTTATACTTGCATAGTAGAGTTAAAATACTATGTTACATGACGTTTGTACCCTATCTATATGTATACATACTTATTTGAGACCAAATTGGAGGATGCTTGTTTTTGAATCACAAACACCCTGCATCCTATACGATGAAAGCTTTTGAAGTCATTTAAGAGGATCTTTGACTTGGTTATCAAGAGGTCTTCGTCGGAGTACTAGAATGGCATAAGTTAGGATTGAAATTGACTGAACTCGTTACCAAAATGGAATAGAACAAGTAAATGGTGCATTGTTATACTTGTACAAATATGTGTATTTTGTATACAAAATTTTTATAAGTGTAATTATGAGATTTCCATAATAAGATAGTTACATCTGACATGCCCGGTATACCGGAGTTTGTGTTTATTAGTGATCATGCCATGAATAATATACATGTTATTTCTAATTTGCGGGCTAGAAAACTTTTAACGCAAGGTTGTACTTGTTATCTCACTTGTGTACTTGAGACTAGCATGCCTACTTCTATATTATAAGAAATTCTAGTTTTTCATGAAGTTCTGGTAATTAATGAATTTCCGGATGTTTTTTTTTCGACTGAGTATGCATTACCTCTCAACCGAGAGTTAGAGTTTTGCATTGAGATATTGCCAGGAAACTTTGCCTATTTCTAGAGCACCTTATAGAATGGCTCCAACTGAGTTGAGAGAGTTGCAGGAACTTCTTGATAGGGAGTTTATTAAACCAAGGGTGTCTCCGTGGGGTGCACTAGTTTTATTTGTAAATAAGAAATATGATACTTTACAGTTATGCATTGTCTGCCTCCAGTTAAACCAAGTGATGATAAAGAATAATTATCCTTACCGCATATTGATGATCTCTTTGATCAACTTCATGGACCAGTTGTATATTTCAATCTTGACGTGCACAGTGGTTACCATCAGTTATGAGTTCGATAGGAAGATATTCTGAAGACAGCTTTTCCTTCATGACATGACCTTTATAAGTTTGTTGTGATGCCATTTGAGTTGGCAAATGCGCCTACAGTTTTCATGGATTTAAAGAATCGAGTATCCCATAATTATTTGGATTGCTTTGTCGTAGTTTTCAATGAGGATATTCTTGTGTACTGAAAGTCATGAGAAGAACATGTGGATCGTTTGAGAGTGGTTATTTCTGTTTTGCGTGAGAAGCAACTTTTTGCTAAATTTAGCAAGTATGCGTTTTTGCTCGAAAAAGTCTATTTTCTTGGGCAAGTAGTTTCTAGTAGTGGTATTTACTTGGATCCATCGAGATTGGAAGTGGTTGCTAAGTGGAAGATTCCTAATTTGTTTATCGAAGTCTGTAGATTCATTGAGGAATTTTTAAAGATTTCTACTTCTTTGACTAATTTAAATAGAAGAAGTCTACTTTTATTTGGAGTGACAAATGTGAAAACAGTTTTCAAGAATTGAATATCTAGCATTGCCTAATGATTGTGAAAAAAAGACTCCTATGTTTTCTTTGAACAATGATAGTATCTTGACTGAAGTAGAATTTGCATTCCTTCTATCGATGGAGTATTACGACTAGTTCTTGTTATGGATGAATTGACTAAATCGTCACTTTTCATACCTATTTCGATAACCTATAGTTTGAGCCAGTTAGCATTTTATCGGATAAAGATCCTAAATTTACTTCGAGATTTTGACATTCATTACATGAGGCTATGTGTATGAGACTTAATTTCATTGTTGCCTTTCATCCTCAGTCACATGGTAAATCCGAGGGATTGATATTGATATTAGATGACATGTTGCGTGCTTGTGCTATGGATTTCAAAGGTAGTTGGGATTCTCATTTACCATTAGCCGAATTTGCATATAACAACAGTTACCAGTCCAGTATTGAGATGGCGCCATATGAGGCTTTAAATGGGTATAAGTGTCGTTCACCGATTTGCTGGGATGGAGTTGGTGAAGCAAAGCTATGAGGTTCAGAAATTGTACAACAGTCAGCTGAGAGTGTGAAACTTATCAGAGACAGATTGCTTACAGCTCAGAGTAGACAGAAAAGCTACGCAGACAACCGGAGACGTGACTTAGAGTTTCAGGTTGGTGATTATGTATTCTTGAAAGTATCGCCCCGGCGCGGTACTAAACGATTTGCGAAGAAAGGTAAGCTTTCACATAGATTTATTGGACCATTCGAGTTCCTAGAGAGGATTGGATCTTTGGCGTATCGGTTAGCATTGCCACCTTCTATATCGGATGTTCATGATGTCTTCCATGTCTCGATGCTATGCAAGTACTTGAAGGATGAATCACATGTCCTTACTTATGATGAGAATACTATTGAACCTGACCTTTCTTATGATGAGAAGCCGGTGAGGATTCTTGATACGAAGGAACAAGTCTTGAGAATGAAGAGGGTATCGTTGGTCAAAGTCTTGTGGAAGAACCATAACATTGAGGAAGCTACTTAGGAAACCGAGCTTGATATGAGAGAGAGATACCCTTCCCTATTCGATGATTCCGGTATGAATTTAGGGACTAAATTCCTTTTAGTGGGGGAGGATGTGAGAACCCAAACCCTACTTGTGTAACATGCCTTCTATACTTGATTAATATGTTAATTATGTGCCTTAACATGTTTTAGAGTCCATATTGTTCATACCATGTTCGCATTAGGTCAACCATGATCGTAGTTGCTTGTATGCCTTCTATACATTGCATGCTTTGTTATAACTGCTTCTTGTATCATCTTAGTACTTAACTAAGTCCTACCAGAGCCTTAGTACCTTTATAACATGCTTAACGTATGCCTTAACATGTTAGAAACTTCATTATGTTCATGTTATGCTTGCATTAGAGTTGTTAGATTCATAGTCGCTTGAATGTCTTCTATGCGTTGTATACCTTGCCGTTTGTGCTTTGAGTGTTCACCTTAGCAAGTTAGAACTTAACCAAGTCTTGTTGGAGTGCTATTACCTTGCATATATGACTTATACCATTCATCTTGATTATAGTAGGCTTGGTTGAGAGTTTAGAAGCATTGTTGCTTCGTTTGAGTCTTAGGGTTTCTCGGGATTGCCTTCGTTGCTTGTATTCTTTGTGTTTTCAACTTGCGAGAAGTTCATTTGAGTTCTAAACCAAGTGTACTAGTATTTAACATGCTTGCACAATCATTGTTCATAGACTTGTTGCATTTGGTAATGAGATGACCAATTTATTTCTTTACAGATCAGTCATGTTTTTGGGTAAAATTCGGGACAATTCTGGTACCAATCTACTAAAGATAATTTTCTAAAAACATAGTATGCTTTACCTACATATGTTAGGATACGCTCTGTAAAATTTGGTAATTTTCCAACGTGTCTAAGTACCTCAATTAGGTCTTGACTTACGGCTATCCCAGAATTCTGTTTTCAAGGATTCATCTTCTGTACATGAATTTGTAATGACCATATTTTGAAGAATTTAAGTCCAAATAGAGTAATTTAAAAGTCTAAAATATATTCTAAGGAGTCTAGTTTCAGAATAAGAAAGAATCACCTCATTTGGATGTGTGAGGGATTAATGGTGAAATTTACAAGTTTGCTGGTCAGAAACAAGAAAATGAGTTTTGGGCTGTGAACAGTACATACGCTAGCATGCTCCATAAGTGATGCGACCGCATCATGGCAGAATCACATTTACGGGATTTTTCCTTCAATCTGAATTGTGACTCAATTAGGCCATTGAACCCCCATCCTAATTGACCCTAAACCATCTTATTAGACCCTAAATGAGTTGGATTAACACTAACCTCAATCATCCTCCACTTGACAAGTGGATTTCCATGCCTTCTCCTTGTGACATGTGGAGTTCCACTCACAATTGCATGCCACATATAAACCTCCCAATTTGTGATCAGCCACTAAACCCACCATATCTGAATATTTCTTCTCTCTCTTCCCAAGCTTTTGTGTGTGAATGGTGAGGGGAGATCAGTGTGTGTTTCTTCCATATCTTGAGCTCCCGAACTCCGATTGCCAAACCGAGACCACCAAAATGAAGCTATCGACGAGGAGCACGATTCCATCCGATTAGTTTGTGTTCATTCCATCTTTTTCTTTGGTGTAAGGTAAACTATTGATTCCCCTTAGGATGAATGCTAGATGTGGCGACCCGACCCGGATCCCAAGACGAGACCCCGAGGTCATGCCGCTTCGAAAAAGGCACATAACAAAAACAAATAGCAAATAGTGGGCAAGGCCATAATGGCGATACGCCAAAAACTTTAACACATGCGGAAGCGTATTATAATTAAACAGTGGCGCCCGAGCTAACAAGCTCAAACTAACACAACCTTAGAGATAATGAATCTCTTGGTCCAAAAATAAAATTATGTGACACAACAATAGGCACATATAACAATTTATAGCAATTATATACCAAGTCATCGGCGACGTTACGGTCGGAACCCAACATTAAACTAAGTCTACAACTCTAGTCTAACATGCTTGACGGCTAAAAACATGTCGGATAATAAACATATTAAACAAACCAATACATAGTTAAAACAACTAAAGCATGATCAACATAAATATACAAGGCACGACTAACACATGTCGGCTCTCAAAAGATTAAGTACTAGTTAACATAAGTTCAAATATCACACAATTAAAGTCTTGCTACCCCACATAAAGTTTATATAACTTTATGTTCCCATCGTCCTTGCCAAAAGAAAGATACTAAAATTACAAGGTAGCAACCTCGTCAAAGCTTCACCAATCGCAACTTGATAATTACTTCGAACCGCTCGCTCGGCTCGGATCTAGGGAAAAGAATCAAAACAAATAGGAGTAAGTCGTAAAGACTTAGCAAGTTACTAACATAACTTCCTGTCATGGCATCATGGACAACAATAATAATTCATGTTATTGCATAATATACATTTCATAAATAATCATGTCAAGGTACTCATACTTAACAATTTCGAGTATCATGTTATCAACAAGTATAACATTTCATTAATTCATTCAACCATCATTTCATATCATATCATATTCACGTAGCACATTATTCACATATAAGCACTCGTGAGTCAATTCATATAAAAAGGGATATGATACCGTTACCCTTTTTCCGCCGTGTCGCTCCTGCAAAAACACGTGCAAAACCTTTATGCGTCCTCGATATCCCTTTCGTGGATATCGACATTTCCGAGACATTTCCGAGACATTTCCCCGCTCGGGTTCCGACAGTTCTCAAAGTCATGTTTCCATACTACAACTGAGATCAACTACTTCCCTACCGTGGCCATCGATAGTGGGTGTGTGCAATCCGGCACGGCGATCCATCAAAATCACGAATCTCACAATTCGTGAAGATGATACATCGTCCCGCCCCAAAGACTCAACAAACCGACTCCATCTGGACTCAAACTTCAAGCACACGTAATTCATAATCATATGCTCAAATAAGTAGGCAAGTACTCTACAATCATCTAGTCATGCTTTTAATTCACAACTAGCACATAATCACATTAGAGATAAGTCAAGACTCTAATCATCAAGTGTTCTTCATACACTTTAAAATGCTTGGAGGCTTAACCTCCATTAATACTACCCCAAAATTCATAGGACTTAGGCATATTACTCTTTAATGTCATACTAACCCAATGGTCAACTCCGTTGAGTCATAATCAATCTTTCAAAATTAGGGTATAGAAGCCATTGGCCTCAATACTCTCCTATCTCCATACTAACGTAATTAAATAGGTTACTAAGGTCATCAAACCCATAAAACCCCAATCAAACAATCAAGTATGAAACATAGAATTAAAGTCACAAACTAGGCATATACATTCTTGTCATTTCATCAAATAGGAGTCTAACCATTTTATCAAATATGCACCCAACACTTAAACAACAAGGTAGGGTGATTTATCATACATTATCACACATAAATAACATGATAAACATGGTTTATAATCTGTTTATAATCTGATCATACAACCAAAAATGTAACATTTAGCATATACGTGAACATAACATCTCTACAAGCCTAACTATTTCACCAAACATGCTCCCAATGCTTAAAGAACAAGATGGAATGATTTATCCTACATTATCACACCTAAATAACATCAAAATCATGATTTACAATCTGATCATAATCTGTTTATACAACCTAAAACGCATCATTTAGCATATACGAGAACATGACATCTCTACAAGCCTAACTATCTCATCCAATATGCTCCCAACACTTAAACAACAAGGTAGAATGATTTATCATACATTATCACACCTAAATAACATCAAAATCATGATTTACAATCTGATCATAATCTGTTTATACAATCTAAAATGCATCATTTAGCCTCTACGAGAACATGACATCTCTACAAGCCTAACTATCTCATCCAATATGCTCCCAACACTTAAATAACAAGGTAGAATGATTTATCATACATTACTACACCTAAATGACATCATAATCATGGTTTATAATATGTTTATAATCTGTTCATACAACCAAAATTCATCATATAGCATATGCTAGAACATGGCATCTCTACAATGTATAAGTGCTCTCATTGACCTCATATAGGAAGATTGTTTTCCCTAGGGTCAATGAGGCTAAAATAAATAAGAAGAGATGTTGTAACTCACCTTAAATAAGCCGTACAAGTTGAACAAAACGTCCATGCAAAGGTGGGTATGTGTTCTCCTTGCCCTCCTCTTCTCTTCTATGGTTGGGTTTTGGAAATGGCTTCCTCAAGACTTGGCCACCATTGTTGAACACTCAAGAACCTTGAAGAAACTCTCTATAACTTGTATGAAATGTTCAGCCACGAATTTGGAGGAGAATGACTGATTAGGATATCTTAGTGGAGGTATTTGGTCACTCAATGACTGAAGTGGGGTGGGAGGAAGTGTTGCATGCATGTGGGTGTGGTTGGATGTCTTTCTTTTCCAAGTGCTGTACATGCATTCAAAACTCTCAAAACTTGTCAAGCATGCAAGAGAGGATAGGTAGGACGAACTAGGGTGGTTTAGGGTGGGTTAGGTTGGGTTTGGGTGTGGTTAAGTTGGTCAAATTGGTGAATAAGCAGAAAATCCCGTAATCTGGATTCCAGACCAATGCGGTCACATGGCTTAGAGTGATGCGAGTGCATCACTCTGTTATACATAATATTTTCATTTCGCTCCCTTTCTTGTTCTAGGTCCTTCCCTCTTGCACCCTCAAGTCCTCCAATGCTCGAAAGGGTCTAGAATTCAACCTTAAATACTTCTAAAACATAACCAAATCAATCCATGTTCAAACCCTCACACAAAGATGGTCAATAAATTAGGAAGATCACTCCCGAACGACAACCGAAAAGGTCAAACGAAGAAGGGTTAACCCTAGAATCAAATTAGCAACCAAACCGACGATGCAACTAGCATTCAACCAACATCTAAAGCGTGTTAATGATGTTATGAGTGGTCTCTAAGATTTATCCAAGTATTTACAACATAAAACACAAACCCGAGTTTCAAAGCATCTCGTGAAGGAAAGGCGCAAACGAGCATTTCAAACGACGTCAATGAACATGCTATCGACTTTAAACATATGAGTGAGCTAAGTTAACATACTAATGATGATTATGAATGTATGAACTCATGCAATAGACAAGCATGCAATAAATTAGGGTTTTACATTCTCCCCTACTAAAAGGAATTTAGCCCCTAAGTTCTTACCGTGATCTTCAAACAAATGGGGGTACTTCTCGCGCATCTCCAACTCGGTCTCCCAAGTCGCTTCCTCGATCTCATGATTCCTCCAAAGAACCTTAATCAATGGAATTGTCTTGTTCCTCAATACTTGCTCCTTGGTGTCGAGAATCTTCACCGGTTGCTCAACATACGACAAATCAGGCTGAAATGAAATCTCCTCATACGCAAGAACATGCGAATCATCCTTAAGATACTTCCGAAGCATAGATACGTGAAACACATTATGAATGTCCGACAATGATGGCGGTAAAGCCACCCTATAAGCCAAACTCCCAACTCGCTCAAGAATCTCAAAAGGTCCAACGTTCCTCAGTGATAGGTTTCCTTTCTTCCCAAATCTCTTAGTACCCCTTCTCGGCGATACTTTAAGAAACACACAATCTCCAACTTGGAACTCCAAATCTCTCCTCCGATTATCCGCATAACTCTTTCTGTCGACTCTGAGCCGTAAGCAATCTATCCCGAATCAACTTCACATTCTCGGCCGACTGCTGCACAATCTCCAAACCCCATAGCTTTGCTTCTCCAACTTCATCCCAACAAATAGGAGATCTACACTTCCGTCCATACAGTGCCTCATACGGTGCCATCCCAATACTAGATTGGTAACTGTTGTTGTATGCAAACTCCGCCAATGGAAGGTGTGAATCCCAACATCCCTTAAAGTCCACCGTATAAGCCCGTAACATATCCTCAAGTATCTGTATCATTCTCTCGGACTGTCCGTCTGTCTGAGGGTGAAAAGTTGTACTAAAATTCAACTTAGTCCCCATGGCTTCCTGCAGAGCCTGCCAAAACCTCGAAGTAAATCTCGGATCCATGTCTGAAACAATGCTAACCGGAACCCCATGCAATCTAACAATCTCTTGCACATACAATGTCGCCAACTGACTCAAGGAATAAGTCATCGCAATCGGTATAAAATGAGCTGACTTTGTTAACCGATCTACAACAACCCAAACGGCATCAAACCCTCTACGCGTACGTGGAAACCCCGAAACAAAATCCATCGTAACGTGCTCCCACTTCCACTCCGGAATATGTAACGGCTGCAACAATCCCACGGACCTTTGATGTTCTGCCTTCACCTGTTGACAAGTCAAACACCTTGACGCATAATCCGCAATTTGGCGCTTCATGCCATTCCACCAAAACTGCTTCTTCAAATCCCTATACATGTTCGTACTCCCCGGATGGATAGTATATCTTGCTTTGTGAGCTTCATCCAACACAAGTCGTTTCACATCCTCGACTGAAGGTACACAAACTCTTCCCTTGAAAGTCGAAATCCCTTCTTCATTCACTGCGAACTCCGACGTCTCACTCTTACTCAAACCATCAATGATCTTCACTAATCCCGGATCCTTCCTTTGAGTCTCCTTAATCATTTCCAACAAAACTGGAATAGCCTGGACACTAGCAAACAACACTCCATGATTAACCTCACTAGGACTCCAATCACGGACATCCTCCAACATCTTCATTCCCGAATCATCAAACATGACAAATGAACTTTCCTACTCAAGGCGTCGGCAACCACGTTCGCCTTCCCCGAATGATAAAGTATCGTACAATCATGGTCTTTCAACTTCTCCATGCACCTCCTTTGTCTCATATTCAACTCCTTCTGTGAGAACAAATACTTCAAACTCTTGTGATCCGTGAAGATTTCAAACTTTGACCCATACAAATAATGCTTCCACTTGTGCAAAGCAAATATGACCGCTGCCAACTCAAGGTCATGCGTGGGATAATTCTGCTCATACGGAGACAACTTCCTCGAAGCATAAGCGATCACCTTACCATTCTGCATAAGAACACAACCCAATCCCTCTTTTGATGCATCGCTATAAACCACAAATTCTCATCTCCGCTAGGCAACGCTAAAACTGGTGCCGTAGTCAATCTCTTCTTCAATTCTTGAAAACTTGCTGCACACTTATCGCTCCAAACAAACGGTGTCTTCTTTTGGGTCAAACTCGTCATCGGTGTAGAAATCTTCGAAAATCCCTCTATGAACCTCCGATAATACCCGGCTAACCCCAAGAAAATCCTAACCTTCGTAACTGTAGTCGGTCTCCTCCAATTTATCACCTCTTTAACCTTAGAAGGGTCTACCGCTATCCCAGTACTAGAAACAACATGTCCCAAAAATGAGACCTCCTCTAGCCAAAAAGCACACTTGCTAAACTTAGCATAAAGATGCCTCTCCCGAAGAATCGACAACACCATCGTCAAATTCTGTGCATGCTCATCCCGAGACTTAGAATACACCAGAATGTCATCTATGAAGACCACCACAAAACAATCAAGAAAATTATGGAACACCCGATTCATCAAGTCCATAAATACTGTCGGCGCATTAGTCAACCCAAATGGCATCACCATGAACTCATAATGCCCGTACCTCGTACGAAAAGCGGTTTTCGGAACATCCTCAGCTCTCACCTTCAACTGATGATGCCCAAACCTCAAATCAAGCTTAGAATATGTAAGATCCCGATTCCCGGTTAGCTTGAATTGCGTGCAATGCTCGCATTTCTTCTTTGGTTGATTGCTCGTTTGGTTGTGAGAGAGTCTAAATGTGTATGAGAGATCACATTAAGACTAAAACACTTTTAAGAAATGTCATATAGTGGTTGACTTGTTAAAGTCAAAAGTCGTAACCCGACGATAGTCGAAATGCGACTCGATTGAGAGCTTATTCGGGTTTTGTGTTCTTGACCTCGATTTGGTCCCAGATCTTTACATGATGATTAAATAACATGTTTAGATGTGTTAGACTTCTAGTTGGATGTATTCCATAAGTCTCGTGAAGTTTTGACGCTTCGAGAATAGCAATTCTCCTTATCGCATAGTTTGAGATTGAGCTGGGCGAATGTCTCGTCTTTCGGGAGCTTATTTCTCCTATCTGTTGTTTATCATTTGAGAGGCATTCAGGCCTATTTTGTAGCCCTTATAGGTGCTTATAATCATTGGTTATTACCCGTCGGTTTGCGGTCTCATTCGACGTTTAGATAGCAAGTTGTTACGTCTTGCGTCGGTTTTGCCCCGGGTTTTTTCGGGCATTGTTTATGGGAGTCTAGACCTAATTTAAAATTGGTTTGAGACTTGTATGGATTAGTTTAATGTTTGAGGACTTTAAGGGTTCAATTATGAGCCATTTTGAAGCTTTAAGGCTCGAGGACGCATGCGGGAACGACCGAAACCGAGCCTGGAATCAAGAAAGGAGTGTATAGAGTAAACTAGTATGATGTGCTCGCATCATACTCAAGGGATGCGACCGTAAGGGTCCCTGCTTGCCTAGTTATGGGATTTTTAATCTGTTTGCTCACTGTCCGAATTTTTACCCAATTAAACCCATTCTAAACCTAACCTAAACCCTCTTACTTAGCCTAATACTAGTCCTAAACATTATTAGAGGATTTAGGGGTTAATTAGTGGGTGATTAAGGGGAATTAATCCCCCAAATAAAAAGAAAAATCTTACGCACTCTCTCATTTGTTCGGCCAGCAGAGTGCGACTTCTTCGTCCCGTCTTCTGCGAACAGACCAAGGGCGTGAGAGAGCTGAGAAAGGGGCGTTTTTCTAGGGCTTGAAGGGTTTGATCTTGGGAGGCCATGGCTAGGGTTCTTCCTTCCCCAAGTTACATCGAGAGATTGAAGTGAAAGTTGAGGAAATCAACATCACCTCTTTGATTTCGGGTATGGCAGTTTGTAAGGGCTGCGTTTTGGTACGTTTCTACCCTATTTCCTTCTTTTGGGCTCCATTGACCCTAGGGAAACAATCAATTGTGCTATGTGAGGTCAATGGAAGCCATTGTTAGGGTTTGTAGAAGATGCATGAACCCTAGGTTTACAAATTGATGATAGAACTTGATTGACCTATGTGAGACCATGAAATATGTGAAATTCATGTTCTAATTAGTCTATTGAACTTGGGTATGTTGATTATCCATGAGTATTGAAGTTGGTTTGGTTGAGATACTTGGAGGGTGTTTTGCCCCAATCTTGTTTTAGCTTGCAAATTATTGATGTGAGCTTGATTACTATGTTTTATATGCTTATTAGAGTATATTAAACCATGTTGTATGATTTAATCATGAATTAGGAATTATGATTGGTAAGGTGACTTGAATGAATTTAGGCACAAGATAGCCAATTTGTTCTAAGATGCATTGCGAAGTAATTTGTGGGGTTCATGTGAGTTAAACGAATATGGGAAGATGGTTATTGATGTTGGTTATGATCATAGAGGATATTGAGACTCATGGCTTCTATGCCCTAAAATTTTAGAAAGGGTAGATTGGACTCAACGGAGTCATTCTAAGTTCGGTTAAGTGCTAAATGAACTTGAGTTGAAATCCTACGATGATTGGATTTCGTTTGATTAATGGAGTGAAATACATAACTTCCAAATTTTAAATGGTTGGTAATTGTGATGTGTTTTGTGGATTTTAGTCTTGGGGATTAAGCCCGAACGACTATTGGGAATTATTTGTAAACTTTAATGAATTATTTCGGTGTGGAGTTATAAAACACATAAAGAATGAAATGTGTTAGTGAGACTCAACGGAGTCGTTATAAGGCTAATAAAATGACTAAGAGCCTTGGGTTGAAACCCTACAATGTTTGAGTTTGTTTGGGTTATGTTTGTGCACACCGGGTTTTGGTTGTGTCCTATGGTGACACTTATGTTATGGAGGCTAACTAGAAATATATTTTAAGCATGCTTGTTAGAGCATGGGACAATGGAGACCCACATAAGGTCACGAGATTATTTAAGAGAAGATTAAGAGAGAATCCTCTTCTCAAGGATTTTTGTTGCGTACATATGAAAACACTTGTGCGAAGTGACTACGGAGTAGTCGTGATGTTTGAAGTATGGTGTTGGTGTTATCGATCATGTATGACGATTAGGACTATGATTGAGTCCGGTGTACTTAAATAAAGACTAAATAATAAGTCTTGAATTGTGGATATTTTGAGACTAGCGTAGTAGTATTGGTTTGGTTTGAGTTGAGGATTATGAAAGACCTCACATTATATTTTATTAAGCTTGTAAGCTATACTTGACTTGGTTGATGACTTGAGGAATAATGAATACCTCAATAAGTAGTTCTTGAACTAAACTTGTAAGTTAGTTGAACACAATGGTTATATACAAATATATGCATTGTTCATGATGTTTGGTAAAGCATTATGTCCTACTTGATTTTATGCAATTATATGCATGGTTTATGAAATTTCGTAGAGTATTATGTCCTACGTGGTTATATGCAGTTATGTGCATGGTTTATGAGATTGTTGTAGAGCATTATGTCCTACATGGGTTAATGAGTCCGATAATTATGTACTTGGTCTCATTGGTTTATACAAGTAAATATCTACTTGATCATTTGGTTTAGAGTCCAGCTGGCGGGTTTTGGTTGTTGTGTCGGCAATGGGACGATTCATAGTCTTTGGGAACAATCGCTATGAATCGTTGAATTGGGTCCTTTTCTCCTCACTATTTGGCCAATAGTGGGATGTGATCTCGAGTTATGCCATCTAGCTAGACATCGAGCTCTCATTTCTCATCCTAGGTTGGATGAATGTAACGAGTACTCATTAAGGGAAACTGATGAGTTGAGATTATTTAGGGAGGAAACCCCAGGGTATAATTGATTGGGAATTGAGCCCGGATCATGGTTTGAGATGTGATCTCATGGTAAGTTGGTTGGGTTTGAACCCGGATTTGATAGTAACGGTTCGATTACGTTTACTGTTACACATGTTTATTTATGAGCATTTATATGAAAGATAAAATGCTACTTGATTTATGTGAGTTTATGTGCTTTAAAAATTAAGTACATGTTTCATGATGGTATACTAGCATGATACCATGATTTTATATGATTGTGCATTTATGTCATGCCATGTCATAATATGCCACATGTTGCATCTAGAAACTTACTGGGTCATTATGACTCACTCCGTGTGATTGTTTTCCCTAGTGTGTAGTGTGTGCGGTGATCCCGTTAAATGCAGCCTTCGGATAACGACTTTTAGCAGGTGGTCTTCCAAGTCAAAAGCTTGGAGTTATTTATTATTATGTTGTTATTTATTTGTGAGGCTTGAATGTAAAGTTATGTAGACTTTACTTGGGTAGATTGTAGTATTATATTATGGTTATGTATTTGGGAGTCGGTTGTATTGCCGAGCCGTTGTATCCTTAGAATTTATTCTCGTTGTCATTTCGAGCATGTGTGGCTCGTTTATTCTAGTTTTGGTATTATTGTTGTTCCTACCTCCGACAGATTTAGTCGTGAGATTTGGTTGGTGGTTTAGCATTAATTATATTGCTATAGTTGAATTGTTCCTCCGGCAAGTTATAGCCGTTGAGTGTTGTTTATCAGGTTGGGATTTTGTTAGTTGCCGGCCTTGGTTGCCGATGGTTTGTTGTGCGTGTCTAATGTTGCGTCACGCGCGTCGAATTTTTGGGACGAGAGATTTACTATCTCTTTGGTTGTTTTTATTTAGGAGCTTGTTAGCTCGGGTTCCATTATGGTTTTTGCTTCCGCAGATTTTAGTTTTTATTATTCTGTATCGCCATTATGGCTTTACCTTCCTGTCTTGAGCTTGTTGGCTCATCTTTTGACTCGCACCATTACTTAGCAGGTGCTTGTCTGTCTCTTAGTTGTTCTGATGGCACGACCTTTGGGATCTCGTATTGAGATCCGGGTCGGGTCGTCACAGAATACACCACCGATCCTTGCAACTGATCAAACAAGTCATCTATATGCGGCAATGGATACTTGTTCTTGATTGTCGCTTTGTTCAATTCCCGGTAATCGATACACAACCTTAGGCTTCCATCCTTCTTCCTAACAAACAATACCGGCGCACCACAAGGTGATACACTTGGCTTGATAAAGCCAATATCAAGAAGCTCCTGCAACTGAACCTTCAACTCATTCAACTCCATAGGTGCCATCCTATACGGCGCCTTCGATATCGGTGTAGTCCCTGGCAACAACTTGATACAAAACTCAATCTCCCTATCCGATGGCATCCCAAAATCCTTAGAGAAAATATCTGGAAACTCATTCACAACCGGCACATCCTCAAGATCAGAAGTCGAAACCCGTTTATCAATCACACAAGCTAGGTATCCCTTGCAACCATGTGACAATAATTTCCTAGCCTTTAGAGCAGAAATGACACGCAACCCACTAGACGCATTATCACCCAAGAACATAAATTTAGGAACACCCGGCATATCAAAAGTAACCCTCTTACTAAAGCAATCAACCAAAGCATGATAAGCGCACAACCAATCCATACCGAGTATCACATCAAAATCACAAAGTGGCAACACTACCAGATCCGCATGCAAAACATGTTCATCCACAAGTACATCGCATGCTTTATAAACTTCCGAAGCCAATAAACATTCCCCAAGTGGGGTAGAAACTTCAAGCACGTAAGGCAAAGACTGAGGCAATACACGCAAACGGTCAACGAAATGTGATGCAACATATGAATGTGATGATCCTGGATCTATAAGTACTCGTGCTTCACTATCGAAGATATAAATGGTACCTCCAATAACTGCGGTCGACTCAGGTACTACCCTCTGGTCTAAAGCAAATACACGTCCCTGCACCTTTGCCTTCCCATCACTATCTCTCTTAGCCCCAACAGTAGGCTGGCTCGATCCTCCTGGCTGCTTACCCTTCAACTTAGGGCAATTCCTCTTCACGTGCCCTGCAGCTCCACAGTAGTAGCACTCCACCGGTGCCCCAATCTTCTTCCAACATTTATCCTCTGTGTGCCCCGTCTTCGACCAATAGGAGCATACCACCATCATGCTACGATCTCCCTGACTCGGTGTAGAAGCAGCTCCTCTACCACCTGACTGATTCCTTGCCTGCCCTTCGTGATTAAATCTACCATTCCCCTTCCTACGATCATTGTGCCCATGATAATTCCCTTGATTACCTGATCCATTTCCTCGTCCCGAAGACTGTCTAGGCTGTGAAGAAAAACCCGAATTACCTATGACACGATGCTCCTCGATGTCCCTCTCAATCGCATAGGCTCTGTCAACTGCCTTCCTATAATCCACGAACTGATGAGATAATAGCTGTCTCCTATACTCCATCTTCAAGCCCTTCACAAACTTCTGCGTTCTCTTGGCCTCATCCGGAATCAAATGAGTGCAATAGCGTGCTAGCTCCATGAACCTCGCCGAATACTACGATATCGACATACCTCCCTGTACTAGGTCAAGGAACTCCTTCTCCCTTGTCTCCCGAACAACCTTCAGCACATATGAAGCTCTAAATTCCCTAACAAAGTTAGGCCATGTGTGGGGGATCCTCAGCATGTCCCAACTCTCTCTTAGCACTTGCCACCAGTGCTCCGCAGCGCCCTCTAGCTTAAACACTGCTAGTACCACCTTTTGCTCATCATCACACCTCAATGGTGCAAATATCTTCTCTAGATGCTCGATCCACAACTCGGCCTTCGAAGCATCCGGTTCCCCATCGAACTGTCTTGGTTTCAGCTTTATGAACTTCTCAAGCATCGAATCTCCGTGATGTCTAGCATCCTGTACCGGTACTCCAACCTGCGGTGCTGGCTGTGGCTGTGGCTGTGGTTCAGCCCTACCAAAGACCCTCTGATTCATCTCGTTCATCATCGCAAGCATTCCCCTATACATGGTAGACATAGCTTCGAACTGCTCCTTCGCCGTCCGAAGTGGAGGAACCTCTGGCTGGCGGTTCTCATTAGTCTCTCTATCACCATTTGTGCCTCTATCGGCACCTCTACCGGCACTACCTCTGGTGCTAGTACCAGCTCTAGTGTCAACCATTTTAACCTACAAGAACACTCTTCGTTAAGATAGAACTATCACACAAAACCAACCCCCTAAGCCAAGGAACCTATCCCGGTGAATAGCTAACTTATAACATAAGCTCTGATACCAACTGTGGCGACCCGACCCGGATCCCAAGACGAGACCCCGAGGTCGTGCCGCTTCCAAAAAGGCACATAACAAAAACAAATAGCAAATAGTGGGTAAGGCCATAACGGCGATACGCCAAAAACTTTAACCCATGCGGAAGCGTATTATAATTAAACAGTGGCGCCCGAGCTAACAAGCTCAAACTAACACAACCCTAGAGATAATGAATCTCTTGGTCCAAAAATAAAATCATGTGACCCAACAATAGGCACATATAACAATTTATAGCAATTATATACCAAGTCATCGGCGAAATTACGGCCGGAACCCAACATTAAACTAAGTCTACAACTCTAGTCTAACATGCTTGACGGCTAAAAACATGCCGGATAATAAACATATTTAACAAACCAATACATGGTTAAAACAACTAAAGCATGATCAACATAAATATATAAGACACGACTAACACATGTCGGCTCTCAAAAGATTAAGTACTAGTTAACATAAGTTCAAATATCACACAATTAAAGTCTTGCTACCCCACATAAAGTTTATATAACTTTATGTTCCCATCGTCCTTGCCAAAAGAAAGATACTAAAATTACAAGGTAGCAACCTCGTCAAAGCTTCACCAATCGCAACTTGATAATTACTTCAAACCGCTCGCTCGGCTCGGATCTAGGGAAAAGAATCAAAACAAATAGGAGTAAGTCGTAAAGACTTAGCAAGTTACTAACATAACTTCCTATCATGGCATCATGCACAACAATAATAATTCATGTTATTGCATAATATACATTTCATAAATAATCATGTCAAGGTACTCATACTTAACAATTTCGAGTATCATGTTATCAACAAGTATAACATTTCATTAATTCATTCAACCATCATTTCATATCATATCATATTCACGTAGCACATTATTCACATATAAGCACTCGTGAGTCAATTCATATAAAAAGGGATATGATATACCCTTTTTCCGTCGTGTCGCTCCCCGCAAAAACACGTGCAAAACCTTTATGTGTCCTCGATATCCCTTTCGTGGATATCGACGTCCCCGAGACATTTCCCCGCTCGAGTTCCGATAGTTATCAAAGACATGTTTCCATACTACAACTGAGATCAACTACTTCCCTACCGTGGCCATCGATAGAGGGTGTGTGTAATCCGGCACGGCGATCCATCAAAATCACGAATCTCACAATTCGTGAAGATGATACATCGTCCCGCCCCAAAGACTCAACAAACCGACTCCAGCTGGACTCAAACTTCAAGCACACGTAATTCATAATCATATGCTCAAATAAGTAGGTAAGTACTCTATAATATTCTCCCAGTTGCCTATAATATTCTGCCTGCCGATGCTCTTCATGAAATTTCTAATAGCTGTATTTCAACATCGTCTCAGCCTGATAAACCTTTCTGGAGGGGTACGGCTTCAGGTTCTTTTACGCTCTCTTCTGCGAGAGATCTGGTGGCTCCTGCTTCTCCAACCACTTTGTCTGCTAAATTCATCTGGCACAAGTTCCTCCCAAAGCGTATTGGAATATTTATGTGGCGGTTATTCATGGGGCGGCTTCCTATTGATGAAGGGCTGCTAAAAAAGGGATTTCATCTGGCCTCTAAATGTATTTGCTGTTCTAATCATCAAATGGAATCTTTCCAGCACCTCTTTATTTTTAGTGAAGCAGCATCTCATTCTTGGAAAGCTTTTCTCCCTCACGGCATTTCTCTTAATGGGTCTTCTGTCCAGCAGCGCTGTATGGCCAATTGGTGCATGGCTAAGTCGGCTTCTCTTATCATTCTGCCATCTATAATTTTGTGGAATATTTGGAAGTTTCGAAATGCAATTATCTTTGATGGCAGCTATAAGTCTCCCTCCCAGATTTCATTTGCGATTGACTCTGATCTTCATTGCATTCTAAGTGCCTGGAATTTCTTTGGATTTCGGCAATCACACGGTCTCACTGTGTCTTATGCAACTCGTAAGAAAGTGACTGTTCGGGCTGTTCATTGGTCTAAGCCTCCCTCTGGATCTTTCAAGCTAAATTCTGATGGGGCTTGTCATGGAAATCCAGGTAGTAGTGGTGGTGGGGGTGTTATTCGGGATAGCAGTGGTTCGGTGATATATGCGTATAGCTCCTTTTACGGGCAGTCTACTAATACAATCGCTGAAATGAAAGCTTTGTTTCAAGGTATTCAATGGATTCACAGACAAGGCCTCCGGGATGTGTTGGTTGATATAGACTCTAAAGTCATTTGTGATATGCTTTCCAACTCTCGCTCTCCTCCTTCTTTGGCTTACTTTGTTCGGGCTATCAGCTGGTTGCAGCAAGATTTAAATTTCTGTGTCAACCACTGCTTTCGAGAGGCTAATTTTGTTACGGATGGCCTGGCCAACTTAGCCATCGACTCTGCCCGTAACTCTATATTTAATTCGGTTCAGGATTTGCCTAGTTCTATTAAGTCTAATGTTATCTTAGATGCTCAAAGCATGGCTAGGATTAGAATTTCCTAATTTCTT
Source organism: Codonopsis lanceolata (assembly GCA_013146195.2). Taxonomy (NCBI): domain Eukaryota; kingdom Viridiplantae; phylum Streptophyta; class Magnoliopsida; order Asterales; family Campanulaceae; genus Codonopsis; species Codonopsis lanceolata. The sequence goes on from CM028377.1 coordinate 12,912,548, forward strand.
TTCCTGTTGTTTTTCTTTGAGGTAAGGCTCCTTTGTCCCCCCGTCCAAAGGGTAAGGCTGGTTGTCCCCCTTAAGTTTGTTTTTATTATTTCATTTTAATAAAATCTCGCAGGTGCCGCCCTGCTTCCATCCAAAAAAAAAAAAAAAAAAGTACTCTACAATCATCTAGTCATGCTTTTAATTCATAACTAGCACATAATCACATTAGAGATAAATCAAGACTCTAATCATCAAGTGTTCTTCATACACTTTAAAATGCGTGGAGGCTTAACCACCATTAATACACTACCCCAAAATTTGTAGGACTTAGTCATATTACTCCTTAATGTCATACTAACCCAATGGTCAACTCCGTTGAGTCATAATCAATCTTTCAAAATTAGGGTATAGAAGTCATTGGCCTCAATACTCTCCTATGTCCATACTAACGTAATTAAATAGGTTACTAAGGTCATTAAACACATAATGTGAGAACCCGAACCCATTTCATGTTTGTCATCATTATAACATGTTTGTAATAGGTCTTGACATATTAGAGACTTCATTTCATTCATATCATGTTGGCATTGAGTTGGTTGAGATCATAATAGAGTAATGGTCTTCCATGCGTTGCATGTCTTGTTATTGATGTTTTGAGTGTTCGTCATAGCGTGTTAGCACCTAAATAAGTCTCATGAGAGTCTTAGTACTTTGCATCTAAGGTTTATAATGTTCATCTTAGTTGTTGTGTGCTTGGTTGAGAGTTTAGAAGCATTGTTGCTTCGTTTGAGCCTTAGGGTTTCTCGGGATTGCCTTCGTTGCTTGTATTGTTTGTGTTTTCAACTTGCGAGAAGTTCATTTGAGTTATAAACCAAGTGTACTAGTATTTCCCATGCTTGCATAATCATTGTTCATAGACTTGTTGCATTTGGAAATAAGATGACCAACATATTACTTCACAGATTCAGTCTGGTTTTGGGCAAACTTCGGGAAAATTCTGGTAACAATCTACTAAAGAGAATTTTCTAAAACTTTAGTATGTTTTACCTGAATATGTTAGGATACTCCCTGTAAAATTTGGTAATTTTACAAGGTGTCTAAGTACCTCATTTAGGTCTTGACTTTCGGCTGTGCCAGAATTCTATTTTCAGGAAATCGGCTTCGGTACTTGATTTTGTTGTAACTTTATTTTGACGAATATAAGTCCAAATTGAGTAATTTAAAATTCTAAAATATATTTTTATGAGTCTTATTTCAGAAAAATCAAAAATCACCTCATTTTGAGTTTTGAACAATTTATGGTCGATTTTACAAGATGGACTGTCCAGTAACAACAATCTGGAAATTGGCCATGAATAGTTGAAGCGATCGCATGGCCCAAGCACAATGCGACCGCATTGTACCAGATTCAGGTTTGTGTCTTTTTTTGAGTGGTTTTGGTTGATGACCCAAGTGCCCTTGCCCCTTGGCCGACCTTGGAGACTCAAAGCCTCCTTTGTTGACTCTTCTAAGACCCCTTTTAAGCCTTAGATCATTTCTTATCAATGGCTCACATTCCTTGGCCAATGAGAAGCCTCTTAAAGCCCTTCACTTGGATTGGGGGTTTTAGGGCAAGTATATAAACATTTGTTCAACCAAATCAGCCATTGTTGATCAACAACAAGCTGATATTCAGAGACATAACTCCATTTTCGTCCAAGGAGGTCACTCCAACTTGAGAGACCATTTCCCGGAGATCCGGTGGCCCGATCGACGAACCGAGACTGCCAAATCGAAGCCCTCGATCTTCTCTACAACAATCCTTGCTTTGATCACCCATTAATCCATTAATCTTTGGACTAAGGTGAGTGACAATTCCCTGAGATTTCCATGTTTAATAAAATAACATGACCCCTTCATTATAGTTGTTTTAATGATGATTATGAACATCTTTTGTGAAGACAAAACCTCCAATTCAACATATAAAATATGTGTATGATTTTATGAAATCTCTATGAAGTTATGATTTTGATATTTTGTAAAGCATGAATGTTGTTTATAATGAGCTTGGGAATAACTCTTGTGAAAGAATTCGGTTCAATTCAAGGTTTAACAAAATCACCGAAACTAGGGTTTGAAACTCGGGATTGTGTTTAAGGCTAGTTTAAGATCATGAACGGCCTAGTTATCGAGTTCTAAATGAACGGAGAACTTAGAAAAGGGCAATGTGATACATATAGTATCAATGCTCTACTTGGTTGAATTTTAGTAAAACTCACCGGAGTTGAAATTAGGGAGTTATCGAACAATAACGACTCCACAATCAATCCCTTCGACGAATGTAGTTCGTTAGACTAATGAATTAGCTTACGATACTTTGAGATGGATTGATGATTATGCCTTGATGTATGTGTGCTTGTAAGACTCAATCGAGTTCTTATGCGGTTTGTGTGATCGTGTGAAGTAAATGCATGATTGAGAGCATGTTGTAGAATAATGTATCTATTTGACATGTTGAATTCGCTCTTGTCGAATTCTTATTTGATTCCTTAAATGAGTAAACAACTACTTGTTGAATAAGTTCGCTCTTGTCGAACTTGTTCCTTATTTGAGATTTCATGACGAGTAAACATCTACTTGGCATTGCATGAGTCCAGCTGGCATATTTGGTTGAGTCGTTGGTGTGACAATGCATCGTCATCACGAGTTATGGGACTCGTGATAGTGATGGGTTGTTATACCGAGTTTTTATCACACACGCCTCCACTGTTGGCCACAGTGGGGAAGTAGCCCCTTTGCTGTAACCAAGAGAGCACATTGGCATGTCTAAGTACCAAGGAGAGAGCTTGGTACCCGAGAAGAGAACTCGGTACTTTGATACACTCATCACGGGTATCATTGACACGAATGTTAACGCTGTGTATTCCAGGAGCTACGTAGCGGCACCGGTTCCATAACATATCCTCCTATTATGTGGTTTACTTTATAGCACTTATGTGAAAAAATGTGCTACCATGGATGTGTGATTTAAGTGTTTATTAAATGAATACTTTGAGTGACTTGATATTAAAGATGATATCTTGCTATGTATGTTGCAAAATGCCATGACATGCATAATTGTTAACTCACAAAGTTTTTATGACTTACCCCCTCCCTTTTACTACTTTAGATCCGAGCCGTTTAGGTACCGCTCGTTGAGGCATAGCAGGGTTCGTGCTTATCCGTGATCACACGCGACGAGGTTGTGGTTTATAGATGTCCTTATTTTGTTCTCTTTTGTAAGGACGTTGGGTTTAGCAAGTCATTTAGACTTCACTTGGGAACTTTGTTTATTTGTATTTATGTCTATACTTGTATCCTATTTTGAGTGCCGGCGCATGTACGCCGAGCTTTGTATAGATGTAGTATGGTTCACATGTTTTTAAACTTCCGCTGGGCATTACTTTAGCTCTTATTTATTTATGTTGTTCTCCGGCATGTTGTAGCCGTCGAGGTATATATGCATGAACTGTGTAGTGTTGGGTTCCGGTAGTAAAGTCGCCGATGAATTGATATACTTGTCTTTAATTGCTATATCAGGTTTAAAAAGTTTTAAAAATTTCCGGCCTTTTTGTAAGACCCCAAAAATTATGTAATTTTATTATTATATTTATGAGATCTAATTGTTTTGTAATTGACTCTACGGAGTCAGATTTAGTGAAATAAATTATATGGATTAGTTTAACTAACTCCTATGAGATTGGTAATTTATTTAGGGGATGATTATACCCTTATTTAAATTTAGATATAATAATAAGAAATTATTATTTGACATCTATGGGCAAATAAATATTTAGCGGTTGTGACCAAAAAGTGTTTTAGTATTTTAATTGACCTTACATGGTTAATTCATATGACAATTAAAAATATTAATTGTGGGAATAATATATTAGTCCCTACGTGTTAGAAATATTTATATGGTATTGTATTTCACTTTACGGAGTCAAATTTGAGTTGATTTAAAATTAAGTCAACTGGGTAGTACAGATTGATTTTGGTACGCAGCTGAGTTGTTTTGATCGAGGAACCCTCGAAATATTTTTTGTTTGGTTTGAGATTTTGAAGGCTTTTACTTTAGACATTTATAGAGTGTCAGGAGAAGAAATCACGTCGTTTCGTCGAACGGTGTTCAAACTGGAGCCGTTTGAAAATCAATGTAACACTTGCGGTTACTGTAGCAACCGGGCAGCCATTGTTTTTCTGATTTTTGGAGTGAAAACTCCATCCTATCCCCCAATTAAACCCCCTCCCTTCCTCTTGGGCACTCCCTTGGGGGGTAACATGGTCCCTTAGCCTTTCTTTAAGGCCTAAAACTCTTCCTTCCCTTCATTATTTGGGGATGCTACGTGAGATACAGAGAGAGAGATAGAGAGAGAACGAGAGAGCTCCCATGGAGGAACTATGGCGATTCCCGGAGCTACGGGCATCCGATCGTCGAACCGAGACCGCCATCGCGAAGCTCTCGACGAGGAGAACGTTTCTCCTCGGTTTGTCCCCGTTGAATCTCGAGTTTATTGGCCGAAATAGGTACGTGACTAAACCCTCTACTTTCTCTTTCTAGCTCAAATTGAGGCTAGGGTGTTAGAGGCTTGTTCTCCATGAATTGTTGAGCTATTACATGTCTTGATGAGGGGTTTTGATTTGTAAAAATATGGGGTTTGGGGCTGTTGAACATGAGGTTGGATTTGTTGGGTTTGTGGTGATTATTGAAGTAATTAGTAATAAAAATTACTTGTTAAATGGGTTTAGGAACCCAAATGAATATAATCTCGAAATTATACTTTGCCCTAGAATATGGTAATTGCTAATTTGACTCAATTGAGTTAATTAAAATTTTAAAGTGTTGTTTTGAGCCCTAGGATAAATTCCTATGACTTTTTGGGTTCGTCAGGTCTCAATTGAGAGATTTCGAGAATTGGTCGGGTGAGACCGGAATTGGTGAATTTGTGTATTGATTGGGTTTAGGACTCAAATTGAAATCCTTGGGTGATACTAGCTTGAGAATATTGTTAGTTAACAAAATTAAGTTGTTTGAGAATTTAGGATACAAAGAAAAAGGAAACAGATTTTGAAATGGGTACAGTCCCTATTTTGGGCATTTTTCCGAAAAATAATGTAGCAATTCCGTCCGTGATAATTTTCTTATTCTTGTATATGTTATACCTATACATGTTAGGTAACTCCCTGTAAAGTTTCATTAATTTTCGAGTTAAGGAAGTATTTTTCATGAGTCACGAAACATGGCTGCGACAGTGGGACTGTCACAGTGAAAACAGATTTTTCTATGGGATTGGGGTGACTGTATTCTAAAGAATACAAGTCCAAATGGATTATTTTAAAGTTCCAAATTATAGTTTCAAGAGTCTAGTTTCTGAATATATAAAATTCATGAAATTTGGAGTTTTGAGGAATTAATGGTTAAATTTACAAGTTGACTGGGCAGAATGTGTAATAGCAGCAAATCTGATTATTATCATGAAATTGAAGTGACTATATTTGGATGAATATAAATCCGAATGAAGTGATTTAAAAGGCTAAGTTATAGTTTGAAGAGCCTAGTTTCAGAATATGTAAGATTAAAGAAATTTAGAGTTATGATGAGTTATTGGTCAATTTTACAAAATGGCCGCGCAGAATGAGTTATTACTAAATTGGAATTCCAACTGTTAGAATGGGTATCTTTCGGTGCATGAACATCGAGTAGAGAAGGATTGATTTGGTTTGAAGAATGGATTACCATTTAGGGATATTCTAGAGTGTATCCTAAATTTCGGCGTAGAGACCCTTTAGATGCTCTTAGAGCATAGTGAATTTGTATCTAATAAACGATTCTATTCACGTGAATATGATGGGATGAGTTTATGAACTAACATGAACTTTAATGAGTTGAGACTATAAAATGATTTATCATTCTAGAAATATTGTAAGGCGTATACCATTGTTGATTAAGTACCCTAGACTAACAAAGTAGTCTTGGTGAATATATGATGGGTTAATGGTTAAGTAAATAAATTAGCTTGGTTGTATACTAGAATATGAAATTCTATGATTGATTTAGATTATGACAAAATGCATAATTCCTACATTTGTTGAGATTTGTATCTTGTATGCATTTGAGAATATGACTCATGAAGCATATATTTCCTTTGATTACTTGATGGTTTTATTGGTGTTGATTTCCTAACTTGTATTTAAATTGTATTCCATTGAAAAGTGGAACTGCGAACTTGAAATCAATTTAGGCTACCAACTCGTAATTGAGTTAGTGACTTGTGAACTAGGGTTCCTAAATGGAATGAGAACCTAGAAATGCCTTAAAATGAAAACATAGAACGAGACCCTACAACTCCTAGAATCCATGGACTAGATTACTAGCTTTTGGACCTTGACTTGAATAGAGTGGACAACTTGACACTTGGGATTTTAGAGACTCAATGAGCTCCTATTGTGGTTTTGTAATTATTGTAACAATGTGCATAATCGTACGAGTTTAGTAGATCTTTATATCTACTTGAGAATTTGCAAGTAAACATCTACTTGTGCATTGCATATAAGTCCAGCTGGCATTACTTGAGTTTTTATGTTGATGGTGGGACGATGCATTGTTTTCACGAATTATGGGATTCGTGGTTGCAATGTATCGCCGTACCGGATTCGGTTCACACACCCCTCCACTGCTAGCTACAGTGGGGAAGTAGCCCCCTTTGTCGTAACCAAAAGAGCGCATTGGTTAGTGCTATTTTCCCGAGTAGAGAGCTCGGACCCGAGAAGAGAGCTCGGTACTTTGATACCCAATCACGAGTATCACTGGCACGATATGATTAATATTTGTGATTGCAGGAGCAACACAGTGACATTGATTCGGTATTCTCTCTTAAACCTTTATGTGGCTTACTATGAGCACTTATGTAATAACAAAGTGTTACCTAAGACATGAAATATAAATGACCATATTTGTATTGATTGTGAATTATTGAGAGACTTGTTATGTATTTATGTAGATACATATACTGATACTTGAGAATTCAAGGAATGACATAAAATGTATATATATAGATATACATTCCTTTATATATGTTGATTCTTTATGAAATGTTTTCTGACTTATTTGGTTTGTTTATGATCAGGGAATTTCACCCTAGTCGTTTGGACGGTTTAGTACATGAAAAGAGAGATTATCTTGAGAAGTGTCGAGTATACGACACGTCTTCGCGGGTTTTAGTCGTAACAGCACGATAACATGTTTTATTATAACAATGTTTCATTTATGATTTGTTGTTTGTAGTAGCGTACTGAGTCTTTATGACTCACTCCATACTTTACTTTTCAGTGTGCAGTTGTTCGTTAGCCGCGTTGAGGCTGAGTAGATCCCGTCTGTAGCAGAGCCACGTGGATCGATAGTTGAGTTGAGGTCGTGATATATGTGCAGTTATCTCCTCCTGAGCTTTTGCTAGCGGAACCTAGTCCGCTTATTTCAGTATTTATATTTGTGTCCTTGTATTTTGTTGAGGACGATATTTCTTTTGTAAAGTTATATAAACTTTGCAGTCGGGTAGATTGTTCTAGTATTGTTGTATTATTCCAATAGCCGACATTTGTAGTTGGGCCTAAGTACTCCATAGTAGAGTAATCTGTCAGTTGTACCCCGGGCAGTGGTAGCTTCGGGGATTTCATTATTCTAGTTATCCTAGTTGTTGTTTTGGTTACCCCGGTATGCTTTAGCCGTGGGTCATTGTTATATCAGGTTGATTTTGATGGAACGCCGGCCTGGAGTGCCGATGGTTAGTTCTGCGTCTGCAATGTTGCGGCACGCGAGTTTCGTTTTCATACCTTGTGAGGCAACGTCTCTCTTTGTTTCATTTGTTTCAGTCTCGAGCTCTTAAGCTCGAGGGCTTGTTCTTTAATGCTTCCGCATCTTTGAAATTTTGAAAGCCGTATTTTAGTCCGGCTTCTTGTTCGTGTCTAGAGCTTGTTAGCTCAAATGTTCCACTTACACTTTGTTTTAGCAAGTGTTTGTCCTCTCTTGTGTAGTTCCAACGGCACAACCTCGGGATTCGGTATGGAATCCGGGTCGGGTCGTGACACTTTTGGTGCCGAGTCGCGCTTCATCTGAAATGTTGTGTCACGTCGTTTTCTATAATTGAGTCTTTGCATGTATTGTTGTCCTATTTGGACAACTTGACTTGTGATTCCTCCTCGGGGTCCGGGTCGGGTTGTCACACATAAAACCCCAATAAAACAATCAAGTATGAAACATAGAATTAAAGTCACAAACTAGGCATATACATTCTTGTCATTTCATCAAATAGGAGTCTAACCATTTTATCAAATATGCACCCAACACTTAAACAACAAGGTAGGGTGATTTATCATACATTATAACACATAAATAACATGATAAACATGGTTTATAATATGTTTATAATCTGATCATACAACAAAAAATTTAACATTAAGCATATACGTGAACATAGCATCTCTACAAGCCTAACTATTTCACCAAACATGGTCCCAATGCTTAAACAACAAGATAGAATGATTTATCATACATTATCACACCTAAATAACATCAAAATCATGATTTAAAATCTGATCATAATCTGTTTATACAACCTAAAACGCATCATTTAGCATATACAAGAACATGGCATCTCTACAAGCCTAACTATCTCATCCAATATGCTCCCAACACTTAAACAACAAGGTAGAATGATTTATCATACATTATCACACCTAAATAACATCAAAATCATGATTTACAGTCTGATCATAATCTGTTTATACAATCTAAAATGCATCATTTAGCATATACGAGAACATGGCATCTCTACAAGCCTAACTATCTCATCCAATATGCTCCCAACACTTAAACAACAAGGTAGAATGATTTATTATACATTACTACACCTAAATGACATCATAATCATGGTTTATAATATGTTTATAATATGTTCATACAACCAAAATTCATCATATAGCATATGCTAGAACATGGCATCTCTACAAAGTCCTAAGTGCTCTCATTGACCTCATATAGCAAGATTTTTTTCCCTAAGGTCAATGAGGCTAAAATAAATAAGAAGAGATGTTGTAACTCACCTTAAATAAGCCCTACAAGTTGAACAAAATGTCCATGCAAAGGTGGGTATGTGTTCTCCTTGCCCTCCTCTTCTCTTCTATGGTTGGGTTTTGGAAATGGCTTCCTCAAGACTTGGCCACCATTGTTGAACACTCAAGAACCTTGAAGAAACTCTCTATAACTTGTATGAAATGTTCAACCACGAATTTGGAGGAGAATGACTGATTAGGATAGCTTAGTCGAGGTATTTGGTCACTCAATGGCTGAAGTGGGGTGGGAGGAAGTGTCCAATGCATGTTTGTGCACGTTGGAGGTCTTTCTTTGCCAAGTGTTGTACATGCATTCAAAACTCTCAAAACTTGTCAAGCATGCAAGAGAGGATAGGTAGGACGAACTAGGGTGGTTTAGGGTGGGTTAGGTTGGGTTTGGATGGGGTTAAGTTGGTCAAATTGGTGAATAAGTAGAAAACCCCGTAATCTGGATTCCATACCAATGCGATCGCATGGCTTAGAGTGATGCGAGCGCATCACTCTGTTATACATAATATTTTCATTTCGCTCCCTTGCTTGTTCTAGGTCCTTCCCTCTTGCACGCTCAAGTCCTCCAATGATCGAAAGGGTCTATAATTCAACCTTAAATACTTCTAAAACATAACCAAATCAATCCATGTTCAAACCCTCACACAAACATGGTCAAGAAATTAGGAAGATCACTCCCGAACGACAACCGAAAAGGTCAAACGAAGAAGGGTTAACCCTAGAATCAAACTAGCAACCAAACCGACGATGCAACTAGCATTCAACCAACATCTAAAGCGTGTTAATGATGTTATGAGTGGTCTCTAAGATTTATCCAAGTGTTTACAACATAAAACACAAACCCGAGTTTCAAAGCATCTCGTAAAGGAAAGGCACAAACGAGCATTTCAAACGACGTCAATGAACATGCTATCGACTTTAAACATATGAGTGAGCTAAGTTAACATACTAATGATGATTATGAATGTATGAACTCATGCAATAGACAAGCATGTAATAAATTAGGGTTTTACACTAGAAATGCCATGTCCCCCTCTTCTTATGATTCCCATGCTCCTACCATGTCCATGCCATGTTTGATGATGATTTGAGTTTATGAGATTTTTGAATGATATGTTCATCTTCTTGATTTGGTCCTATGCTTAGAATTAAAAGTGTTCTATGCCTCCTTAGAAATAACTATTGTTCTTGGACTAATGACTTTTGACAACTCTTAGAGATTGTGATTTTAGGATCCCATAAACTATGAATTGTTCATCCTATTAATTTGGTCCTATGCTTAGAATTAAAAGTGTTCTATGCCTCCTTAGGAATAACTATTGTTCTTGGACTAATGACTTTTGACAACTTTTAGGGATCATGATTTTAGGATCCCATAAACTATGTATTGTTCATCCTATTAATTTGGTCCTATGCTTAGAATTAAAAGTGTTCTATGCCTCCATAGGAATAACTATTGTTCTTGGACCATTGACTTTTAATAACTTTAAGAAATAATGATTCTAAGGTTCCATGAATTATGAATTAATGATAATTCTTGACTATGCTTGTTATTTGGATTAATGGCCTAGTCTATCCTATACGAGAACTTAGAAAAGGGTTTAGAATGCATGTAGCATTTAAACTCTATCGGATGAATTTTTTAGAGACGACTCAACGGAGTCAAATTTAGTGATCCATTGAACAATACCGGCTCAATGATCAATCCCTATGACGTTCTAAACACGTTTCACTAAGAATAATAATTATAGACTCTTCAATTTGGATTGATTACCATGCTTGGTTTTAGATGTCATATAATAGAATGCCTATTTGACATGTTGAGTTCCCTCTTGTCGAACTCAATCCTACTTGATTATTGATGAGAATAATTACTTGTCATGAACGAGATCGCTCTTGTCGACCTCGTTCACTACTTGAGAATTTGTTAAGTAAACACTACTTGGCATTTGATAGAGTCCAGCTGGCATACCCGTCTTTGTTCACACACGCCTCCACTATGGTGTGTCTATCCCGGGCATCTCCTCGGAAGGTCGATGTACTTACACACATCCGACACCTCACATTCCAGATAACGCTTGTATGCAGGAACTACGTAGCGGCCCGGCTCTCCATATATCCTTATCATATGTGATTTAATTATAAGCACCTATGTGAAACAATGTGCATTTTGGATATATGTTCTATATGCTTATGTGATGATATATTGCCTTGTATGTTGCATATTTCCATGACATGCATGATTGATAGCTTACAAGTCTTTATGACTTACCCATTCCCCTTTACTGCTTTAGATCTTAGCAAAGAAGGTCATTCTCGTTGAGGCTTGCGGTGTTCGTGTTCCCTTGTTCCTCTTTTGGTCCGCCGTTGCAGTTTGAAAAGGTGGTTTAGATGTCCTCTTCCTTTCTTTTGTAATTTGCAAGGACGACGGGTTTTAAAGCAAGTCATTTAGACTATGCTTGGGAATGTGCTAGAACCTGTACTTGTTTATTTTAGTTAACTATTTGTAGTTTTATCACTTGTAGTACTTGTAATCCTTTTGATGCCGGCATTGTGTAAGCCGAGCTTTGGTTACCATGTTAATTAGTTCACTACGTATAAGTCTTCCGCTGAGCATCCTATTAGCTCTTATTTAATTCTTATCCATAAGCTGTTAGCTTGGGTTCTGGCATGTAGTGTCGCCGATGACTTGGTTTAATTGCTTAACTGTTATATCAGGTTTGAAAAGTTTTGAAAATACCGGCCTTTTGGTGCCGAGGCGTGCTACGTCTCTAATGTTGCGTCACGTCGTTTTCTTTAATTGAGTCCTTGCATGTTTATATGTTACTTGTTTCCCTCCTATTTGGGCGGTCCGACCCGCGGTTCCACCTCGGGTCCGGGTCGGGTCGCCACGCTATTCGTATTCATGGCATTTCACCATTTGATATTAGTAATCTTACTTTTGTTTTGGTGAAATGCCATGAATAACGAATACATTGTTGATTGTTTTCAACACTCTTACCAATTTTTTAATGTTAAAGAGCAGCACGTGAATTGCTACAAAACACTGCAATCTGATCGTGTTCATGTCATTTAGTCATTCAATTTAAAAAGAAGCAATGATTTGAATGATGAAATGACATGAATAACGATTAGTTTGTACAATGTTTTAACCTTCTTAGTAGATTGAAGATCCTCAATCCATAAGATATCCATATATAAGCTTCTTCAATCTCACGGTGACGCAAAAAAAACATGATTTCGAGTTGATTCAAGAAATTAGGGGTGGCGTGTCAAAGGTACGATTTTAATTTTCCCAACAACATATATATGTTTCTGGTGTATTTCATGTAACTAGGGAATGATACGATAATTGTTCGCCTATTATTAACGTACGAAGAGAAAAAGTATACCAAGTAGATAAACTGTGAATAGTTTCTTCTTTGATTTTTTAAATAATTTTCACTTATGTTCCCCTAAAATTAGTTTTTTCCCGATTCTCATTTTTTATTTTTCATTATTTGTCATTTATTAGATTGAGAGTTTGTAATTTAAATCTTTCCTTATTTATGACATAAATTTCAGTAGATATAAAAAAGAGCTGTTGGGTTCTTGTGTATATTGACTTCAAAATATGATACAGAACATGAATCTTAATTGGTTGTTAAGTTTAGTTTAGTGAAGATGGTAAAACTATAGAAGAAAAAAAACACAGAGTTCCATAAGAAGGCCACCCTTATTAGATATATATAAAATCTAATCTTTTCTTTTACATTCATCCATTTTCAATTTTCAATTAACCAAATTTACAACTACACTGAACAAAATAAAGGAAATAATCTTTGTTTTTCCAATCACCATGCGTAAATCTATATCATAATAGTAAACCTTTGGCGATAATATCAGAGACACATAAGAAGATGGTTTGGATGATTAGTTATATGATGTTTAGATTGCAAGGCTATCAATCTAAAGAACAAGTTGTTTATACTTTTTTTCAAATCATTTGTTTCTTCTAATCGTTTTACTTAATAAGAGCATGATTTGAGAAAAAAACGTTTATGAAGGCACTTACTGATGAATTAAAAAAGACGTGCGAGAGACCACATACTTGTTATGATGAGCCCAAATTATCGTGTGGCTAGTTTCCATATGTTGATCAAACGTAGATGTGTCGAGTGTTCAGCCAGTTTTAATTAATAAAAATAATATTCAATTAAAGACTACGTTGAGTTTATTAGATTTAAATATCTAAATGCTTACAACAGATATAAAGTTAACCACTTTTTTGTTTTAGTTTAGCTTATACATTTTTTTTTGACATGTCACATGGTATCAACAAAAAAAAGGTAACAACATAATCAAGTCATTTTAACTACTCCCTCTTTTACGTGTAAAGAGTCCACTTTATTATTTTGAAATGTTTCACGTTAAGAGTCTACTTTCAAAAATCATATCTATAAATTTCATAACATTTCAACATTACCCTTCACATTTTATATTAACATATGGATTATATACAAGAGTTAATAAAGTGGTGTCAAACATTCTATCTATACGATCAACTATATAAGATCTCCTTAATCCATAATAAAATTAAAATTTGAGTTTACCACCACGTCTTTAAATTTAAAGAAAAATAGTAAATAAATAATATTCTTTCCATTTTGAGTAAAAAGCTAATGTTTAAAAAGTATAAATAATTTTAATTGATATATAAGTATATATACCTTGAATCGGTAATAAATTACAAAAAAAATTGAGCTAAAGCAAGATGATTACATCATATTTGAAGGTTGGTGTTCAAGGGTTGTAATGATTATAGGGATAAGATCTCAATAAAGACTGTTTAAATGAAACATCCATAAAGGGAATAGTCGACTAATTGTTCACAAAGGTAGTATATTAGAAGAATAGCCGATGTTGAAACATGAGAGGGAGAGAGAGAGAGAGAGAGAGAGAGAGAGAGAGAGAGATGTTATGATACATGAGTTAATATTTTTTTTACGTTGAAATTTTGATCTTTGAAAACTTATTTTGGCAGTTACACATCACAGAGCAATGATTTTAAGAATGCAATGCGAAAAAAAAGAATATTTCTAAAAACTAAAATTTTGAAGTGAATATGACTGAATTGAAACAAAGTTTGAAATTTTGTTATAGGGGTGAAAGGGTGATTTTATCTAAATAATTAAATGATGAAATATTGATTAAAAAGATTTAATAATATCAATACTTAATTAGATGTTAACCACTTAGGTTTGAATAGTGTTATGTGATATCCATTGTTTGTGTAGTAAATGAAACTTTTAATATTATAAACTTCTTTACAAATTCTTCGTTATACAATGAATTCAACCACATTTAAAATATTTCCATCTGTGTATTTGTCTATTCCCTCATTGCACGTCTAGATGATTTCACGTATACGCAAGTTTAAATTTCAAACAATTTTTTGTTTTATTGAGTAAATCTCATATTCAAGAGGAGGTAAGTAACATTTAATGACTAGAAATTAAATCACCAAATAAAGTTAAATGTATGAATCTCTCTCTTAAACATGACAAAAATAAATGAGTCCACCAACTTTCATTTATTACCCTGAAAACATTATGTGTTCGTTTTGTCATTTTGCTAATGGAAAATGCATATAAAAAGGCTAATTGGCAAAGATATAAGAACACACAATTATATTTATATCTATTTCTCCTTCTTTAATAAAGTAAAACTCAATAATCTATTCGTATTCATGGCATTTCAGCATTTGATATTAGTAATCTTACTTTTGTTTTGGTGAAATGTCATGAATAACGAATACATTGTTGATTGTTTTCAACACTCTTACCAATTTTTTAATGCTAAAGAGCAGCACGTGAATTGCTACAAAACACTGCAATCTGATCGTGTTCATGTCATTTTGTCATTCAATTTAAAAGGAAGCAATGATTTGATTGATGAAATGACATAAATAACGATTAGTTTGTACAATGTTTTAACCTTCTTAGTAGATTGAAGATCCTCAATCCATAAGATATCCATATTTGAGTGTCTTCAATCTCACGATGACGCAAAAAAAACTTGATTTCGAGTTGATTCAAGAAATTAGGGGTGACGTATCAAAGGTACGATTTTAATTTTTCCCAACAACATATATATGTTTCTGGTGTATTTCATGTAACTAGGGAATGATACGAACATTGTTCGCCTATTATTAACGTATGAAGTGAAAAAGTATACCAAGTAGATAAACTGTGAATAGTTTCTTCTTTAATTTTTTTAAATAATTTTCACTTATGTTCCCCTTAAATTAGCTTTTTTTCTGATTCTCATTTTTTATTTTTCATTATTTGTTATTTATTAGATTGAGAGTTTGAAATTTAAATCTTTCCTTATTTATGATATAAATTTCAGTAGATATAAAAAAGAGCTGTTGTGTTCTTGTGTATATTGACTTCCAAATATTGTGGCACCCTGATCCTTCGTTAGCCTGGTTTGCGTACCTTATTCGCACTTCTCCCTTTGTTGACTGCATGATTGATTCGCGAGAGAGTTTAGAATTGTATGAGAGACCACATTAAGACCAAAACACTATTAAGAGATGTCATATAGTTGTTAACTTGCTAAATTCACAAGTCGTGACTCGACGATAGTCGGAACGCGACGCGATTGAGAGGTTGCTTCCATTTTGCGTTCGTGACCTCGGTTTGGTCCTAGACCTCTACAAGATGGTTGAATAACATGTTTATATGTACTAGACTTCAAGTTGGAGGTGTTCCTTAAGTCTATTGATGATTTGGAAGATTTGGACATAACATTCGTCTCTATCGCGTAGTTCAGGGATTGAGTCGCGTAATCGTCTCTCCTTTGGAGTTCTTATTTCCCTAGTTGTTATTAAACTTTCTAGAAGTATTCAAGCTTCTTCATTAGCCCTTAGACTTGCCTTAAAAGTCTCCCTTCGATGCACGTTCAATTGCTAGTTCATTCGTCATTTCGGTTGCACGTTGTTGCACCTCCTCGGAAGGTCGATGTACTTACACACATCCGACACCTCACAATCCAGATAACGCTTGTATGCAGGAACTACGTAGCGGCCCGGCTCTCCATATATCCTTATCATATGTGATTTAATTACGAGCACCTATGTGAAACAATGTGCATCTTGGATATATGATCTCTATGCTTATGTGATGATATCTTGCCTTGTATGTTGCATATTTCCATGACATGCATGATTGATAGCTTACAAGTCTTTATGACTTACCCATTCCCCTTTACTGCTTTAGATCCTAGCAAAACAGGTCCATCCCGTTGAGGTTTGCGGTGTTCGTGCCTTGTTCCTCTTTTGGTCCGACGTTGTAGTTGAAGAGGTGGTTTAGATGTCCTCTTCCTTTCTTTTGTTATTTTGCAAGGACGATGGGTTAAAGCAAGTCAATTAGACTATGCTTGGGAATTTGTATAGAACTTGAACTTGTTACTTTTATTAGCTACTTGTAGTTTAACACTTGTAGTAATTGTATTCCTTTTGATGCCGGCATTGTGTAAGCCTGTGCTTGGTTATCTTGTTAATAGTTCACTACGTATAAGTCTTCCGCTGAGCATCCTATTAGCTCTTATTTAATTCTTGTCCATAAACTGTTAGCTTGGGTTCCGGCATGTAGTGTCGCCGATGACTTGGTTTTATTGCTTAACTGTTTTATCAGGTTTGAAAAGTTTTAAAAATACCGGCCTTTTGGTGCCGAGGCGTGCTACGTCTCTAATGTTGCGTCACGTCGTTTTCTTTAATTGAGTCCTTGCTTGTTATATGTTTACTTGTTTCCCTCCTATTTGGGCGGTCCGACCCTCGGTTCCACCTCGGGCCCGGGTCGGGTCGCCACATACCGAGTAGGTTCTCGGTTTCAGTCGATGAATTCACAAAACATCGATGGCACGAACCCTTTTAACATTGTGTATTGCAGGAGCAACACAACGACACTATTTGGGTATCTTCTCTATCCCTTATGTGGCTTACTATAAGCACTTATATGAAAGATAATGTGCTATGTGGTTTATGAAGTTTATGTTACTTGATAACTTAATACAAGTTTATTATCGGTATGCTTAAGATGCCATGATTTTATACATGCTGGTGCATTATGCCATGCACTACAACAAAAATGAGCTTTCACAACGTTTTAAAAAAAACGTTGTAATTGATATATTTATCACAACGTTTATATTGAAAACGTTGTAAATTATTTTTTATACGTTTTATTACAACATTTTAAGAATAAACGTTGTGTTATCCATTAAAAATAACAACATTTTAAAAACGAAACGTTGTTAAGTCCTCCCTAATACAACGTTTAATTAAAAACGTTGTATAATCCATCGAAAAAAAAGACGCCGCATAGTTTCCGCGGGCACTTGAATATTTTCCCCGATGTTACGCTCAAAATAGTGTCAGTATAGCCCCAAATTTCCCCCAAATTTTGGTCGCTTTCTTCTCCTTTCCTTTCTTATCCTCTCCTTTCCTTTCGGTCCATCACGCCAGAGTTACATCAATCTTTCCAAGATAGAACTAGGGCGGCTTTGAAAGTAATTGCTCCAATTTCACGTAATTTCGATTCCTATTCGTTTGCAAATTAGGGCGTCGACTTGGCTGATGCGGAGAGTGTTTTCAAGGGGGATATCAAGGATGATGAAGCCGACCCGGTTGTGCAAATGGAGCGGTGTAGGAAGCCGATTATTGGTGCGACTGGCGGGTTTGCGGTTACGGTCGGGTTTGAGATCGCTCTGGCTTGTGATTTGATTATGGCTTCGAAAGGTGCCAAGTTTATCTAGGTTTGTTTCTCTAAATCAATTTCTTGTTTCGTTGATATTTTATTATGATATCATTTAGGTGGTGTTTGGGATAATTGAATGTCATCCGAACTTAGAATTTTGACTGATTGCTTTAATATTATTGAATCCAAGCTTTGGAGTCGAAATGGGGCATAATTTTTTTTAGGCAGTGTTTGAGATTATTCAATTTAGGCATGGAGTTGGAAAGTGAGTATAATTTGATGGAGGCCGTGTTTTGGATAATTGAATCAAAGCTTTGGATTGGAACTGGGGCATGAATTAATCAGGTAGTGTTTGGATTATTGCATGGAGTTGGAAATGGGGATATAAAATGGTATTGGTTGTGTGGGATCATTACATCCAAGCTTGGAGTTGGAACTGTGGTTACGGTGGTTCATGAACTTTGTTAATCTGTTTGAATTCCAATTCCAATTATATGATAGGAATTCCATATCAAAGTAGTGGTAGTACATAGGTTGTTTGGGAGACTGTCCTAGTTGTTTCCTTGCCAATGGAGAGCTGAAAGTCCACTGTAGTAAAGAAGATACTTTGTGATGCCCAGTAGAATCATGGCTCGCTTATTCTGCTCATGCTGGGAGTTTCTTTCAAATGATACAAAAAATCATCAAATTTGAGTGAAGAATTTTGAAGCTTATTATGGTTTTTGAGTGAAGAATTTTGGGTTATTCTCTGATTTATTTGGTTTTTGAGTGAAGAATTTTGAAGCTTATTATGGTTTCTTTCAAATGTTACCTGAATGTTTGCATTCTCTGTCAACCTTCAAGATTTGACATGTTGCAGCCGGACAAAATTCTAGCAGTTGATGATTAAGTATTTTTTTGTGAATTTGGCTCAGCGTAGGGGGATGTGGTTCATGAAATTAAGAAGTATACTCAACTCAATAGTCAATACAACCTTTGGACTAGTTACTTGGGGTGAAAATGTGATATATTATCATTGTTTCTTTTTCTTACATCTAATACACAACCAAACAGGGAGGATGTGTAGTCCACATATACCTTAGTGGACTGGTTAAGGCTCTCTGTCCTCATGAAGAGAACTTAATTTCGAGCCCGAGCCCCCCCACCATGGTGGTTGAGGAAAGCCTTAGATGATTTGGCATTATTGTCAATCCTACATTTGGGGCAACCACGTTTCTCACTACAAACCACTAGTTATACCTTTCCTAGGTAGTAGGAAGTGAGAAAATGCAAATTCATCAATATATGGTAAAGTCATTATCTGACAGTTATTACTGTGGCTCGTAATGAAAGGGTTTCTTCATTGTTATATTACATTAAGTTCAAATTTACACTATCCTGGTTTCTGATTAGCTATTTGTTTTTTTTTTTTGTTTCTGTGGCTGCAGATAATTTTATACGTGGAGTTATATGTAAGTATATCTGGCTCAAGTGAGGGTTTCTTTGTCCTTATTTAATTCTTTTTAGATTGTGTGGTCCTGCTAAAGTCACATTTATTCTTTCTAACCAAGCATGAGATCTTCATTTGGCTACTTGGTAAATTATATAAAAAATAAAATAAAAGCATATTTTAAAAAAACTCAATACATTAGATGAGATTCTGGGGGGACCCAAGAATATTATGATGGGTCCTAGAGAAAATTGGTTAAAGATTGTCACAATATTAGCTCTTTTTTATAATCGATAAACGTTAGTTGCATAAAATTGTTCATGGCCATGGCTCCAAACAATCTTTTTATAGTATGATGCTCGAGGCATCTTTTCCTCATTTATTAGGATCAAGCATGTCCCCCCATTTTCCAAGCTTGATTTGAAATTTTGAGAGTAATGACTGCATCCACTACAAGAAAAATGAACTCTTGTGACACTTTGTAAGAGGCTTTTTTTGAAATGCCTCATAAAGCTATCTTTAGGGGCTTTTAAAAGTGTCATTTTACTAAGTACTACATTAGTTTTTAAAAAGCCTCATAAAATGGTCTATTAGGGCCTTTTTAAGTGTTCTTTAACTAAATAATGTATTGAGGCACTTTAAAAAAGCCTCATAAAGCAACCCAAATTTTGCTGTCGCCCGAATAATTCAGAAACGCGGGATTTTTTTTACTTTGGCGCACAAACCTTCTCCCATTCCCTACTTCTTACTTTTCCCCTTTCCCGGTTATTTTCCCCCAATTCCCAGGCCGCTTGCCCCTTTCCAGTTTCTCTCTCCATTCTTCTTTTTCAGTTTGAAAATTGTGGTTTTGATTTTGCAGGTGCTAGCCATGTAAGTTCCTCACTTCATCTCTCTACCTCTCCATCTATAATTTTGTAGTTTCTCTCTTCATCTCTATTCTTCAATTCGAAAAAAATTGATGTTTTGATTTTGATGTAATTTTTTTCCTTTTCGAAAGCGGAGCTCACTGGTTGGACAACACGAACCTGCTTTGATTTTGCAGCGATTTGATTTTAGAGGTGCTACCCTTGTAAGTTTCTCTCTTCATCTCTCTATCTGATTTTTTTCCTTTATCAATTCGAAAATTAGGGTCTATTCGAAAATTAGGGCCTTTTAGTGTTTAATTCCAAAGCATGATACAATGCACCACTCAAAGATTACGGTGAAACAAAGTTAGTGACCTAGGTAATATAAGATCAAATGAAATTTTTATCTAATAAAAATTTCATTTGAGCAATGCTAACTATAAACTACAAGAAAGCCAAGCTGTAGGAGGCTCAAGATTATCATCTGTACATTTGGTTGTTATTTTCTTGATTGATTGTGTACATTTGGTTGCTATTTTCATGATTGATTGATTACTGATAGTAGAGATATAACTAGCATTTTCTTTAATGTGATAATGAATGAGTTGCACAGCAAGAATTTATTGGTTCCCCGATTTTATTCATTTGATTGCATTTTATCTCATGTCAGATTGTTCGAAATAGGCTGCAAAGAATATCTTTTGCTCTTGGTAATATTGTTGTTTCAATAGTGTGAATACCCTTTCCAACCTTCCTTTTCGAAGAGAGTTGCCTACTAGTTGACACGAATGGTCTGCTTGTTTGGTTAAGATGATGTTGTTACGTAATTTTTTTTGTTTTGACAAGTAAGGTATAGTAATATAAACAAGTGTCCCTGACAGTCACTAAACTATGTTTACTGAGTGAGACAAGTTGCATTGAATCACAAAAAAGTTTATGAAAATGTCATTGAAGTGCAACAGTATAGATACAAAGCAATGTCCCTGTATCTTATTTTTCATAGCTAGTCGAAAAATATTTAAAACCCAAACGACACTCTCAATTCCCCCTTTTCTACGAGAATTTCTTTTTGAGGGAATCTTTCATTCAATTGTAGGAAAATGGCAGTCGGCGTTCTAGCTTTACAGGGCTCCTTCAACAAACACATTGCCGCGCTGAGAAGGCTAGGGGTGAAGGGGGTTGAGATACAGAGGCCAAAATAGCTGCAAAATGTTAACTCTCTCATCATCCCGGTGGCGAGAGCACCACCATGGCCAAGCTCGCCGAATTTCACAATCGCTTTCCTCGCTTTACGGGAGTTTGTCAAATTGGGGAAGCCAATTTGGGGGACGTGTCGGTCTTATCTTCTTGGCGCATGCAGCAACCGGGCAAAAACAAAGCGAGCAGAGCCGATTGGTGGACTTGATTGTACGGTCCATCACAACTTCTTTGGCAATGATTCAAAGCTTTGAGGCGAGGCAAAGATTGCGAGCAAGGAAGGAGTCCTCCAACCTTCGTGGCGTTTTTATCGAGCACCGCCTATACTTGAAGTAGGAAAGATTCAGCGAGCGATGATAATTCGGCAAAAGGAGGAATCCTCAAGGGAACAACTTGCAAGGGAACTTCATAGCAATTGAAGCTTATGGCAAACGATGAACAAGGGGTTACTTTTGGCCACCACATGAAGATGGCAAACGATGTTGAACAAGGGGCCTCAAGTAGCATGGCCACCACATCCGAGAGCATGCAAACTTCGCAAGCAACCTAAACCGATCTTCCCTTCGCTATTTGCAGATGCGTAGCATAAGCTTGTGACCGAATGCTTGATAGCAAAAACTTGCTCCAAAAGTCCTGAAGCTCAAAAATCAACTATACCCAAGCCAACTCAAGATGCTTTTGGACTACCCAAGCCGCTCTTCCAAGGAATAATTCCGCCCAACTCACGCATAAGCTTTTGTTGAACACTTGCGTAAATCACGCCTATTCTACCCCAAGACACCCCACGTTTTTTATGCTTATGTTGCCCAAAACTTCCTCCTTAGAACAAGCCAATCGCCTCTAGCTTCCCTTGGCCGCAACTATTCAGAAAGTTTTACCCCAAGACGCCCGTTTTTATGCAGTGGGAAATAAATGATGTTGCCCAATTGGAACTTCCTCCTTGATGCATACGCGAGCCATATTGAATTAACAAATTTGCAACTTCCAGCTTTTTGGGCAGCCTTATGGCTGAACCGTGGGAAATAAATGAGATCCCAAAAAGCCCCAAAACAACCACAAAAGTGCTCCAAAAGTCTTGATGCTTCTAAAAACCCTCAATGCCCAAAACAACCACAAAAGTGCTCCAAAAGCCCAAAAATCTATCCTTGTTTATAGAATTAATACAAGGAATAATCTGCACCCAAGCTGTTTCCCAATTCCAGAAACCAACACGCACATAAGTTGTCCCAAAACACTTGCAGAAATCACGCCTATTCTGCCCCAAGACAGCCCACGTTTTTTATGCTTATGCTGCCCAAAACTTCCTCCTTAGAACAAGCCAATCTTCCCTAGCTTCCCTTGGCCGCAACTTCAGAAAGTTTTGAGCGTGCCCGACCGCTATTTGGTGTGAAATAAATGAGATTGGAACTTGATGCGTACGCGGAATCTTGAATTAACAAATCTGTTCCAGCTTTTTTGGGCAGCCCTATGGCTGAACCAACAGTCCGAAAACAGCCCCAAAACAGCCACAAAACTGCTCCAAAAGTCCTTCTAAAAACCCTCAATAACAGCCCAAAAATCTATCCTTGTTTATAGAATTAATACAATTAATAATCTGCCCAACTCAAGTACGTTTTGGACTACCCAAGCTGTCTCCCAATTCCAGAAACCAACACGTATATAAGCTGATGTGACAAAATGCACAGCTTGGGCCGTCCTTTAGATGGGTAGGATATCTGGGCTTGTAATCGTCCTCCTTGAGCCTGTTAAGATCACAAGAACACCTGAGTAGAAGTGCAAGGAAAGGCCTCGCGAAACCCCTCCGGCGTGAGAGTAAGTATCGAGTGATTGTCAAAAGATGAATTGACAGAGTAACGAGGCTCAAGAAAGTGTGTGTACCTTGTTGCTAATTGTGGAGAGGTATTTATAGGCCTTCAAGGTGATTGAATCCGTCTAGGATTCAGTTTCCATAGTGGGCGAGATAATCAAGGAGGGGATCCCTTGATTATAGGCGAAACAGGCTGTTGACCGCGTAGTTATAGGAGTTGATAAGGAAAGTATTCTGCCTAAACATGGAAACCTTTGACTTGCCTTGGAAAGTAAGCTACCAGCGTCTCATGCTCGATGTGTGCACGGGCGAGCAAGGCTCTGCCCGGCTATTCTGTTTGTATTGATCCTTGAACTTATTGTAGGTCTGAAGATCGGCCCCTGGTCGGGCAGGCAAGGCCGGTGCTCGACCAGGCAAGGTAAGTCTGATTCCTTTGCTAAGCATGTATGATTCCCAGTCATGGCCCCTGGTCGGACAGGCAAGGCCTTTGTCCGCCCAGGTTTGAGTGAGGGTTATGCTGCTCGGTGCTCGCTGGCTCTCTCATCCTGCTCGCTGGGCTGTGGGCCTCGTAGGCATTGTGCTCGTGATTGGCACGTGATGCGAACTCGTGCATTGCTCGTGACCCGGCTTGGGCCGGGTATATCAGTGGCCCCTAGCTCCCTGTCTGGCGGGCATTCATGCTCGGAGCGGGGAGCGTTCAAGTTTGATATTCGCTCGGGCTTCATCACTTGTGAATTTTCAAGAAAACGAAGAATTCATCGGGAAAAACTTGTGGCATATCAGGGAAGCTTCTTGTTAAATGCGTGTCAGACACGTGGGAGAAAGAGGCGCGTGAGCCGTCAGAAGTTGGGGCGGCAGGACAGGGCGCGGACCACGAAGCGACGCATTTAATGCGACGTGCCCTGGGTGATGATGGGCCGCCCATTTAGACGCCGTTTCGGGCTTCGAGCCTTTTTCCCCCCAAAAATTTTCAGAGATCGGCCTATAAAAGGCAGCCTCTCCTTCCTTTCTTCTCTTTTATCGCCTTTGAGTTTTAGAGAGAGAAAACCTTGAAGAGCCTTGAAGAATTTTGAAGCAGTCGCCGCTGTTGCTGTCGCGATTTCTCCTGAGTTCCGACAAGGTCGTTCCTTCGCTTCCTTCATCAATTTCATCTTTGGGTTTTGCAGCCTTCGCACCGGCCTTAGTTCTCCCTTGAATTGCTTACAGAAGACGCTCCTACCCAGAAATCACAGTAAGTTTTCTCTGCTTTTGTCTTTCTTGGGTTTATGGATGCATTTCGGTTTCTTTCTCTTTCTCCTTATGCCTCTGCTAGGGTTTTAGTGAGTAAGACCATCTTTAGGTAGAGATCGAGGAATAGAAACCACAACCCTGCTCGCTAGGTGGACAGAATCCCTCATGTTGACCTAGACTTAGGATTTTCTTTTCTCTTGTTGATAGTTGCCCGGACAAAGCTCTGCTAGCTATTTTCCTCGATCTCTATGTAGATGTCAAATGTGTCCGACAATGACCGCGAGGCCTTCAGCTATGGTGGAAGGAATGACTCGCTGAGCAGCGAGAAGTCTCCCTCAATTAGCGTAGAGCGTGAGGAGGGAGCCAGGTCCGTGGCCGGGCCAACGCTTCGAAGGCGGGTAGTGGACCCCGTGGTTGATATAGTTGATTCCTCTAGCGAGGAGGACTCTGGTGAAGAGAGTGTGACCGGTGGCTTCGCTGTCGGGCAAGGCCTCGAGCAGCAAGCAGCCTGTGCGGGGAATTCAGCCGAGCAAGTAATGGTTGAGCAAATAGATTTGGCCGGGGAGGCTTCTGAGGCCGATGAGGCAGACAACCTGCCGCTTGCTCGACGCTTTAAGAAAACTGGCCGCTCTCAGGTGGAAGTGGCCCCCGAAGATGAAACAACTGGCCAGGATAGAATTCCTATTGCCCGCTTCCTGACCAGGGTAGGTGGCCTTCCAGTAGTGGTTCCCGTTAAGGAAAGAGTCGAGGAGGAAGAAGAAAGGGAGGAGGAGCCCGACTGGTATATTAACGCTGATGAAAGCCGCTATGCTGCGCATTGGGCCACCTTGGATACGGCGGACAAAGTGACCGCATGGCTCACATCCCTTGGGGTTGATTCAGCCTATTACCGGGCGAATAAGATGGACGTGCCCGCGAATGTGAAGCTTTCCCGTGAGCAAGGGAATGAAGTTTTATTTTTTGCCGATATTTTCCGAGTTGGATTACGTCTCCCCTTGGAGCCTTTCTTGGTTGACTTTTTGCTCGAGGCCTGAGCGGTTCCCTGTGACTTCATGCTGAACACCGTCCGGGCCATTACCGCTTTCACAGTGGCGTGCAGGCTGCTAGGATCTGAGCCTGACATGTATTTGCTCCGGAAGCTGTTTATCTTTGCCCCGAGCGCCGGTGGGAGGATCGGAGTGAGAGCCAACTCCGGTTTTTTGAGGCTGCTATCCGAAGTTCCCGGGAAGGTAGACTCTTGGGATAGGAGGGTTTTGCTCATTGAGACTCGAGTCGGCTGGCCGTTTATGCCCACGGCCTCCGACGAAGTCAAAATCCCCAAGGCTTCAAAACAGGACTTCAGCTCGGGAGAGACTGTCCGTTTGGCCGCGTTGAAAACCGCCATGGGGGTGATAGAAGAACGAGAAAGCGCGTTGGCGGCAATTTCTTCTTGATTGGAAGGAGCTGGTTTGTAACCCGCGCAACTTATGCTTGGCCGGTGTGATGAGGGCAGAGATCCCTGATGTAGAGCCCTTTTTGATCCACGTGCCCGAGAGACCACACCCTTATTGGGGCGACTGCCATGGTAACATGTTTAAGTGGGAATGTGTTGAGTGCCAACGTTTGGGCCCGGGCGGAGACTGCCGGCCGCCTTATGAGGATCATGATGGTTGTTTTTCGCAATTTTCTCATTGTTTTTACCTTGGCTGTATCTTGCTCGCATCGTTAATTATTGACCCTGTTTCTGTTTTCCTTGTTTCAGGGATGAAGAATGTGGCTTTATTGAAGGCGAGGAAACTACAAGCCAATCAGCGGGCAGCTGATTTGAAAGTGAACGATCCCGTGGCTCTGCCCAAGGTGCCTTTCGGTCCCCCGACTAAGAAAGCAACGGGCTTGGGCAAGGCCGCAAGCCCGGCTAGGAAAGCGCCGGTGCCCAAGGTCATCATCCCTCCGCGCAAGGAGGTGGTACGAACAGAGGCCATAACGACCGTTGAAGATACTGTCGGGCAATCAGGTGCCAACATCTCTGTGGTGCCTCCCGCCAAAGACTCTAAGGGAAAAGGAAAAAGGAAGAAGAGCCTTTCCCCTCCTCCTTCTGCTCGGGAGGTTCGCCACCGGGGCTCGAGTCCTGACCCTGTCTTTCCTGCCTCTGTTCCAACCGGGCCAGCTGTCTATCCGGCTCCCGTTCCAGTTGGGCCAGCAACCTGGAGGCAGGCTGGGTTCAAGATGCCCTCCACTACCAGTGCTGCCCGGGCGTTGGTGAGAGAAATTTCCGGCGATGCCCCATTATTGGGAGGCATCGACCTCTATGCTCGCGGAAGCCCGGGCGGCCTGGTAGGAAAAGGTATCATCGAGAGGGCGCTGCATGATGATCTTGCCCGAGATCGAGATACGGCCGGCCACGTCCTAGTTGGGAACGTGGGACTTTGCTTGAGCGAGGTAAAGTTTTTGAATTAGATTTATCCCTTCCTTTGCTCGTTTCATGTGTCTGATTATCTTTCCTCTGTTCGCAGATCGCTTCTACATGTGCCAATCTTTACGATAGGTACAACGAAGAGAAAACAGCTCGCAAGAAAGCAGAGGCTGACAGTATGGCTCATGAGGGCCTGGCGAAAGAGAAGGTCGAGCAGGTGGCTCGCCTGGCTGACGAGTTGGAGACCAAGACTGAGGCGGCCAAAAAGAAAGAAGTGGAACTGTTCGAGCACAATCTAAAGTTGGTCCCCCAGAACGGTGACTTATCTGCTGCGAAGAAAGACTTGGTCGGCCAGGTGAAGAAGAACCAGGCTGAGCTGGAGAAGGCTCAAACCGATCAAACCGATCGAGCGAGAGGGATCGCCTACAAGTGGAAAGAGACGCGCTGAAGATGCAGGCCGTCAAAGATGGGAATCATGTGGAGGAGCTGCTCCGGAGACTGAAGGATGCCGAGCAGGCCGCTGTGGAGGATTACAAAAAATCCATAGCCTTTGAGGACGACTTCAAGTGCACCGCTGCTTTTGACGAGGCTGTGAGCGATGCTATAGTGCCCTATTTTGCACATGGCGTCAATCACGTCCTTAGACAGCTCGCTGGCCGTGGGGTGATCGACATGAAGACCATGGCTGAATGGGCCGTTTCCGAGGTCTACTCTGATGATGCGCACCAGTTCCACCACTTGGTCCCCTATACCCACAACGAGCTGGAAGCTTTGGCGAAGGCTGACAGGGAAAATGGCCGCCAACCTTGGGACCCGCCTACTCCCCCAGCTGAAAATGTGTGTTCTCTGATCGACGCCTTGGAGGGCGAGAAAGCTGCCCGGTTGGTCGCAGAGGAGGAGGCCAGGGAAGCTGAGCAAGAGGCTGCTCGAAAGGCTCTGAATTTTCACTACACTGATCAGTATCGGGCTTCAGCACAAGCTCTTCCTCTCCCCGAGCAGATACCTCCACCCCCTCTGGAGCAGATTCCTCCACCCCCTCCAGAGCCAGCGCTTGACCAACTTTAGATTATGTCTATTTTCCTCGGCCTGCGCGCCAATATTTTTTGACTTCCCTTTGTAACTCCATATTTGGTTATAATAGAATCCACTCTTCAATTATAGATGCTTATATGTTCTCTATTAGATGTTTGTTTGCTCCATATCTATTTCTTGTTTGCTTGTTCTGCCTGTCATTTGTCAGTACAAGTGCTATATCGAGCATAAATGTACGATTATATCTAATTAAGCATGATTATTAACATATAAATAACAAGATTCACAAAGCAATCTTATTACTTAAATTGAGATGTTACCCGAACAAACACTGGGCATGAATGCTTGGATCTGGCCAAGGCTTAGAGCGGGTGAGCTTCCAGAAGATTGCCAAGCGGGCAAAGCCCAGCTCTCAGTCGGCAACCAACAACCAGGCATGGCCTTTGTTCGATGTGGGTAGTTCGAAGCGGCTGTTGGTATATCTTCCGGGTATTGAGATATACAGTTAACAGAGTTGCTCGGTCACTATAGGGAGCCGAGGTAGTTAACCGCTATCTTTGTAGGCATGGCCTCTATCGCCCGGGGCGAGCATCCTAGTACGTGAACCTTGGCATGGCCACATCTCACCCACAGAGGATAAATTCACAGATACTAGGGCTTTTGGACTAGTTGACCGGGCATGGCCTCGTCTGCTCGCCAAGCGAGCAAAATCTAGTCAAACAAGAACGAACAATTGCAGATCAACAATTCGCTGACAACTTAGAAAATTCTGAACTGATAAACACGACAATAACTTGCCTTTTATTGATAAATAATCGATGACCCTCAACAGGACTGAGGTCTTGCCCTTTTGTTTCCTTAACTTAAGGGTAATATTTCTTGAGGTGATCTGCATGCCAAGGGTGCTTCAGGTCGTTTCCTTCAGGCGTTTGGAGCGTGTAAGTGCCTTCTCTTACGATCCCAGTAACTTGGAAAGGACCTTCCCAATTAGGAGATAGCTTCCCCTATTCTGCCCGATGACCTGTTACCTCAATCTTCCTGAGTACCAAGTCTCCGATAGAGAAGGCTCTGCCTCGAACTCTCTTGTCATGATGAGCTTTTGCCTTCTGTTTAT
The DNA here is from genome assembly GCA_013146195.2 of Codonopsis lanceolata. Classification (NCBI taxonomy): domain Eukaryota; kingdom Viridiplantae; phylum Streptophyta; class Magnoliopsida; order Asterales; family Campanulaceae; genus Codonopsis; species Codonopsis lanceolata. The sequence goes on from CM028377.1 coordinate 12,941,449, forward strand.
AGTTGACCATTCTCAGCCGTGCATCCAACCTCCTTTCTTCGAGCAAGTCTAGGTCAATAGCCCGAGCAAGCTGATTATTTTGCTCGCTGTAATGTGAAACACGGTAGCTAGGCAAGGCCATTTCCACCGGAATCATAGCTTCTGACCCATAGGTGAGTGCAAACGGGGTTTCCCCGGTTGGTCCTCGAACACGTTGGTTCCGATCACTGTGGCCGATCGCAATTTTTGCCCACTTCCCTGCTCGCCCTTCTAAGTTCCGCTTAAGCGCGTGCAAAACTTGTTTGTTAGCAGCTTCTGCCTGGCCGTTTCCTTGAGGGTAAGCGACGGACGACTGCCAATGCTTCACACCCAAGCGAGCACATTCCGCTGTGAACTTATCTGAAAACTGAGTACCATGGTCAGATATCATTGCCCGAGGGAGACCGAACCTGCACCACACCTGGTCGTGTACAAACTTGATGACGTTTGCCTCTGAAATTTTTGCCAGGGGTTTTGCCTCAATCCATTTCGTGAAGTAGTCTATGGTGACTACAGCGTATTTGTACTTGTATTGTGCCAGCGGGAATGGGCCGATCAGATCGATTCCCCACATGTCGAAGGGCCAGGCCGCTACGACTGGGGTTTGCATTGTGGATGGAAGCCGTGGTATGTCCGCGTATCTCTGGCACTTGTCACATTCACGAACATATTTTTCCGCGTCCTTTCTAAGGGTGATCCAGTAATATCCTCGCAGACCCTTTCGCTAGAGCTCTTGTGCCCGGGTGGCCGCCACATTCCCCTTCATGTACCTCATACAAAACGCCCTCGGTTAGTTCTGGGGGTACACAGCGAAGCATAGGTCTGACCTTAGATCGCTTGTACAAGATTCCCCCAACTACCGAGTAACGACAGGCTTGGCTTCGGACTGTTGTGGCCTTGACCTTGTCTCAAGGGCGTAACTCCCGCTTTCGATGTAATCCTTGTAGTCATCAATCCAGCTTCTGGCCGCTGGCTCGATGTCCATAATTACAGGTCTATCGATGGCGGGAGTTTCCATGTGCTCGATCATTACTGAGGGATTTAGCAAAGCCAGATTTTCCTCAGCGATTTTGGATAAGTAGTCTCCGATATTGTCTCGGTCAATCCCGATCATTTCCCAAAACTTGAAATTTTTCAAGATTTCCTTGACTAGCTTCAAGCATTTAACGGGGGTAGGGTGATGTACCATATATTCCCCCCGGACTTGGTTCACGACTAGTCGGAATCCGAGTACACTTTGTGACCGCCTCTACACCCATATCATTGCGAGCTCGAGCCCGACAATCATTGCTTCATATTCGGCAACATTGTTGGAGGCGGGGAAATTTGAGCAGGAGAGCTAGCTCAAACTACTGTGATTTCATCGGGAGCTACGAGAAGGATGCGACTCCGCTCCGACTTTGCTTTTGCCCCATCCACAAAGATCCCAACGGTAAGGGGTCGGGGTTGCAATGTTTTTGCTCGGGCTCTGCCGCTTCAGTCTCGGGATCCTCTCTTTGGGTGAAGCTTGTTTCAACCAAGAAGTCGGCCAATGCTTGTGCTTTGATTGCTCGCTGGGCAGGTAGTCTATGTGGAACTTCGGTGAGCTCGATCGACCGGTTGAGCAATCTGTGGTATCAGTTATAGGGACTTTTGCGCTAGCAGGCATCCGTATACTATGATTATATGACCACTGTCCGTGGGTCGCTAGATTACACAAATAAAGGCCTCACCTGCACCTGGCCGGCCGAGAGAGGTGGTTTGCCAAGATATTCCCCGAGCCGAGGGCCTTTGGCACACCAGATTCCACTAAAACCCTTGTTGCCGCCAAGTAACCTTTGAAGAAAGGGAGGCATTTTTCACCTGATCGAGAGATGAAGCGCCTAAGGCAATGACTCGCCGTTTAACCGCTAGGATGTGCTTGATGCAGCAAGGTCGCCTCCATGTCGAAAGGTGGCTTGTATTTTCTTCTCGGTTAGCCTCTATTTTGTCAAGTTGACCATGAATCCCTAAACATCCTCGCCACCTCAAGGCACATTTACTTCCTGGTTCAGCCTTCATGTTGTGCTTCAAGGGGTTGGCAAATGTCTCTGGCCAAGTCAAGAGTAATGGTCGCCCTTTGTTTTGATGACCATGTCATCTATAT